>WPIO01000110.1:717500-1152500 GCA_009760855.2 Cristatella mucedo | reverse complement strand
TGTGTATTGCGAAACAGTTCTTCAAACATAGTTCATGACTTAATCATTTGCCCGGCCTTGTCGTGATTTTTAATTTTCAGAATTGTTACCCTGCCTGGGCTGATTTCAGCTGCTCATATGCAATGCTTCCATATAATAATAATAATAATAATAATGTTGAATATTTTATATAACTAAGAGAATCATGTCTTTCAAGGCTTGTTACATATGCTGGAAAGGAAGCATGTCAATTGGGTAGTGAGAACAAGTGCAGTGTCAGCATTCGTAAGAATGCAAAAAATTCACACAGATGAAGCAACGGCTGTGAGACATTGGCGAGTTTTTTGTCTGCTGCACTCAGAGAACTACTTTAAACTTATAATACTTTTGCCCTCTACCCTTTACCCCTCTCATCAGCTCCGGCCTATCCCCTTTGTCTATCCCCCCTATCTTCTTCTATCCTATCCATCCTACCCATCGGCCTTTCCTGTGCCTCTACAGCTGAGTATAGGCCGGTCCTCCCTTAGCACTTAGGGTACTGCTGCCTCTTCGCAGCCCGCTTGTAGGTGACCAACTATTATATAGAAAAAGGGCTTACTTCAGTCGTGTTGGTGTGTCCGTCCCTACACTCTTCATTGTGCCAGGACACATTGTATGAAGGGCAGGTAGTAACTTGGGGTTGTCTAGAGAGCTTCAAGTACCAATAACTTCAATATAATGTAATCCGGATTACAGATGGCAAATGTAAATAATGGTCGGCTATTGTTGAGATTATGTCTGCTGGGGGGTAGACTGCTCGATGGGGCTGGCAGCTGGCAGGACTGATGGGGGAGGGAAGGAGTAAGGATCGCTGGAGAAGCTTGTCCGAACAAGTAAGCCACTCGGTCTCTGTTATTGTCCATCTACTCTTTCGTCCTTATTTTTAGCGGTCTTTAGGTGGATAGTGCTTAGCTAGTTTGAGTGTTCACAACCATGGTTTTTTCGTGAGCATAGCATAGAACATAGCTGGATTTAGCCGAATTGGGCCGGCTAACTACGAAGGAATTACCCACCAGTCAATTCTAGTATTTCTCACCAGCAGTGGCTTGCAGATCTTTTCTCTATCAGTGAAAAGTTGCCGGCCTCCCAGACCGCTGCCTGCTGACCTTTCCCAAGCTTTTATCCAAAAGCGACGACTGTCTGGTGTATCCGGCTCGCACTGGCTGGAGACACGCTCCTTGGCACCCCGGTACGATCGAAAGAGTGCGATTCCATCGGCTGCTTGTACGTGGGTCGCTTTCTTGTCAATCATGCTTTACTAATGGTCGAGAGCACGTTGTTGCCAGGTGCACGTGGTTTTAATGTGTTTCCTTATATCATATCTTCTCTCTGGACTGGGTTACTGTTATCTCGTTTCCCTAATGGTCCGCCAGGCCGTGATGCTTCCCCGGCTCCTTGACCCTGGCAGCGAGCGAGCACCCCTGCACCGTGCCACCCATGCCATCCATGCCAATTGCATTCTCCTTCAGCCAAGAAGCCGACGTCTTTACTGTGCTCGAACCTAGGCGCCTGTGGCGCGCATTTGCCGGCTACGGGCTCGTTTTGACGTAGCTGTGAGCAACCTCATCGGCTTAGTGGGCTAGGCCTGGCCTCCCGGGCTGCCTGCCGGTGCTTGGCAGCGGCCGATGGCTGAGTTACAACAGGTGTTCCTGTTGTGGCGGCCGGCTAAACAAGGAAAGAGTTGGACAAGAAATGTCTCAAACGGCTGACTTTCACTTCGGCCATGACCTGGAGGGCAGTGGCCGAGGGCATGCGCCAACGGCTCTGCCACGAACTGGCATTGACACGTGCTCCGTTGGCAGTGGCATTTTGGCATGGTGTCAGTCCTGCCGGACAGCAGATAGGTCGAGCCCTGCGTCGCCATTGTCATAAGGCTTCCCGAGCTTTGGGTGACATGTCGAGCGTTAGGTACCAGCTGAGTGGTCGCGATTGCCCAAACGATCTGTGCTGAGGCTTCTAGGCAGTCTTCGCCATGGACTACTTCGTGGCGTGCCCGGGCATTTCCTTCGTCCAGCGATCGACAGAGTCGCACTCTTCCGATCGTGCTGGCCGGGTTGCTGGTGAGTATGTCTAAACCCGAACCGCTGTGCAAGCCATATGCACCAATTCGTCGTCCGCCGCGGGATGCAAGGTCGCGCACAGTCAGAAGGCAGCAGTCCGGGAGGCTTGCAACTTTGCACTGTTAGTGCAAAGATCTGCAAGCCACTGCCGGTGGGAGATACTAGGATTGACTGACGGCTACTTCCTGAAAATGGGCTGACCCAACTCGGCCAGACTCGGATGTCATATCGGGCCATCCAACTTTGAATGGAGTAGCCGTCAGCCAATCTCCAGTGTCATGCCAGTTTCATGCTGCAATCGCTTGTTGGAATCTCCTGTAAACTTGTTGAATTTTAAAAGGCACAAAAAAGTTGAGAGAACGACCGAAGAGCACTTTTCCTCCTTCAATCTGGATTATCAAATATTGCAGTTTATAGTCATTTGAAGCAGTTCGAACACTTCAGTTTATTTATCGAGGAATACTGTCTTTTAGAGTGTGCGATCTGGCTGCCAAAACAATCTATCAAATATCTGAAATTAGTCTAAAATTGACCCGATAGATTGTCTTTGAATGAAAACTCGGCATATCTCTGTGAAAACCAGGAGCTGTGCTGGGTGCTTCCACTCGAACAGCAGATGCAAATGCCTAAGTGAGCTCTGGCTGGGAGATCAAGCAGCGCCTGAGTGGTCTGTGCACCAGCTAGCAGTTAGTAGCACTGGGCGTCCAGTGCACTGTAACAGCATTATCGTTCAGCCTTACATGCGGCAGGATTGTGCACTGTGAAATTGATGGCAGCTTTCTCTCTTAATATATGACCGTCTGTGCTGTATGCAGGCATGTTACCAGATACCGTATCTTTACCGTTGCAGCAGTCGAACAGATCAGCCGATGATACAGTGTGCGTCCATTGTGGGAGCTCCATAAGTTCGGCTGAGTACTCAGAACATTTGGCCTCATGTGGTAATACAAAGGTTTTCTGTGATACGTGTCTTCAGAAAGTTCTGCTGAAGAATTTAGCTCTCCATTTAAATAGCGGCTGTAATGCATATGTCACGGATGATGCACCTCGGACGTGGAGTCACGAAGAATCATTTCCCCATCGTCGAGCCGCCAACGATCGTGCTGAAATCAATAGCGGAGAATCTAGTTTTGAATTGGACATGCTTGGTTTCCAGATGAATGCCATATCACCCTTTGCCAAAAGCAGGCTATCCTTGGACCGAGCAATGCGTAGTCGATTTGAGAGGGGTTTAGAATTCCCAGCACATGATATCACAACTGGTGTTGATGAGACGGTTGCACTGTACCGACACGATTACCCAGATCATGAGCCCACGCCTGTCAATACAGACCCACCAGAGGAGCTGAGCTTGGTCCATTCGGCGAAGGCAAGCCAGGGGCAGACGGTGCAGCATGGTGGTGATCCCATACGCAATATGCCAGTGCACGGTGAGGCAACGAACCTCGCTTCAGCCGCCCAAAAGAGGCGTCAGCAGCAGCAGCAGCCTGCATCGCTAGGAAGGGCCTGTGCGCCCAGCTTTGGGACCAACACTTATTTGCCTATGTATGGGGATATGCCGATAACCAGTGCGCCACAAGCTACGCCTCAAACTTCCTTGGCGAGAGAGTCGACACAAGAGAGAGTTGCAACGACTGGCAGGCCTACAGATAATGAGCAGTCATCGACTACGACTCTTCGTCTGCCACTACCTGGTGGCACCGCAGACAGTGGGTGCAGCAGCACCGAGTGCAGCCAATGTCACGAGATCTTTCCGCTCGAAGTATTGCCTGATCATCAGGTAAAGTAGCTGGACAGTCTGTACCCTGCCGGTGATGTGCTGCTGCTGCTGAGAACGTAGCCTCTGCATTGCTCGTTAGTACTCGTGCATTATAAAAAAGGAGACCTGAAACTTGCTTGCATCAGAGCATGGTAGTTGAATTGTTTTGGCTTTAAATTTGTGTTTTGTATTAGTGAGGTGCTTTAGGCTTCCTTGTCAGGATTACAGCACATCTCTAGAGATTGTAAATAACATGTCATCAAAGGTAGGTTGGTTGTTAGCTATTGGTGAAGTTGACAAATGAAAATTAGCTTAGCTCTCATCTGGATATATTAGGTTATTAACTTGCCAATGTGATTCTAGAAAGGAAAGATATGTTGGGTTAGGGCCCGTGGCCTTTGAAACCCCAGGTGAGTCATACCAACTCACTAGGTTCGACAGTGATTTTCCAATGAACAGTATGCTTTCAATGCATTCTGTGAAAGCTAGGACTGGTTTACCAATCTGAAAACGGAGTCAGCATATCTTTTATCTTAATCCTTTTTAGACAAATGATATCACTTATTTCGTTAGGCACTCACTGTCCACGATATTGCGATGGAAAGTCTTTTGCAGACATTCTGTGGTGTATGCGATGAATATGGCGAGCACGTGCTTGCCTCAGCCTTCAAGAAAAGGACTGCCACATTCTTATCCCAGCCTCGGTTTGAGAGGTATGGCTGCTTGCATTTTAATTTCATTGATTCGCTTATGCTTGTATTGGGCATGCACAATTTTAGATTCGCCACTTGCCCCTGAGTGGGTATGCAACAGATTGATTGTGAAATGCTACTAATTAATCGCCATGCTTGCTGAAGTACTGATATTTTTGCTACAGTACTTGTGACTTTAAGAGATGGTTAATGTTTCTCCATTCCTACCTAGTTTATATGTATGCAATCCTTCGTATCTATACTCAAGCGTAAGCATATCAGCGACTGCTTGTTTATGAAAGTCGTAGGCATTCGATCGTGAACCGTTGGCTCGGAGCACAAAGAGCAGATTATGGTGTCAAGTTATGGTGCTCTTCATCATAGAGTTTTTTATAAACATGTTCGCACAACAAAAGTGAAACAAGATTACGTGCCTGAGACCTGTATGATTCCTTAAAAAATGGCAGATTTCCTCATTATGCAGCATCTGCTGGTTTGGTCCAGTGGTTAAGGTGCTCACCCTGACCACGGTCTGGCTGAGGTCGTGGGCTATGTGAGTATGCTATGCCGTGGTACATGTGAAGCGCCTTAATAGATATTAAGTTCTCTTGGGGCGCTATACAAATGAATTACATTTATATATTTTTTATGTTGAAAACGACTGCATTGTCTGTTCCTGGAGGTACTTGGACGTGGTCCACAGCGCGGTATGAAAGCAACAAAGCCCTAAGGCATCTCTGTGCTCGTTTCCTAATCTAAGGCCCTAAGGCATCTCTGTGCTCGTTTCCTAATCTAAGGCCCTAAGGCATCTCTGTGCTCGTTTCCTAATCTAAGGCCCTAAGGCATCTCTGTGCTCGTTTCCTAACCATACACACTATTGACAATCGGCAGGCCCAAGATCCTAAGCAGCCTTTTTGAAGGGCTAAATGTGGGCTTTACGTCAAACGGGATTTGGTAATGTTGTGGTTGCTTTAAAATTTAGATTGAGAAACTTTGGTTAGGTACAACCTGAAGCAGTATCATCGATACCGCAAAGGGATTTGGACTCCTGCATGACACTAGACCTGTGACTATTGTTATAAAGTTACTATTGTCAGTATTTGCAATATTTTACAAATAGAGCTGAAAAGGTGGCATGATTCAGTGTGTTATTATTGTGACTTTTACTGGCACATATTACGGCATATTGCCAGTGATTGTCAGTGAATGGTTATTCTTCGTGGCTGGCTCAAATTGCAGAGATCGGCCTGAGATTACTTTTCTCCCTTTCTCTCTTTGCCTTTCTCTCCGTGGCAGCAGCTACCATGGACTGCCTGGTGTGGGTGGGGCAGGCGGTGGTACCAGTTTCGATGACTATGGAGCTGGCAGGGCCGTGCTTGTGCCACCGGCTTTGGCCCGTGCTCGGAGAGCACCAGCCCCTGAACTGCGACCATGCCAGCTGTGTCATCAGCTTATCCCGGCCGATCGCATGGATGACCATCATCAGGTATAGCCAGATGCCAGCACTTCTCAACTAGATCTGTATAAATAAGGCTTGCCCTTTTGTGATGCTTTGACACCCAGTGTGGCTTATTTCCAGCCCATTCAATTGGTGCATCCAAACCTACCCCGTTTGCCATGCACAGTAGCGTTGGTCTTGGATTTGCAGGGTGCTTGCTACGGTCCGGGCGATGCCATCATGTTCAAGCAAATAGGAAGGTCAGTTCATGCTTTAGCAACTTTTCTAAGAGGCGTGGCATGTTTTGTTCATCCTGTTGGACATTTAGCTTCTCTGTCTCTTGTTTACTGTTGGCTTGTTGTTTGTTGTTGTTGGTTTGTTGTTAACTGCTCGTGTTGGTCATTTGCCAGCAATGAGCTTGCTGCAATCAGTGAGTATCTGCTATACACGTGAATTATATTGTATATATATATATATATACAATATAATTGTAATAATATGTATATATATAATTCATTTCATTCAATTCACACACACACACACACACACATATATACATACATACATACATACATACATACATACATACTTATATCCTCTTATGTATTGCACCATCTAGCACGTATAGCAGCATTTTGCATAGGCACTGTGGAAAGAGATATTTCCATCGACTGTCATAACTTGAACAATGCCTTGGATGCAAGGATTCTCTCGGCACTAGGTTCTGTCTACCTATTATTATGTCCAAACTCATTTTAATAACAGAGAGCTTGCAACCTGCTTGACCACATAAGCTCCACAGTCAAGTCTGCCTTTCAGCTGCATAATGTTTCTAAAATTCGGGCTTGCTTAGACAGGATACTACATCGATGCTGTTCCATGCATTTGTGACATTCCGTCTCGACTTCTATAACTCACTGCTTGCTGGTCAACCGGTGTGTGCAGTCAGGCGCTTACAGTTGGTGCAAAACCCTGCTGCTAGGCTCGGCTGTCGTGAGCAGCGCAGCTGCCACATCATAGCACTTCTTGCTGACCTAGACTGGCTCCCGATCAAGCAGTGTATAAACTTAAAGGTTCTAGCACTTTCCTTTAGGTCCCTTTATTCTCTGGCTCCAGCCTACCTGTCAAATCTACTCTCCCACCAGGCCAAGAATCGTACAACCCACTGTTCTGACTCGAATCATTTAGTCATACTTCCTATGAACCTCGTAACATTTGGACACCGTGCCTTTAGTTCTTATGCTTGCTAAAGTCTGGAGATACCGATGCGCTACCGATGCACGTCACAGCATCTTTTGACATAACGACATTTAAAAAAGAATCTTAAAATACCTGTTTATTAAGCCTGTAGTAGGTCTTTGTGATTCGTCCTACGTGTGCATATGCCTACTTACACTGCCTGCTGCTTGGGGATGTTACCACCAATCATTTGATAAAGCTTCATACGCAGCATCTGTCGTGCCTAGAGTGAGATCTGAGGGCACTCGCTATACAAATGTGTTATTATTATTATTGTTATTATTATTAACCACCAGAAGTTGAGTGGCAATGCTGGTAGCATGCACGTGATACTAGCTCTGTCTGCTGCAATGCACATACAGGTGTCAGCTGGAAGATTTTCTATGGTTCATTACTTAGGTATGGTATGAGTACGGGCTTATTCTTTGATGTGCGACTCGTTGGTGGTTATGCACTTCAAGGTTAGCACTGTCCTTCGTCTGTTTGAAATCACTGCTCTGCTTGTTGAATGCATAGTCTTTCTTTCCTGTTGACCAGTGCTTATATATTGTATCACACTCGCACTGCCTATACCTCCATGCCCAGGTAAAAATGTAAAGGCCTCCTCTGCTTCGTGCAAGTAGGGACGTGGATGCCTGCCCTCTATTCTGCTATGAGAATCTTGTAGATTTCCTAGCTTTCTGCTTTACACTGGAGCCGAAGCGATGCTGCCCACCGACTAAACTGCGTTAGGCAACTAGTGGATATTCATGCGTGTCTGTGAATGGTGACGTGGGTCTTGCTATGGCAACTGCCTATAGCAATGATAACGACATTCCAATGATCTTGTTGTCTTGTATGCATCGCAAAGCATTAATATGTATTTAAAAGTTGCTTTGAGATACTTTCTTGTTTTAGGATTTGAGGATTTGGATGTAGGGATAAGTGTTTAGTGTTTGTGTATTTGTCTGGGATAATGGATCTGGTATTTTCATTTTTGGGGTTAGACTCTACAGTTTGTAGCCGCTGGCTACCAGAAATAACTTTTGTCCAATGGTCACTGCCCATAAGGCTTTCCTTGAGTAGGTGAAGCTATCCAGTACCTCGCTGTGTTAGTCGGGATGACCTGACTTGAGCCCTAAAAAGTCCCGAGTACTACTTCTTTCTCTCACTGTCACGAATACATTGGCTAATTTGGATCTTTATCCTGTCTTATTAACCATGCATTTTTGCAACATTACATACCTCTAAGTTGACAGGCCTGACTGTGGAGCTGATGTCGTCATGTAGAAAAATGTAATTGTTAATCAGATTGCCCAGTTTTCATGTAGAAACTATAGGAAAGTTTGCTAGCTGAACCATTTGTGAGGATGACGGCTTCTCGTGTCAAGGTGACACTTGGTTTACATATAACTTGATCTTTTCTTTGAATTTTAAGGTTGTCATCTGTCCAGAAAGTATCAAAGCACATGTAGAGCTGAGGTCATATACTTATGAATAAAGGTGAATATTGTGGCTGCCAATGGCATCAGCTAGAGATAGAGCATTGATTGTATAAGAGTGGAGACCTATAGCGCTCACGATGTGTCAAAGACTTATCGGATAACATTGGCTGTTTACATGTACACTCTGAATCACACTTGGGCTGAGCATAAATTGCCACCATGCTATGCTAGTCATATCAAGGCAAGACGATAGGTGCTCAAAAAGGGCTTGGCTATCAATGGTATCAGACTCTGTAAAGGGATCAAGCATACCTAGCTGAGAAAGTCTACCCGAGTCAGAATGCCTGTGAATTTGTCATCGTAGAGATGTATTTATTCTGTAGCTGTGGAGTGATTAGCTCTTAACCTTATCTGGTCCTTGCTTGGTTTGATATATAACGTTGTTGCAATCTTCATCTGACTCTTGATTGTCTCACTATTGCACTTAAAAGGTTATTGTGTGATCACATGCTCCGGTTCCCCATCGGGATTTTGAGTTTTGAAAGTGTGTAAGATCTATAGCAGAAGGTTGTGATCGTTTACCTTAGGCACAGATCCAAAGTGACGTAATCTATGATCGGCTTGATGACTGTTTGTGTTTTTTGCAAATTAAACTTTAGACTTTGTTAGACTTGATGACTAGGCTATTAGACTTGAATTCTGCTTCACATGGTGGGCTTTGCATGCCAGGAAAAAAACATTTAGTCCTGCCACTTTTCAGCGATCGACAGTCAGATGCAAACGTAATCATTGATGAGGAAGCCGATCGTTCAAAGAGTGGGGTTGGTGTCCGAAGCACACCAGACAGACCACAGATATCCCCAGCAGTAGAAATACCATGCCAATTTTGCCAATTGCTTGTTTCTGACAAGGATCTAGATATTCACCAGGTATGTCGGACAGAGAAATCTGCATGCCTGAATTTTCCAGTAGTGCCAAAGAAGATAAGATCGTAGTTTTGTTTACGTGCAGAGGCAAAGGCCACTGGCCCAGATGTGCTGGAGCTTTCATATTGCAAGCAGAGAATGGCCAATCGATCGTGGGTTGTTCAGTGGAGACTCTGCGTGACTGCCGATTTGATGTCAATCTCATTATCTTTTGTGTGCTCTTTGTATTGAAGATTCGAATGGCTTTTTATTCTGTACTCACACACGATCTGGTAGGGCTTTGAAATGCTGTGGCCATTGTGCTTTCAACCAAGGAGCTGTAAAGTAGGCTTGCTGGTACTTATTAATTTGTCTTAGGTCTGCTGTAAAATAGGATACCTTAGTGTTACCGGGCTGTGTGCTAGAGAATATAGTAATGTTAATAACGTTCTTGTTATAGACACTTTGCTCCAGTCAAAGAAACTGCAATGCTGTGTCTGACTTTAAATACCCAAGACAGCTAAGGTATTGCACAATTATTTTTAATTTCGTGTGAGTTTGCAGCCACCAATAGATCAATTCTTTATTTGCTGGCTGGTGCAGCTCGAGAGCTAGATTAGTATTTTTTTAATTAAGGGCTTGGCAAACTTCAACGTATGCCTAAAAGCATTTGCCTTGCCGCTCTGAGCATCATAGTTAACCAATCCTCTCATGAACGCTGTAGCATGACAATCATGTTATGACTGCTATTGTTTTTAGTTTCCTCTTTTTATGCATTCTCCTTTCTATACGAAAATGCTTCATATGCTTCTGTATGTATTGCCCTACTTGCGAGCCTGCCATTTTTTGTTGTAAAGCTAGCTTTAGCCTTTTTGTTGTTAATCACCCGAGGCTCTGTTGTTTACTATACAAGGTCTTGTTGCTTTTCTGTTACGTGCCCGACTTTGGTATATTACGCTCATTACCTTTATTTGGTTGGATAGACAGAATTGCATAGGAGGCACAATTTGCTCCAGAGTTTTCCGAGTTTTGCTTTCCTTTTGTTGTTGGGAGTTGGCTGATGGAGTGACGATACGATGTGCACTTTACCCAGTAGCAGCACCCATGGGCATTCTAGGCACTTTTTGAGCATTAAGGCATATTATGGTTTATATGGCTGTCAGCTGCCAAAGCTGCAGCATGTACAAGCCACCAAAGCACATTACTTCTTAAGTAAAGCACGCCTAGATTGGTAAGGCCATGTAGAATGACTCTGAGGATGATTCTCAGAGTCAGGGGCTGCTACTGTATAGACACAGTAGCAGCCCCTAAACATTCATCAACAGAGCAGAGGACACTGCAGGCGCATGTCTAAAAATCGTGTCACTGAGCAAAATCTATTACATCTGAAGGCAGTGCGTAAAAAGTAAGTTTGACCTTTCTGAATTCACCTACTGAGTGTTTTACTCGAAGAGATAGTAATAATAATACTCATACATTTGTTTAGCACCCTCAGAAAACCTAATCTCTTTCTAGGCACTTTAAATTGCTGCAGAGGATGCACGATCGAATAGTTTATGGTAGCATGCTCAGTGTCAACAAGCATAACGTCGTTAGAGGTGACACGCACAGGCTCAGCATGCAAATTTGGTTAATAATAATAATAATAATAATAATAATAACACACGATAAAGCACCCTAATCCTTTTCTAGGCACTTTACATTTGCTGCAAAGGAAGCACGATCGAGTGGTGAGTGGTATCATACTTGATAAACAACAAGAATAACATGGTTAGGGGAGACATGCACAGGGTCAGCATGCAAGTGTGATAAGTGGCAGCATGCAACAGTGTCAGCACACATAAGCACATAAAGGACGAATCACAGCGACCCACTAAATGCAGTGATAAATAGATGCGTTTTTAGTTGCTTTTTTAAATGTGGTCAGGTCAGGAGATGTGACGAAAGTTGGGAGTTCCAGGCTTTGGGAGCATGCAAACTCAAGGCACGATCTCCGAAGGATTTGAGGTTTGTACGAGGTATAGGTAAACAGTTAGTTTTCGAAAAGTGGGTGGTACTATGCTCAACCTCGTGGGGGAGTAGTTCTGATATATAGGCTGTAGTCAGAGAATGAAGGAACCTAAAAGTGAGTACAGAACCTAAGTCGGTGCGTTGCGTGACTGGGAGCCAGTGTAGTTCGGCTAGAAGTGATGTGATATGGCAACTGCAATGTTCACGACAGATTCATGACCGATATCAATTTCGCGTCCAGTTTGTTCCAGACACCAGCAGTTCCAAATCAGCTAGCTGCACGTGTTGCACTGCAGTTGGTCTGCTGGGACCCAGTGCGGCCACTGGATCGACGAATTACCCACTGCAGCCACTCCTATGAAGCACAAATCGATAAGAAATATACAAATTTCTAATTGGTGTTATTGTACAATATCGTTCAAATGTACCCAGAAATGTAATGCATTTGACCATGTTCTCATGCAAATGGGCTGAAAAGGCACATGGCACTACCAAGCTACACCATAAACCACTTTAATTCACTACAAATCCGCCAGAAATCGGCTTGGTGAAGCTTCAGTTTAGTTGGCAGGCTAAGCTTTGTTCAAATACACATAGCAAACTTCAAGCTTCTTATGAGCATTCTCAGGCAATGCCTTGCAATGGTCCGGGCCAAACCGAAATCTGCCGAAAATCTCCCAGAAATTGGATGCTTGAAGCTCTAACTGTGATTACCATATGAACACCCTTTTTAAAGTAAGCCCTCCAAATTCTTTTGCGTTCACGTTTTCTGACTCAATGCATTGATGTCGGCTACCGTGGCCTGGGCTAATACTTGAATCTACCAAAACTCACACTAAAATCAGCCTCAGAACGATAAGAAATCTTATTAGAGGCGCTCCCATTTTTTAATTGCATATTACACTGGGCTCTTTGTTAATGCGATGCAATGCAATCGGCAGCATTAGCCCAGGCCAATACCGTAACCTTCAAAAAACTCCCTAGACATAAGATGCACAATGCTTCATTTTTAGACAACTTTTGACATTTCACTCTTTATGTAGTGGATGCTCGAAATTACAAGCTGTTGTGCGCCTGTGATCTCAGGCAATGTGCAGCAATCGATTTCAATTGCCCTTGCCAATGCAGCGTTTAATTGCAGGGCTCCATAAACAAATAAGAAATGTAATGCTTTATACTCCTTCACTGATTTCTTATTACAGTACATTCTATTTAAAGAGCATCTCCTAATCTTTGTGACGTTGGAAAAGTGAGTTCAGGAAATGCTCTTCTATCGGCTCCAATAGTCAGTGCGAATAATTAACTCCTAAGTCGCCACAAATCCACCAGAAATTGGCTATGCAAAACTGCAGTTTCGATTTCATATAGCACGACGCCATCCTTGAGTGCACCCACACAATTTCTTGCCGTTCAGAATTTGGGTGCCCATGCAAATGCACTGCAATCGACTGAAAAGACCCAAGTCAATACCGAAATCTACCGAAATGTCATACAATCTTCTGCAAGTTGTCCACAAATACAGTGCACGAAGCTCAGTTGTAATTGCATGCTGTACTGCACTTTGGCGACAGTCAACCAACGCAATTTTTTAAGGCATTGCTGGTTCTCAAGTAGTACACTGAAATTCTCAATGTCAGTATTTTTTCACCGTAAATGCATCACAATCCACCATAATTATTAGTGCAAAGCTCCACTTTCATTTACATATTACAGTGGGCTGTGCTTCAAGTGTACTTATTAATTTCACTTCGTTGCACACGGTCTTGCACTGCAATTGACTCTAATTGCCTAGGCTAAAACCGGAACTCACTCTAATCGGGCACTGACCACTGATAAATCTAACAGAAACAGACAGCAAGAAGCTGCCATTCCGATGCATGATACACAGCAATGTTTTCAGTACATGATAGACATGTCACATCATTTTGCAAGCATGTTCTCGAACAGCAGATGCAATGACCCGCGCAACTCATCGGTGTCTACCATAAACAAGTGCAAATCCACCCAAAATCAGCTGCTGGCAGCTCAAATTTTGGTTGATATATGTTACTGTTCATTGTGGTGTAATTTACCGATTAAATGTCATGCCATTCAACATGCTTTTTCTTGTGCAGTGAAATCGGCTGCAATGGACTGGACTGCAGTCCACCATATATCCATTACAATCCACCAGAAATCTGTAATATTTGCTACATTATTTGATGGTAGTACTGTCCCTACATTTCAATAATCGAGTGCTCTCGTTCTGCAAACGCACAGGCCCTAGCTGCTACATCGATGCGTCCTTTAATCAACGCTAGTCGACACAAACAGTATCTAGCCGAATTCAGTTGCACATTGCAGTCCAGTGTGCTCTTAAAATCAGCTTAACATTTAATGTCATTGTGCATTTATGTTCTCTTGCAGATGGACTGCACAAATGCACTGCACTTTTGCAGTCTACTGTACTCGTAGTATACCCTCAAAATGAAATGCGATTGTGCTTTCCTGTTCTATTTCAATGCAGTGCAATGGCCTAGACCAATAGCTGCAACCTGCCCTAAACCTGCTCTGCTGAATGTTTACAATAATCAATCTTCTGATCGTTGCTGATTAAGGTAGGGCCGTTCTCCTAGTTTTCCTCTATCTCTCAACATCACGTGACACAGTTCGCCACCTCATTATCCCTGTGAAGCTCGTCATGGCATTCCTGCACTATATGTCACCGGCTGAACTGGGTTAGCTCTCTACCTCGATGAGACATGGCACATGTAAATCACTGTTTGTCATCCAAGTAGCTCTTGGGTCACCGGTACTCCAGGGTTTGGTTGCATGACCTTTTTCTCTTCACTACGCAAACTCTACCCCCTGCTGATTTCATCATCAAACACGATCGTTGTTTCATTTCTTTCCCGATGGCTCTACACTTCTACCGACTTCTGCTGACCCTTGACCGTCTTATCTTCTGACCCTTGTCAGCCTTGCTCTGTATCATCCATTGCACTTACCTTTGCACTTTGGCCTTACCCTTACCTACCTTTGCTGCCTGCACCGACGACATTCATGCTTGCAGGATGACTAGTTTCCCGAAGCTTAACAGCCTTAAGACCAACCCCTAATATTTATATGAAAGCCTAATGTCAACCTCAATTTGTAAGATTTCACCCTCGATATAACTCCCGTAACGTCAATCCTTAATTTTGACCTGCTGTTCCAAAACGGCTTGTCATTTGATTATTTCCACTGTCAAGTCGGCCCACTTCACGTGATCGACATTGCCAGAATTAGGGCCTGCTTCAATAAAAGTATGGCAAGACATTGCATCTAGATTGCTGTAATTCTATCGGTTCAGGAACACCACGCCTATGTTCTCGATCTTGATCACCTGCAACTCAAGTAAAAGCTGTCAGCACGTCTGGTCTGTGGTCAAGCGGTGTAGCTGCCACATCGCCCCAGCTTCCCTCAGTGGCTGCCTATTAAGCAGGAAATTGACTTAAAAAATCACCTGTTTGTGCGGCCCTATGGGTCGTTTCTCTTGTTTTCAGCCTACCTGTCTCGACGTCCTAAAGTCTGTGCTAATCCGTGAAGTATTGGCCGAGTAATATATTTTACGAGACAAAAAGCCACACTGTAAATGAAGTGTTTAAAAGTCGTAACCACACACCAACACGCTGCAGTCATGTACCTCGATGTACCAAGGTATAAGAAGTCGGAATACAAGTTGAATACTGTGCAGAAATTGGTACATTCTTTATTTTTAGATATGTTGCTTTAGGTTTACTTCTATATAAGCTAAGGAGCCACATGGCTGAATCTTTGGATTTGTTAGCAAACCTTACTTCCATATTACTCGCCATCTATAGAGGCTTGATGGCTTTTTGTAGGTGGCCCAGGTAAAACTGAATTACCGTATTCCAGCCTACACAGAACCAGAGAGCCCGTTAGATTTTAGCCAGCCACCTGTGGTAGACGGTCTCTAATCATGGACTGGGATCGAACGTGATGATTGGCTTTAAATGAGACTTTTAAATGAGAGTAATTATCGAAGAGGACGCCTAAATTACAAGCATGTGATGAAGGTCGATTATAGCAATATCGCCACTAATAAGAAGAGCAAAGTCTTCTAGCAGTGCTACTTCAGTAGCTAGTTTCTAATAAATTCATCTTTTTTCTAGTTCCCTCACCTGCACAACTCTTTACTTTCCTGCCTACTGAGCTTTTTGCCATTGAACTTTTTGCTCTATAGACGCTACATCTGAATGGTTGTATCGATTGTTGACCTACTAGTATTTTCTGCACAAGCTCTCACAATTTGGCTGAATCTGAGTTTTTATATAAAAATTAACATTTGTAGACCACAAGGCAGTTCCTTTAATAATGAGATGGCGACTGCTAACTGCCGATATTGCGGTAGGAATTTCTTCTTAGTGGAAAAACACGAGGTCAGTTGATACTCAAATCCGTGTTGTGAATTTTTTATTTGCAATGTGTCACTGTCGCAATCAAATGCTATATGAACATCAACCCCTTGTAGGCCACCTGTCTGTATCGGTAGAACTCAAGGCTGCCGACTTAGCTGAGGTCGACCTCAACACTGATTGCTATAAGAAGCCTGAAGCTCCTCGTTGTTTGTTCAATAATCTTCGAACCCGGATGCCACTACTGCTGGAGTGATCAAGCTCAACCAACTTCGATCCAAGATGGACCAGGCTACGCTTTTTGGTGCAGGCTGACGCCACCTCATTTTTCTTGCATCTAATCAAAAGCATGTGTAGTCGCTAGCAAGTAGCTGTAGTACCAGGCTTTGCAGACAGCACCACTGAGACGGCAAGGAGTTTGAGTCCGCTGATAGCATAGCCGTAGCAGTGCTAATGGCTTGCAGCTGCCTTGCCACTCTGGACTGTGACTGCTGATACTGCTTCTGCTGATCGCTATGCTTTCGGATGGTCGTTCAGTTCTTCAATGTGTCCGTATCTAAAAGGAGTTATGAATCATTGCTTAGTCACCTGGATACTGCTGCCTGCTTGGGTACACCTGACGTGTTACTCGTAAACCGAGTTTCTTGCTACATTTCGTTAAGTGAATGTTTGATGCCCAACATAATGTGTAATTGTATAATATATCTGCCGTCTGCATTCGATCTGGAGCAATGAACAAAAAGGTATAACCTGGGCGTACTTTGACAAGCCGAAATTGCTAGCACATCATGTTCACATCCTTTGGCTAGGTGTGGTCGCTAGAATCTTCATTCGATAGAGCCACTAAAAAGTACGGCTCTAACCAAGTTGTTTACCTGTGTTAACGCCAGTGAAGTCTACCAGACTGCTTGTCCTTTTCAAAACAGTGAATGCAAAACTAAGCCGCGAGTGGATGAAGCTCGTTGATAATTTCATTAATTACGCCCGGTAGAGAGGGCATGATAGCCCCGGCACACCAAAGCACACATCAACACTGCTTCCGAGCAAGACTCACTTTTAGTACCAAGTGTGCAGCTGGGCATTAGTTCCATAGGGCTACACTCAGTAAGAGAAGCAGGCGGTTCTGCACGAAATCTAGGTGTCATGTTCCAAAGTGGCCTTTCGTTAGACGACCACATCAGCTCCGCAGTCAAGTCAGCCTACTTTCAGCTACATAACATGGCTAAAAAATGTGGGCTTGTTTAGACAGGGATAACACATCTATATTGGTCCATGTATTTGTGACATTCCGTCTTGACTTCTGTAACTGTAACTCACTGCTTGCTGGTCTACCGGCATGTGCAATCAGGCCCTTACAGCTGGTGGAAAACTCTGCTGCTGGGTTTGTCTGTCGTGAGTGTCGAAGTTGCCACATGACACCACTTTTCGCCGACCTGCAGTGGCTACCAGTCAAGCAACGTATCGACTTCAAGGTCGCTCACTTTTAGGTACCTTCATTCTTTGGCTCCAGCCTACCTATCAGATTTACTCCCCCGCCAGGCCATCGTACCACCCACTTTTCGGAGTCTAGCCGTGTACCCATACCTCCTAAAAATCTCAAATCCTTTGGAGACCATGCATTTAGTTTGTATGCTCCCAAAGCCTGGTGAGCCGTAATGGCTCACTAGGTAAGGCGGTTGCTTTTCACGACCTCGGCCCCGAGGTCGTGGGCTCGAATCCTGCAGTGGGCGATCGTTTATCGCCACTGCAAGCGGTGGTTATAGCCGTAGAGGCTCTTCTGTCGCTGTACAAAAGAGGCTGTTAAATCAGCTAGTATTTATTTATTTAAAGCCTGGAACTCACTCCCGACTTGGGTCACGACATCCCTTGACTTGACCTCATTTAAAAAGGACTTCAAGACGCACCTATTTATGATAGCATTTAGTGGGTCCATGTGATTCCCCCTTAGTGTGCTTATGCTTTCTGATATTGTGCATACTGCCGCTAACCATATTTACAGGCTGACCCTGTGCATGTCGCGGCTAACCATGTTATGCTTGTTCATTGAGCATGCTACCGCTAACCATTCGAAATTCATGCTTCTTGTACAGAAAATGTGAAGTGCCTAGAAAGAGATTAAGTTCTCAAAGGACGCTATAGCAAATGCATTATAATTACTACACAGTAAACTCATTTTCGAGCTTCTTTTCGCTTATTAAAATAGATTTTGCCCCTTTGCACCAACCAAGCGATACCTCTCCCGGTTGTTGATGAGGCTTGTAGTCTCCATCTCTTAAGACTTACGTCACTTTCATATTTAATAGGAAAACTGTATTCAATACACCTGTAGCAGAAGACAGTCATATGAATTGTAATAAAACAAGTTGTGCTTAATACACCTTACCAAGTTTTTACTACATCATGGTTCAACGATCGTAAGGGTTATTTCCCAATTTTTGTCAGCCTCAAAAATATAGAAAATTCCCATTTCACCAAAAAATTGCTGTTGTGAGCTTGACAGTAAAAGAATTTGTGATGTACTTTTTTACCAGAACATACCAGATAAAGCATAGACCCACAGTTTTTTGGCGTAATACAAATTCATCAAGTTTTTTTCTTGCTTAAAACGCTAGTAAATCATGCTGTAATCAAGCTCAGTTAAGTTGGAATGACCGTTAGTGTTGGGATCCTTGGTCTACGGGGAGTTCGCCCAGTGTTTGACGAAATTGCCCCATGGCTTGACAGTATTTCCCGTAATAGCACTTTCTATATGACAATGGCCATGCGTTTGTCGTAGTAGTGAGTGAGTGTCTTCGAGGAGTGTCAACAGGTTACGAAGCAATGGCTTCAGCCTGCATGTAAAGGTTTCCTTATGAGAATACATTTTTCCGTATTCGAGCCCGGTCTAGCAAAAGCTAACGAGCCGACAATCCCAGTAGCAAAAAGTAGGATGCTTCGCTGGTTAGGCCCAGTGGTTAAGGTGCTAATCCCGACCAAGGTCTGGCCGAGGTCGTTGGCTCGAGCCCCGTGGCATATGCGAAGCGCCTGAATAGAGATTAAGTTTTAGGGAGCTTTACAAATGAATTATATATTTTCTTTTATTAAATCGCCCTAATATGCTTAAGCCGGGACCATCTATTTATTGTGCACTCATCCTGCTGAGCAGGTATTCGTTGGTTAACTAGCTATGTAATTCGCTCCGTTCTCTTTAAAGTAAAAAACTAAAGACTGGCCTATTGAACAATCTCATTTTCGGTCTCCTGCCACAATCGCTACAGTTGAACTGCGGTACTCGAGAGGTCTCTAACTAATAATAGTAATAGCATTTGATAAAGCCCCCTCAGAGAACTCAATCTCTTTCTAGGAGAAGCAGCCCACATTGGTATTCACTGGCAGCCGCGACGAACTAAATTTTGAGGCCTTATCTTTATTGACTCGCCACTTAGCGTCGGTCACAAATCTGAATATGGTTGCGATCATTGTGTCAATGATGTTTCCGAATCGAACTGGGCACCTTAGGGTCCACCGGACATGACTAGTCTTCAGCCTCTTCATGTGGAAACTTACGCAGCGTGGGCCCGTACCTATCTTCCAGTTTGTCAAGCTCTCTCAGCGCCCTTGCTGCGTCTACTGCTGGCGTTCGTACTTGGTTGCTTCAAACTTTCGCTCATTGAATGACTGTAAAACCGACTCACCGGTTATGGGCAATTCTAGATTTACTCCGAAATGAGAAAACATAACCGCCAAAATAAGCTAACTTAACATAGTTCCTAGAGCATCCTCGATAAATCTGAGTGTCGTGTTCCAAACTGATCTTTCACTAGACGACGATATCAGCTCCACAAACGGGTCAGCCTACATTCAGCTAAGTGCCATTGCTAAAGTTTGGGCCTGCTTAGACTAGTCTGTCACAGCGAAGCTGCTCCATTTGACGTGCCGTGGCCACTTCAGCAGCTCAATACTCACGGTTTTCCAGCCTTTGCAGTGAGATCACTGCTATTGGTTCAAAAGTCAGCGGCAAGAACGTCGCAATCGCCACGTTGCACCTCTTCTCATCTATCTGCACTGCCTCCCATCAGTGTATCGACTTCGAGGTTCAAGATTCCCTTACTTTTAGGTCCCCTCCTCCCTTGTTCCTCATGCCTACATATCCGATCTACTTCCTATCGGGCTAGCCAGTCATTGCCCCGCCCATTCGTCTGACTCAAGTGGTTTCACTGTGCGGCTAAACTACTTACCTCGAATCATTTGGAGATAGTGCCTTTAGTCTGTGCGGCTCCCAAAGCCTGGAATTCACTTCCGAATTACGTCACAACATCCACTGATTTCACATTTAAAATGCAGCTAAAGCCCAATCCCGCAGTCATAGCATTTGCAAGGTCCTTGTGAATTCTCCTTCTCCCGTGCTTATGCACGCTGAGCCGCCGACCACGATATTGTAACGTGAGTGCTGTAGTGGCTTCCACACTAGTATTCTCAGACTGCAAAGGCATCGCTCATAACGTTGCTAGTAATTAGCTTCGCGAGACCAATATTGGTGAAGCTTTAGCTTTGAAGCCGGCTAACGGTTTGCATATGCGGAGCCGATGCGTGCACGCGGATATACGCGCCTACAGTGGCGGAACATGGCAGCGACGAAGAGCACCCATATCTTAATATAAAAAGTCTCTATCAATAGTGTAGAGTGATCTACGTGACAGGTACGCACACACACACACACATGTAGAGAGGAGAGAGAGAGAGCTTCAGATGTCCAGGACCAACTATAATAGTTTTAATGATTATAATAATAAAAATAAGTCGTCTGTATAGTGAAGAGCTTCTGCTCTATTCAGTTCAGGACTTGTACAAATCGTTGCAAGAGAGGCAGTGACCCATTGTTAATTACAAGCAAGGTATCCTGCTTAGGCAAACGTGCATAAGCACGCAGAAGACTCACTGGTGCCGGTTAGTGTATGTGCAATGTACGATACATTTACATAGCACCCTAAGAGAGCTTAAACTCTATCCAGGAGCTTTACATACATACTCTGCCTTGAGCCCGCGACTTTGGTTACTAAGCGAGCGCCTCACCAGTCATCGGCCACTCCAGTCCACGAAGAGCAACAGTAACTCAATCAGACCTAGGCAAGCAAAGTATACGGAAAAAGAGAGGCCCACTGGAGCGCTAAGAAAAACCTTATGGCTAAAATCCTTAGTCAGCATATGCACAGACTTATAACGCTTGCGAACACACGAAAGGGCGATTCGCTCATAAGAGTAAAGACTGCTCGAAACAGGTAGGTTTTAAGCGTCTTGCTTAATGTTGTCATATTAGGAGATGACGTCAATCGGCAGTATAATTCCAAGCTTTGGGAGAAACGTCACTGAAGGAGGCACTCTGGCCGAGGAGCGATTTTTGGTTCGTGCACAAGCGATCGACAGAAAAGACCACACGCCTGCCAGGAAATCAATACTGATAGGTAGGCCGGAACGAGAGAGTGGAGGAACCTAAACTTGAATGGCGGAATGTTGAAGTTGACTCGCAGGTCGGTGAGAAGTTTTGAAATGTTGTCAATGCCTCGTTTACTACAGATAAGCCCAGATGAAGAGCTGTGCACCAACTGTGAGCATATTAAAGCGCGGGCAAGAAAATACTTAATAATAGCGAGTTACAGAAATCTTGCCGGTCACATGTCACAGATGCCCGGCTGCGGTGTCCTTATTAATGCAAGTCCAAATTTTCGTAATGTTACGTAGGTGACAGAAAGCAGACTTGACAGTGAAACTATTCATTTAGTAACTAGTCGTTTTGGAAGAGGACACCTATATTCCTGCCAGAGGCTACTGGAGATATGCTGGTAAAACCGATTTGGAGTTAGGATTTACAGCTTCCGCATAACACTTGGTTTACTCATAAGTAGTAAATTGGTTTTGTTATCGTTCACTTTCTGAGACTGTGCTGCTATTGAATTGTGACTGTCAGCAATTTTATTCGAAAAATGGGAGGGTTTGAGATGCTGAAAAACTATAGCATACAAATACTCTCGTTCGACGCATAAAGTACCACTCAACTGTATTCCTCAAAGCTTAGAGCGAAACTTATTACGTGACTAAATTGGGCTCTTTTGCCACCCAGTCGCATATTTGGACAAAACCACTCCCTGTTCACTTTAATTCAGAACCGCGAGTAATATCTAGGCAGGCATAATCTAGCTTATGCTGAATTCTGACACTTCAGCCTAACGAGCCCGTTGATTTGCTGCCTTTCTAGTATCCAATCCACGCAATCCACGTTCCTAGAAATTAGCCACTTAGTTCTCTTCTCTTAACAATTCACTTCAGCCTAACGAGCCCGTAGGGCTCTAGAAAGATGTCTTATCACTATTATCAAAATATACTTTCGTACTTACCGGGCTTGGGTCTCTCGGCGTTGTGGCTCCCCTTCCCCTACTCAGCTATTTGAAATTAAAAAATGAAATTACCTACAGGTCATCGGTCTTCAGTGGAGGTGTTGAATAACGATCTCTCCGGCGGTGACTGTTCTAGTGGGAGTCTCACGGAGACACAGCAGGCGCACGTGCGCAGTAAGCGAGACTCTCCTTTATTCCTCTCAGCGAGCACGCACATGTGAGAGCTCGATCAATCGCAACAGACGACACGAAATACAACCTGCATTAGTGGCCTGACGCTGCTGCTTCAACGGTTAACTATTGGCCTCAGGTGAGGCACGTGCATTAGTGTCAGGCGCTTCGCTAATTACAAGAGCAAAAGCCGCATGCGTACACAACAGTAGCTTATTGTAGGGGTAGATTCTTACAGCTAAAATATTTCCTCCTTATATTCCTTCCCTCCCTGTAATTATTAGAGTCCCCAATACACAGGATTTTGAGAGTATTACCCTTCTTGAGCTTTCCCTCAGTGATTTTGTCTTAGCAGATCGTTTGCAGACCGATTTGCCCCCTTTCTTCTTGCTGTGTTCACTCCCGATGCATTAGTGAAATGGTGGCGTACTAAATCGCCAGATTATTACTGCTATTCATTATTCACGATCTCTGAATTATAATGGCTAGGAAGCGATCGCACGATAATCCATGGCCAAGGTAGGATAAAAGCTGAAGCCCTGGAATCGGGAGTCAGCTGTGCTCCATCGGATAGCCTTGGTGTGTGAGCTGGACTTCTTAGGCATGTATGGGTGCTCTATGTGGCCGCCGTGGTGTTGGACTACTGCCATGCTGTCACGCCTGCGTGCATTATTGCTGCACCTATAAATGGCTTGCACGATTCCAAAAACTCAGAGCTTCACCAGCACCTGCCGCGTGATCACTAGCGTAAGTATTGATACAAGCCCTGTGTTTTGACCTAGTTCTGTCGGAATGCGAATGCTGCAAGGGCCCATTTGGAATAGCCATCGGCTTTCGTCGTGACAGGGACGACAACGGACGCGGCAGTCAGAGGCTTGGTCTTCTGTCCTCGGGCTTCGCAGCAACCTGATGCAAGCTGATTTAACAGCCTCTTTTGTATAACGACGGAAGAGCCTTTGCGGCTATAACGATGGAAGAGCCTTTGCGGCTATCACCACCGCTTGCAGTGGCAATAAAGGATCGCCCACTGCAGGATTCGAACCCACGACTTCGGGACCGAGGTCGTGAACAGCAAACCGCCTGACCATGAAGGTTCAGTAACATATCCAGACCATAGAATACGATATACCTAGTTTCTACTGCCTATAATTCATGAATCGCTAGTAATGACAGGCACTCTCATAATATGACTGATTTAGCAAGCACCAGTTTCACTGCTCCCCATTCTCAAAATAAGGCCCCAGCACGATAATAAAATGAAAAGGCAAAACCATCCATAACTGTTTTCATGATTTAAAAAATGATCTGGCACTAAAATATATTACCTCCGAGGATTTCAGTCACATTTTGCCCATCAGCTAAGCAGCCGTGAATTTACTTTCCTCATGAAGAGCCAAGCAAAGATTTCCGGGCTCCAGAGAATCGTGTAAATCTTCGGCTTTGCTGCAGTTATTGTCACCCTCACTTCACATGCCAATGACAGCAGAATACCTTTCGCGGCAGCCCTATTTCACAAGAAAGCTGAAACAATCTTGAAAATAAAGCTCGGGTTTTACACGTAACATAAGGAGAAGCAAACTTCCACGAAGCTTTGCACAATAAATTGTAACTGCAACTGATAGTGTTTACCTCTGTTATTATCTTGCCAATCCAGTCTTGGAAGCTCTAACATTACGTTACACGGTCTGTCTGTTAAGTTTTGCGATCGCAGAGAGCAAGAGAGAGAGAGAGCAGATCGCCTTGCTAAAAATACACCAGATTTTCGAAATGCTATTGATAATTAGTTACAGTAAAGCAGAACAGGTAGTCCAATCCACATGCTTTTACATCAGCTGCCCTACATGGTCGTATTAAATTGGCTGACTTGCAGGTCCCCAATGGACATGACACAGCAACCACCGGGTTTCAGCCTCAGAGTAATAATTTCGGAAGAAGTCAAGTATAAACAAATATATTTGATAGTTCTATATTTTATATGTATATATATATATATTTCACATTTTATTAAGAATATATTTTGCTGTGTGTGCAAAACAAAAAGAGCTTCCCTGAGTTGAAGAGATGTGTAGAATAATCATGGAAATGCATAAACCGCAGTCACGACAAGGTTTGGGCACGCATACCATCACACACGCGGCTCCGTCCTAGTCAACGTTCCGCCCACCCAACGGGCGCTCAATGCCAGCACTTGACCCTACGCTTGCCGCAAATTTTATTTCTTGCTTCTGCTTCGGCCTGTATGCACGCTATCCCCCTCCTCTCTCTCTCTATCTCTCTCTCGCCCTCTCTCTCTTGCTGTCTCTCTTGCTGTCTCTCTCTCTCTCTCTCTCTCGCTCTCTCTCTCTCTCTCTCTCGCTCTCTCTCTCTCTCTCCCTCTCTCTCCCATATCTCTCGCTCTCTCTCTCTCTCGCTCTCTCTCCCCCTATCTCTCGCTCTCTCTCTCTCTCCCTCTCTCTCCCCCTATCTCTCGCTCTCTCTCTCTCTCCCTCCCTCTCGCTCTCTCTCTCTCTCTCTCTCTCCCTCTCCCCCCTCTCTCTCTCTCTCTCTCTCTCTCTCTCTCCCCTCTCTCTCTCTCTCTCTCTCTCTCTCTCTCTCTCTCTCTGTCTCTGTCTCTGTCTCTGTCTCTGTCTCTGTCTCTGTCTCTGTCTCTGTCTCTCTCTCTCTCCTTCTCTCCCCCTCTCTCTCGCTCTCACTCTCTCTCTCTTCACGCCTCGTGCTCCGGAGCAGCACACACGACGGCTCAGATTGCCAATATGTACGCTCGCCCATCTGCTGAGATAAATCAACATCCAAGTCCTGCGTATGGCTTTCCGATGTGGAAAACCTGGATGGGGATTTTCTTCGCATCCACTCACTTCATGTTGTGTGTGTTTCCATCATGGTCGCCTTCAGTCTTTTCTGTAGGTTGTGGCGTACTGGTATGATTCCAATGAAAGTGACGAGGATGGCGGCATGCCTGATTCCACTTATCCAGCCATGCGTTTGCTTTCGTATGCTATTCTGCGTCAATTTCTACGTTTTATGCACCGAATTCTTGCTTTCGCACAGAAATTTCAGATCTGCAATGTAAAATCAAAGAAAATGTATTAATTTGCCGAATGTCAATTAATTTAACAATATTTTTAATTTTTTTAAAGGGAGTGCCATAATAGTTAAATATTTAGGTATTCAATGCAATTTATAATAATTTCAATTGAATTCCGTCCACAGCACAACTTTTGGGCCCCTTAACTATCCGAGGCTCCCTGCAGCCGAACGGTTGGAAGGCCCACGCGAAGGCCGGCGATGTGCACATACAACTGTGTAAAATGTGTACATACAACTATTCACTGAACAAGTACCGTCGTAAAAAAAGCCAATATACTTTCGGTTCCCATTGGCAGTATCTTAATTATTTGCTGCATTTCACAAGTCTGCGTGTGAATGCATATTCGAATGAGATCTGCTGAATTTTGAAAAAGCTAATTTCACCGACTGTCTAGATGAATGTGAAGCCAACTAGACTGAGTTTGAAGAGGGGAAGGGTAGTCGATGCCGCCGATTCAATTATACGTCCCAGTTGCTTATGCAATAGCGAACCGATTATTGCTCGTCCTAAAAATAATTCAATTGTATAGCGCCCGTAAGAGAGCGCAATATTTACCCGGTCGCTTCGCATATGCCTCAGGGCTAAAACCCACCACCTCGGTCATCAAATGCATTCACCTTGACTTTAATTGTCGAAGGCGAGCACCTTACACCCTGGGTAAACCAGTGCGGACATGAATTTCGGGAAATGGAATGATGTGCAATTCTGGCTCTAGTGCGAGGTTTTTCAGGTATCTCATGAGGTAGTGAGACTGAAGCTAAACACGTCCACGCGTCTCTTCTCCAGCCAAGTTATAAACCTACTCTAATAAAAATAATAATAACTATGCACTTGACAAAGTGCCCCCAGAGAACTCAATCTCTTTCTAGGCGCTTTGCATTTGCTGCAAAGGGTAATGCGATTGAATGGTGAGTAATGTGAAGCACCAGAATTGAGATCAAGTTCTCTTGGGGCGCTATATAAATGAATTATTATATTTATTTAATATCATGCTTGAAAAACAATCAACATGAATAACATGGTTAGGGGTGACATGCACAGGGTCAGCATGCAAATGTGGTTAGTGGCAGCATGCACAGTGTCAGCACGCATAAGCACATCAAGGGCGAATCACAGGGACCCACTAAATGCTGTCCTAAATAGGTGTGTTTTTAAGTTCTTTTAAAAATGTGGTCAAGTCAAGGGATGATCTGACGCAAGTCGGGAGGGCGTTCCAGGCTTTGGGAGCATATGAACTAAATGCACGGACTCCGAATGATTTGAGGTTTGTATGAGGTATTTGTAGACTGTTGGATTCCGAAAAGCGGGTGGTACGATGCTTGGCCTGGTGGGGTAGTATATCTGAAAGATAAGCTGGAGCCAAGAATGAAGTGACCTAAAAGTGAGCGACAAAACCTTGAAGTCAATCCGTTGCTTGACTGGTAGCCAGTGCAGGTCGGCGAGAAGTGGTGCAATGTGGCAACTGCGACGTTTACGATGGACAAGCCTAGCTGCAGAGTTTTGCACCAGCTGCAATCGCCTGATCACACATGCTTGTAGGCCAGTAAGCAGTGAGTTGTAGAAGTCGAGATGGGATGTCACGAATGCATGGACCAACTTGGACGTGGTATCCTTATCTAAACAATCCCGAATTTCAGCAATGCTATGAAGCTGAAAATAGTCAGATTAGACTGTGGAGCTGATATGGTCGTCTAACGAGAGGTCGCTTTGGAACATGACACCTAGATTTTGAGCTGATTAACCAGAAGATATGCTGGCAGAGCCAATTTTGAGAGTCAACCTTTCCAATCTCTGAATCACACTGGGTTTGCCCACAACTAGTAAGTTAGTTTTGTCATCGTTTAGTTTTAGAAAATTTGCTGCCATCCATGTGCGGATGTCATCAATGCATGCAGCAAGTGACGAGAGAATTTGAGGTGCTCGAAGGCTGGGAGGGATCAAAGCAAAGGTACAACTGAGTGTCATCCGCATAGAATTGAAAGCCTAGATTGTGCTTGGCAATCACATCGGCAAGAGGGAGAGTATAAACCGTGAAAAGAACCGAACCTAGCACAGAGCCCTGAGGTACTCCATATTTTAGAGGTACTTCAGATGATCTCTGTCCATTCACGTCAATACTCTAGAGTCTCCCACTGAGATAGGTCTTGAACCACTGCAGAGCAGTGCCAGTGATGCCCAGGCGAGATGAGAGGCGCTCTAGAAGAACTTTGTGATCGATGGTGTCAAAAGCTGCCGAAAGATCGAGCAAAACAAGCAGAGACACTCTACCCATGTCTGCATTCCTAAGTAGGTCGTTGCATACCCGAAGCAATGCTGACTCTGTGGAGTGATTAGCTCTTTAGCCAGACTGGAACTTACTAGCAAGGTGTGAGGTTTCGATATATGAGTTCATCTGGTCTGCCACGACCCGTTTCAGTGTCTTTGATAGGAATGGTAGAAGGGAGACTGGGCGGTAGTTGCTCAAGTTCTCTTGGTCTAGTGTTGCTTTCTTGAGAAGTGGCCTGAGAATTGGAGCTTGATGCAACCGATTTTTCGTCAATTTGCCACGGATTTCGGTATTGGTCCCTGCTATTGCTGTCGATTGCCGTGCATTGTTGACAGTTAACGTACAAAATAGCTTGAAATTCCTAAGATTTCACTTTTAGCACAAAGAAATGTGAAATGCGATGACAGGCGGCACTTCGTGCAGCCAATTTAGTGTCGACTTTCCACGGATTGTACTGGATTGCTGTTGTGAGCCGAGCCGTTGCCGCAGAGTGCCATGCACTGCCGGAGATTTTTTGAGCGCAATCGCTTAAAATGATGTGGTTGACTTTAAACAGTGTGCTTTTTAACATGCATTAAATGTTGGAGCATTGTGAAGCCGATTTCAGGGCATTTTGCATCAGATTGTTATTAATTGAGGTATTTGCCCGGGTCATTGCAGTCAATTGCTGTGCATTGCTGCCGAGTGGTCGAGGCGATTATAGTGAAATTGTGGGATTACACAATAATAAAAATTCGAGCAACGTGCAATCACTATTTGAGCTTAAAGTGCACGCATTATGGTCGTTTTTCGGCGGGTTGCGGTACATGGACGTTCTCGCCCGGGCAGTTGCAGTCGATTGCAGTGCATTGCTGCAGAATGGCCGACACGATTACAGTGAAGTTACGCGAGTACATAATAACCAAATAGTAGAGCAGCGTGCAATCGCAATTAAAGCTTCTAGTGTACGCACTCTGGTCGCTGTGTGGTGGATTGCAGCGGATTGAGATGGATTTCGTTATGGGACGGGGTCGTTGAGGTCGATTGCAATTCATCGCATGAGAATGCGTGTGCATAATGGAGCAAAATTTTGTGGGTGCGCTTAGAACTGAGTCTAGTCCTAAATGCAATGTCAATTAGAGCTTTGCGATGGCAATTTGAGGGTGATTTGCAGTGGAGTAGAGTGGATTGCGTCAGTTTTCCCGGTCATTTCAGGCGTTTGCCGCGCATTGCCGCAGTGGGAGGTTGTACACTTTTTTATTTTATTTTACGTGACTGTGCACACAGCACGGTGCACTTTAATATGCACTAAAAACTAGAGCTCAACGCAATATATTTCGATTTTGTATGCGGTGGATTTGGTGGATAGAAGTGGCGTGTGGTATTGGCCCTGGCTGCTGCAGTCGATTGCAGCGCATTGCACGAGAACGGCCGTGCCAACGCAAGTGGTTTTTTTTAATGCAACTGTCGCAGAGTGTACTGGCATATATGCAATCAAAAAAGCAGCCTTTCGATCAAGATTTCTTTCGTTGCGTGATGGAATGCAGTGGATTGCGGTATTGGCCTGAGCCACTACAATCTTATTTCAGTGGACTCCGTGAGAACGCGTGAGCGGAATCTCGCGAAATTTTCTAGGTACATTGTACGTGTAGCGTAGTTTGATATTCCAAACTCTTTGGAGCAGTTCGCAGCTGATTTGTGGTGGATTTGACGGTAACTATTGAATGGATTGCAGTACAGGCGTCCTGCGTCGAAGCTCATTTGCATAAGTGCGTGTGAGAGCAGCGACTTGAAATTTGGTGGACAGATAAATTCGAGCGGGTACTACAATATCAGTGAAACATTTGAGCTTGGCAACGCTTACGTCTGGTCGCTGTTAGCCTGATTAGAGTGGACTGCAGTGGATTGTGGTGGATTGCGGTAATTCGTCGAACCCTTAGTTCCCTAAAAAAATAAATGATTGCCCGTTTCAAGTAGGAGCTGCGACAGCAGTCGCACACACCATTTAACACAGATAGCTGCACTAGGTGCCACCTTCTTATTGCCGCCGCGAGCTGAGTTTAAATAACAAGCGGCTGCGTAAGACGACACGTTTTTGGAGATTCTGTCAGGCAACCCGCCGGAAAGCTGCAATTTCACGCTGTGGGGTAACCCTGCGCTCTAGTGGGATGTCCCAGAATGGACGGACTACTGGTACCCACGGATTGGACTACTTCCAACCAATAGTAGCCGCAGCGGGTAGAAGGTCGTAGCTGCGGTAGCTATGACTGGGCACTTTTCCCCCATCAGTTGCCCGGAATGGGTTAGCAGAAAAGTTCCCGCCGTATCTTAATCTAATCAGCCGGCCAAGCTTACTGCCCGGCGCCAGGCAACCTGCGCCCGGCCCTTCGAGTAACCCGTTGATCGACAGCGGTACATGGCGGCCACGTGGTACAGCGAGTTTTGCGGTTCTCCCCTGTGGGTAAGTGTGACGGTCTGGGGGGTAGGGGCGGTGCCCTGCGCTCTTCACAATTCATGTAAACCGGTGCTACTAGATCTTATGTTGCCATGAAAACAAAGGCCTGCTGCCGCCGGTCGCCGATGCTAGCCGGCGCTGGCTGACGAGTCCACGAGTCGCTGCCGGAGCCGGCAGCTGCAGCTGTGGGTTGCCCAAGCTCGGTTGCAGGTCCACCCCTCCAGCTCGTGTCCCTGTGGGAGGACCCTGACTGAGCCCACGTTGATGTGCCTTTTCGACCAGTGACTTGGCGCATGCAGGCTCAGGTGCTCTGTCGTTGCCCCCCCCCCTGTGGTTCGGGTTTGGGCGCGCCCACACGGGTGTGCTCGTTCTATTGCTTAAATACATTGCACGTTTGGTTTTCCGTCAAAGTGAGTAATAGCAGATATGAATTTCCGACAGTAGCAGACTTTCTTAGCTACATCTTGTGCAATCAGGCGCTTACAGCCGTGCTAAACTCTGCAGCTAGGCTTGTCTGTCTTGAGCATCATAGTTTCCTCATCGCAGCACTGCTCGCCGACCTGCACAGGCTATCAGTCAAGCAACCCGTCAAGAAACGCATCGACTGCAAGGTTTTGTCACTCACTTTTTTGGTCCCTTCATTCTTTGGCTCCAGCTTACCTATCGGATCTGCTGTCTAAAGAAACTAAAACGCACCAATGTATTACAACATTTCTTGGTCCATGCAATTCGTCCTTTATGTCCTTATGTTTGCTGTCACTGTGCATGCTGCCACTAACCATATTTACATGCTCACCCTGTCACCCCTAACCATGTTATGCTTGTTGTCATTGAGTATGCAATCACTAAATATTCAATCATTCTTTGTTTGAAGCAAATATATTGAGATTATGATTTTGAGAAAGAGATTGAGTTCTCTGAGGGTGCTGTATCACATGTATTATCGTTATTATTATTGTCACTGAATCTCTTTCTAGGCACTTTACAGATGCTGTAAAGAAAGCTTGACCAAATGATTAATGGTAAAATTCACAATGTCGTTAAGCATGGCATTGTTAGATGTAGACATGGTTAGTAGCAGCAGGCACATTGTCAGCATGCCTGAGCACACAAAGGACGAATCACAAGTGCCCACTAAGTGCTATAATAAACAGGTGTTCTAAGCTTCTTCTTAAATGTCGCCATGTCAGGGGATATCGTGACATCAGTCAAGAGTTAGTTCTAGACTTTAGGAGCAATGAACTAAGGTCTCTAAAGGTATTTCGGTTCATACGAGGTATAGCTAAACGATTTCAGTCAAAGCAGCAGGTTGTAGGATGCTTTGCCTGGTGGGGAGTCATTCTGATAGGTATGCAGGAGCCAGAGAATGAATGGACTTAAAAAGTAAGTGACAGAACCTTGCTACAGAATTTTGGAGTCGATACGCTACTTGATTGAGAGCCAGTGCAGGTCGGCGAGAAGCAATGTGAGGTGGCGACTGCTACGCTCACGACAGACTAGACTAGCTGCAGAATTTTGCACCTGCTGTAGGCATCTGATTGCACAGGCCGGTAGATCAGCAAGCAGTGAGTTACAGAAGTCGAGACAGGATGTCACAAGTACAGGAACTAATTCGGTTGCAGTATCCCTGTCCAAGCAAACCTGAATGTTATCAATGCTATGCTGCTGAAAGAAGGCAGACGACTGTGGAGCTGATGTGTTTATCTAGTGAAAGGTCACTTTGAAACAGGACACCTAGATTAGATAAGTTGCAGATACAACAGGACATATCCTGGTAGCTCCAGCACACACATTTCATATGGGAGCCCTGTAACCCCGACTGTATCAGTTATGTGCACATATTTCTCTACAGGTAGTGGGCCCCTAGGGGGGTGCTGAAACTCACGTAGTATGTCTATGGTTGTATCAGCTTCCAGTTGGGTTTTACAAAACAATTCTTTAGAGGGCTGAGCATTAGCTGAGCTACGTGTTAGTTTCTATGCATGTATAGAGAAGGGAGTCTGCACACTTTCAAATTTGATTGGTGTCCAGCTGGTACTACTATGGCCAGATTTTGCTGCTTTTGCTTACGGCTGATATTGTGGTCACTTTGGGTGCCTCTGTCCTTGGCTGGTATCCCAAAGGGTAGGCATGTGCAGTGGTGCTGGCTGCCCGACGTGTTTGACTCTACGGCAGCAGCTCTGCAGTCTAACCATCTCTACCACATTCATCCGAAAGTTTGCCATCGTTTTGTATCTGTGGGTTACCGTTGGTTTTGTTGAGGGGTTTGATCAGCTGAGGAAGCTTCGGCTGATCAAACTCCTCAGCTGATCGGCCTCAAATAAAAAATCTTTGCAATATGGCCACTGCTGCTGTGGCTGCTGCACATTTCTTCGGTTAATAAACTACAAGGCACAGGTATGCACAGGTAAAAGGTATGCACAGGGTGCGAAAATATTTGTTGACAGCCCAAAAAGAAACCCAGGCTACTGTTATGTATTTGTTTGGGGTGACGTCGTCCCTTCATGATTCTAAATGATCTCTTTTGTCCGGCCTAGAAGATGATCTCTATATCTGGCATGCATATGCATTCTATGCCATGCATAGAATGCGTATGCAGCTTCTGCATCGTCTCTTCCACTGCAGCGTATTCCAGCAGGGCCTGAGTTTTGCTGGTGCAGTCTGCCACTGGTGTAGGCCTGACATCATGCCTCAGCCGCCTTTCGATTTTGTTCCATGCTCGTTCTGTGAGCTTCAAATGGGCTTGGCTGGGCTGGCCACTGCATCAGAATCAAACAGTGACACCTAGAAAAGAACTTCGCCTGCCTAGCGGCGTGCTTAGGGTCATAATCATGCTGCCAAATGTAGCCACTTTTAAGCAAAGCATTCGAGCTCTGGAATCCAACTTGCGCAACTAACAACAGCTGTAGCAGACTGCTGTTTTGGCTAATCCCAGTCACGACAGCTGCAGAACGTTGGTAATGATGTTAAGTCGACCGACCGACCGACCGACTGCTATGATAAGCCTATTGTGATCCCCAGCAGAAGCCTACCCCCTTCCTCCTGGCATGATCAGAACCCGGAACCTCAGGCTTCGGAATCCTGGCTAGCAGTGATCGCCAGCACTGGTGACGCTGCACACGAGTCTTGCTTAGTTCATCGAGTCTTGCGAAGCTCATTGCGAATGTCAGATAGGTAGCGGCAGATGAAGACACTGGCAACAGGGTCTGCAAGCATGCATTTCCTGATTGGCTTCAGGCTGACAGCAACAGCCACAGCCACCGGGCGTTTGACTTGGACGCCGGCCGCTGCGTGGCTGCTTCCAAAGCTGCTGCAGCGAATGCCATCCTCGATGTCTCAGCCGCCTTGCATCTGCTGGTGCATGTCACCTGACTTGCCGGCTTCGGCACCAGTCAGCGACCCGGCCCCTCGAGCAGAGAGCGTTGGCATGGGCTGCCCCCCTCACCGACCCGACACTGATCGCATTCGTTGCATCGCTCGTCGCAGGACGCCCAGCTGTGGGATGCTGCTCTGCCTGATCTGACGCCGTGCTTCCAGAAGGTCGTGTTCGACTCGTTCGCGTCAGCCTCGCTTGCTGTGCTCTTGCCTTATCGTCTCGTTCACCTCAGTCGCAGCAAGAAGCCGGCCAGACCTCACAGCTGGCTGTCCTCCGTGCGGACGGTAAGTGGGCGCCAGGGGCAAGCTGAGCCGCTGCTCAGCCAGCGCCTCGTCTGTACAGCTCGAGCTGCATCGTGCCATCGTGTCACCCACGTGCTCCCTCCTGCCTGCTGGGCGAGAGCAGCCGGGATCGCACTTGTTAGTACAAGCCGATAGTGGCTTATAACGCTGCCAGCATGATGCGCCGCCCACTAAACATTTGATCGGACTTTCTCTGCAGCCTATTTAAGTGCCCCTAAAAGAGAATAAGTTCTCTGATGGTGCTATACAAATATAATATTATTACCGAACTGACCATCAAGTACTAACCATTCCCATGCAGAAGAGCCGAGTCACAGAGTCAGAGCTGAATTTGTAAGGACTTGGCTCTTGCTTCTTTGCAGGCCATCGTGCGATTTTAGTCGAAGCCTTTGCACTTCGTGCGATTGCTCCTGGCTCTTGTTGATTGCATTGCTTGGATTTGTCAGATTGCCGTCAGAGTCCCCGACCTTTAGATAAGCTCATCTTTGGGCCAATGTTTGTGACAAGAGCTGTGGGGATTTCCACTGCGAACACCAGTCTTGCTGAACTGTTCTTACTCGTTCATGTCAGCTTTTGCTCCATCCGTGTGATCAAATCGTTCGTTGCGTGCTCGTGCTTGCAAAATGCGTACGTGTTATCACTAGCCAGTTCGACATGCTTCATTTCGAACATTTAGAAAATGCGTAGACAGACAATTAGTTCTCTTATGATGCTATATATATATATATATTATATATATATATATGACCGTGTGACAGGTATATATATATATATATATATATATATATATATATATATATATATATATATATATATATATATATATATATATATATATATATATATATATATATATATATATATATATACCTGTCACACGGCCCCTGCAGTGCAGGGCCCTTACCGGTTAATGTAATGATTTATAATATAATAATAATAATAAAAATAATAATGCACTTGATAAAGCACCCTCAGAGAACTCAAATCTCTTTCGAGGCGCTTTATATTGGCTGCAAAGGAAGCACGGTCGAATGGTTAGTGGTAGCATGCTCAATAAACAACAAGAATAACATGGTTAGGAGTGACATGTACAGGGTCATCATGCAAGTGTGGTTAGTGGCAGCATGCACAGTGTCAGTATGCATAAGCACATAAAGGACGTATCAAACGGACCCACTAAATGCTGTGATAAATAGAAGCACTTTTAGTTTCTTTTTAAATGTGGACATGTCAGGAGATGTCGTTACGCAAGTCGGGAGTGAATTCCAGGCTTTGGGAGCATACGAACTAAAGGCACGGTCTCCAAAGGATTTGAGGTTCGTACGAGGTGTGAGTAAACAGTCATATTCCGGTGGTACGATGGTGGTGGCTGGTGGGACAAAACGTTGAAATCGATGTGTTGCTTGACTGGGAGCCAGTGCAAGTCGGCAAGAAGTGGTGTGATGTTGCAACTGTGCCGCTTACTATAGACAAACCTAGTGATAGAGTTTTGCACCAGCTTTAAGTGCCTGATTGCACATGCCGGTAGACCAGCAAGCAGTAAGTTACAGAAGTCAAGACGTGATGTCACATATGCATGAACCAATTTAGATATGATATCCATGTCTAAACAAGCCCGAATTTTAGCAATGTTATGTAGCTGCAAGCAGGCAGACTTGACTGTGGAGCTTATGTGGTCGTCTAATGAAAGGTCACTTTGGAACATGACACCTAGATTTCGTGCAGATTCAACATGAGACAATGCCGGCAGAGCCGAGTTTTAGCGTCAGACTTTCCAATTTCCGAATTACACTTGGTTTGCCCATCCCCAAATTTATTCCCTTATAGTAGGAACTTTCAGTTTGAGTCGGCAACAGGGCTTGTCTGTCGAGGCCGTCTGTCTAGGTCGAGGCTGTCGAGGTCGAGTTCGTAACCCTTTGACCTTAAAAACCCGATGCCATTCGTGTCTGTGTGTGGTGGTTTACGTTCTTGATAATTTTTTTGTAGACAGTGGTGTTGAAACTGTCAAATTCATTGTTGCCAGCAATTATAAGCTAGTTGAGTTTGCTGAGCCAGGTAATGCTGGAGTCGAAAGCAAGTTGTTTTAAAATAAAATAAAGTTTGGCCCATACAATGGCCTCGTTTAAGTTGCAGAAGACCTTGTGGTTATCGCACCTGCTGGCACTAAACCGTCGCAAACTTGAATAGGACTCGGACCGAAGTTTGGATAGTGAGGTATGGGAGCACGTTAGTTGTGCCGGCTGCATGCCCTAAACATTCTGTTTAGCAGATTGACAGTGTGATTCGAAACTGCACAGCGAGTTGTTGCAAGCATTTGATTACATTGTCCACGATAGTTGTTCGATTTGTCTGCTGGCGAATGAATGCAGATGGTAACTGGGGGGGGGGGGGCTGCTCATTATCCTTTCTCCATAGCCTCTTGTAAAGTATAATAAAAACCATGCTTGCATAATTAGAAAATGTATTATGGCTGCTACGTAGGCAACCAGTGTTTTCTGAGGTTGCTGTAGGTTGTGCACATGCATCCAGTGATGACATCACATAAAGCACTCGGCTGTCATAGTGCCTGTGCTATTCTTGTCTGTTTGCTAATTGGGCGTTGGGGTGGTTTTTACATGTCTGTTTGGACTGTGCAGATGCCTGTGCCTAAATCGGTTTTCATTCTATTAACGCTATTGCAGGTCTTGGCAGTATGCCTTTGCATCACATCATTGGCGAATTTCTTTTATGCTTGTTACTACGCTGGCAGCAGTTCATTTCCAGTGGACTTCCTAATGCCTCTGGTGCGACTCCTGGCCACGGTAAGCCACATGCACAGCCACTGCTGCTAACGACCGCATTCATGCATTCGGTTAGAATATTCTAGCAAGCGTATAGCTGTTATGAAAGTTAGCCCTTAACTCGCTAAACTCTCAAATCTTTACGTGTTTTGTATCCTTCTTCTGCACGAGGAGACATACGCCCTACCTCATGCAAGGTCAGCTTGCAATAGGGCAGCGAATCGGGGTTTGCATTTTGCCAAAGACTGTCTTTTTACCTTCTCTCTTCTCATTTGCCGGACCCGACCCCTTGACCCCTACAGCAATATATGGCCTTTACTTCCGGCTGAGCCGGGATTAGTGGACTTCGCGTTGTCGTTGCTTGCGATGGCAAACTTGTGGGGAGATGAATAGTCTTTAGCTCCCTTGGAATGCAACTGGAAAGCGCCCTAAGCCGCATGCCTGCGGCCTGCCGGTGCACTTCTTCAGCCGCTCCCTGGAAGCTTTGAATACCCACCCAGGATGGAGCTGAAGTTGCTTGCAAGCTTTCAATGTAGCTACGACAGGCCTTGATGATAAAACTAAATTCAACAAGTTCGGGCAAATGTCATCAAAGGTGAAAAAAGAGTGTAATTACAAAAATCATCCAGATGCCACTTACTTGCTCTGCCATACAAATTCGTCCTTATTTGAAGGATTGGTATCCACGGTTCGGCTAAATAAATAAATAAATATATATATATATAAACAATATAATATATATATATATATATATAATAGTATATTCGGCTAAATAGCAGACTCTAGGAGTGGGCTCGTAATCTGCAAGATAGGAAATCCGGCTAGTAAATCCAAGTGCTATTGGTGGGATTTTGCGAGAACCGAAATGTCACCCATGTTCTGTAAACGGTCCTAAGAGGATGAGTTTCAAGATGTTTTATGTTTCACAGCATAGCATTGGCATTGCTAGCTGTACGTGAAAAAAAGCACCATGTGGCGGTAGGAATTATCTGTTCGGATTGTACATATTTTTGGGACTGGGTTGTTGAACCACTAAGACTGGTGAACGCTTTCAGAAAGTAGCAAATTTTTCTCAGAATTGTTTGTTTTAATCATAACCTTTCATCTTACCTGGCCAGGTTAGCTGAGTCTGAATGGGCACCTAATACTGGAAAATGTGGCAATTTAGCTGCTGAGTTCTTGTGCAAGCCCTTCGTGAAAGCGCTTGTTTTATGTTTCCTTTACTGCATATGTAAATGCCTAGAAAGAGATTAAGTTTTCTTAGGGTGCTCTACAGATGTATTACTTTCTCTCTCTCTGTCTGTCTCTCTGTCTGTCTCTCTGTCTGTCTCTCTCTGTCTCTCTCTGTCTCTCCGTGTCTTTACCTCTCTCTCTCTCTCTCTCTCTCCCTCTGGGTTAAGGCACCGTAGGTTTGCTGCCGTTGCCACGCATTATTTTTATTATTAGGCTCTGAAAAGTGTTGTTCGTGACTCCTCAGAAAATTGCACCATGCCCAGTTTGTGCTAACGGTGAGGCAGTTGTTTGATGGTATCTGTATTCTGCAGGAGGCACCAATGTGAATATATAAATCGATATTTTAAACTATCCACACACAGCAGTAGCTTGTTGGCTAGCCTATGGTTTTTCCATTGCTAAACGAGTTGAGGTAAGCCAACCAGGAAGGTTTTCCATCTGTCCTACCAGGCTTAATTAATGCTCTGGAGGAATTAAAAACAGGTTAACATCTCTGCCTCCACAGCCATCACTAATTTGCACCTACACAGTACACAGTGGACAAAAAAGTGAAGAAACTTGCAGTACTTTTGGGCCACCATCTTGAGTGTGTAGTGCTGTTTGCTCACAGTCTGGTGGTATGGCTAATGAAGCTCACAATGCAGATATATCGTTTGTATAGACCCCTGAGAGAACTTAGCCTTGATCCAGGTGCTTGCCTGCCTTATTTGACAGAATCCTGTTTTTAAACTAACTACATGGACCAACCACATGCTTTTCACAGCCTTCTCTCTCTCCTAGTGAATTACTCTCTCTATGCCCATGCACACTGACACTGTGCACATTAGGACTAACCAGTTGACAGGCTTCTCTTTCAGCATTGTATACAACGCTTAGAAACTGAGTTGGTTCTCTTTGAATGATGTATACTTGTCTAATAATCAATAACAGATTACCTTCTGTCTTGCTGTGGGCCACGTTTCGTAGCTCTGCATTTTTGGCACTCAATCAGTCACCGTCGGATACCGACGGTTGTTCTACATTTTGAAATTACTACTTGACTCGCGACTGCCGCTCAAGTCCACATGCATGTACAGCGATTATGGGATTTCATGCAGCGCTACAGTGTACTACTCGTGGAAATTACCCCCAAGCCGTGCCGACGCATACGTTTTAGCAGCAGATACCGTCTCTACCAAGGCTTTAAACCCTGGCTGAGTGCCGCACGGTGTTATTCCCAGTATCTGGTCAAAGCTGTGGATTAGTGATTCAGAGGTTTTTTGGTATCCAGTTCCAAAGCAGATAGCATTCTCTCTGTATTTTGTAATGGCCCGGGCCTCCTGCATTATACCAGATCCTTCTTTTCATACTGTAAATTCTATTTAAAGCAAAGCATACTATTTTCTATTGCATTTAGTTATTAGGATATTCAGTCTGTTTTCTAGCTGTGCATACCATTTTCGTGTATTTTATCTTGAGGTTATAAATTTGATTACAGGCTCTCGCGACTTTCATTATGCAATATGAGCGAAGTAAAGGTGGCCAATACTTTGGTGGTCTTTTAACTTTTTGGGTCTTGCACTTCATATTTGGAACGATAGTGCTATACTCAATGATTATGAACGCAACCGTATTGGTAAGTTGCTAAGGAATGTTACGTAAAGCTCTTAATGCTTAATTATGTGCTCTGTGTCTCATTTAGAAGTAACAGTCGTTGATTCGTAACACCACCGTAGGAATCTATCTGCTTGCTGGCAATGTTTTTGCGTGTTCGACGAAATTGTATAATTGAATGAATATAATTTGCTGAATCCTTCTGTGTCCTTAGATATATACAGTTTAGAAGAATGTATCTCACATGTTGTCTGGGGTACCTGTTCTTTAATTGGATTAATTTTCGATCCTGATTTTAATTTATTTGCTCTTGTGAGCCAGATGTATCATTCAATCACGAACCGATCATGCATTGTAAAATGAAATTCAGGGCTGAGAGTACCCTAGCAACCAGTCGTAACTAGATCTGTGGTGCTCCAATCTAGTAATTGCTGGTCAGAACTGTATGAATAAGTTGTGGATGAAAGTAAAGATTTGTCTGTGCGCGCACATACACACACACAACACACACACACATGCAGGCACTTGCATGCACGCTGTCTTTGTCTGTCTTTGTCACTGTACCACACACACATGCGCAAAGATGCAGACAGATGTGCAGAACTTATTCCTTGTCTCTGTCTTGGCTCCACTGACTATGTTTGTCCACTGTTTGTCATTTTCTCTATTTCGGTAGTATTTCTCCTTCTCAGAAGTAACTTATGTAGGCGTAGCAGCATTGACATTCATCTGAGCTGGTTCTGTGTTTACTTTCAAGCAGATAGTAGACTGTGTCCCACCTCCCCACGAGGCCTCTGTGCCACACTGCTCGAGACTTGAAGTCATACTTGCCCGTGAAGGCAATGCTTTCTGCAGTGCTTTAGCCACTTCCGGATTGTGCCTGGGTTGCACGATGCCATGATGTGCCTGGCTAATCATTTCGCATTTCCTTTGGCAGGGCTTCGTAGAAGAACCATTCTTGCTGGCAACTCACTGCATCCACTTGGCGCTAGTGACTGCAGAGTTAGCACTAGCCAACGTGCCCGAGTCGGTAGTCAAGGTTGAAGCCTCGATGGAGGTGAGAGAAAATTTGAAGTTCTGCTATTTTGGCAGCTGCCTCATTTTCATAGTGCTGAAAAGCTTTAGGGGTTTGCCCATCTTGCCCGGGGCTATGCATAAAATGCTATCTGCTGACTTCGAGCCCCTCCCCCATCTTGACTGTGAAGTCAAAGCACCTTACCTCGGAGGGGGGGGGGCCGGCGCGGCACCCAGTTCGCCCGAGTTGCCAGCCACGTGCTGGCTCGTTCAAGACTGTTTCGACAGGTCGACACTTTCTCCATACTTCAGGTGCACCCGGAGGCTGGCACTGGCTTTATTTCGCGAATGACATTCTGGTGGTTTACCAGGTAAGCAGTGGTCAGGCACTAGAGTCAGGCATGACTTTTACTGCTGCTGTGATGCCACTGTAATACTCCGATGTGAGATGGCCGCCAAGGCTCTTCTGCCGCTATGTTGACAAGGCCGTTAGATCGGCCGACCTCTAGTTTACCTTTTATTACTTAACTTTATTTAATTGTATTACTTATCCTGCAGTTAGCAGACTTTTGAGTAGAGCGATATTTAGTTATGTGCAACCTGATTTACGCCTGGCTTCCTCAATTTAACTTCTGCTTAACCCTCCACAATTCTTGCGTTTGACCGCTAACCCTGTAAACTGCAGAAATGTTGTGGCTTGTGGTTGGTCAATCGGAATGTATTCAATATTACTTAGTAATATCGGAAGAGTGCTTAGTGAGCCGCGCAGCAGGACTGAGCAGCCACGCCGAGATGTCTGCATGCAGTGCACTCGTGTGAGCGGAGCACTGCATGGAAGCTTTGTCGTCGACCGTCAGCAGCCGAAAAGATGCTTGTCCGCCCTGCATGGTCGCTGGCCCGCGTGTCCGGGTCTCTCGTTGCTCCGAAAAATCCACCGCTGGACACGTGACGTAAACGTGACCTCCCCAGAGCACGTTCCAAAAAGAGCTGGAGCTCGCGGTGCAGCAGAGATCTGTGCAGTCACGTGTGAGACGAAGTGGCCAGTGGCAACAATCCAAGAGCCGCAGACTGAAGGTTACGACAGAGAAAATTATCATGGCCAATCGTTTTCGAAAATGAAAATGGTGCCGTGGGCAAAGGGAAGCGCTGTTTAACTGAAACTGGCACCGAGTGCTCAATCGAATTTACGGGAATCGCCGCAAAGAGCCGCAACGACGATGGATCATCCGGATCATCTGCTGCAGCTAGTGTCTCACCTGTGTGACGGCTGTAAGCATTAGCCACCTGCTCATTCTAGATGAATTATCGGTCAAGGTTAGTGACACCGGTTTTCATGTTAGTGATAGTTGATAGTGATAGTTGATTTGCAATACTAATCATTTCGACCTCCAGCACCAAGTTAGGTGATACTGATTTGAATGCCTAAAGCTAAATACCCACGAGCCATTTTAGCAGCCTCATTTATTTAGCATCCATAGCGTGACAGCAGTTTTCATTCCGTGCAGCAGGTGTTCAGACAGTAAAGCGTTGCCCGAACTGCAAGGCTTGCAAAGCAAACCCGACCTAGGCCGCGAAGCAGTGGCACCACACCTCCGGGTGAAGACTCAGTGGCAAACTCGATACAATTACTTCTTTGTACGTAATTGTTGCCCACCTTTTTGCCAGACAGCTGTAAGCCAACTTGCGCTGAAGCTACGGCTTTCCACGACGTCATTCGTGGTACCACGTGCAGTAGCAGCAGCCCCTTGCTTACTTTTGCAGCACCATGACTCTCGGATACAAGCGGCCACTCGAAGCCGCAGATCTGTTGCCGCTGAGTGCCGAGGATCGGGCAGGGCATGTCGCCGCATCGTTTGATGCCGAATGGAAGAAGGAGCTGCACAAGACGTCGGCAGCACAGTAAGTGGTGGTGGCATTGCGGCTTTTGATTGCCGCGATGCGTGTCCTCCGCTCGCCCTCGTGCTGCTCAGCGCTGCATTTAGCGGGCCCCGGGCGGCGCGGCGCCATCACGACCAACACTGTTGCCACCCGATGGAGGCATCGCTGCCACCAGCCTGTGTCGGTGGTGCCTCTGCGACTGCCGTCACGCCACAGCTGTATCGGCTGCTGCGGCGGCAGGTGCTTTTGGCGCTTTCTCTTGCTTTGACCACGATGGCTACTAGGCTCATACCCCAACACTGGCATGTTGCCACCGAGACTAGTTGAACCGTGGCCCGACGTCCATGTTCGTTGCAGCAGCCGACTTGCCGCGCAAGACGAGGCTGCGCAGCTCCTGTACTCTCCAGCGGCAAAGGCGAAGAAGCAAGCCTCCGAGCGTGCCAGCGTAGGCAGTGGCGTGCCGCTGCAGCCATCGCTGCCGCTCTGCCTGCTCAGGGTGATCTTGCCAATACTGCTCGTGTCGGCTGCATTCAAGTTTGCTCACGATGTGTGCCTATTCATCGGACCAGCCATACTCATGTGAGCCGGACGGCAGTGCTGCACGTTTGCACAGGCATTGCCATGCTCTCGTACGTGCTGCTATCGTTTCTGCTGCCTCGACTGCGGTCGAAGTGTTGACAGGGAGAGCTACTCTGTGCTATATCGGCTCTGCTGTATCTACATGATAAGCAGAGCAGTGATCGGGTCTGCACTGACTAGGAGGATTGCAAGTCGTACAGTGGTAAAGAATGTATGATAAGCTGGATCTGTAGCTCATTTCTTTATTTCTGCAACAGCAGAAGAGTCCAGGCATTGGCATTGCTGCCATTGCCACAGTAGTTAAACAACCTGAAGTTTTCGGATGTACATCCTGTACTCCATTCCTAAATGGAAGACCAATGATTTGCAGACTGCTGCACACCATTATGAAGAGAGCTCGCACAATTAGCATACCTTCTGTATGTACAATTCACTATTGCTTTTATAGTTTTTCAAAATTCAATTAAGAAATAATCTACCATATCGATACTTTTCAGAGACAACTCATTAGCATTTGCGTGAACTCGAAACAGAAGTGAGTGTTGTTATCTTAGTGGCTTTTGACCAATCGGAAGAGAGCCTGTGTGAATATAAAATGCAAATGAAAATCAAAAGTAAAAGCTCTGATACTTGTACCTAACTTGGATAGTAATGGATCCCGAAAAAGCAAAGCATGTAGAATATTTGTGCAATTATTCCAGATAATTAAGAAAATAGATAAATCTAATCGTGTTGCACGACAAAATTTTGCAAAAGAGTTATTTTGTCATCAGCTAAGTGAACGGGCACCCAGGACCTTCCTAAGCTGCCTTTTAGCTCTGCGATCTTTCACAGGTATAGGCTGTCTGTGTAGTAATAGTAATAATAATAGTATTAATTGTAATAATTGTATACAGTATTTCTTATAGCTCCTTAAGAGAACTTGATCTGATCCTAGGCACTTTACTTATGCTGAAATTGAAGCTGTTTAAATGATTAGTGATAATAACTGCATGTTGTGGCTCCCATAAGCGCACGAATGGCATTTTGCCCAGATGGAGCAAATACTGTGAAGTATTGGGCAGATTTTTGGCTTCGTTTTAAATTTTGCTAAGTCAAGAGATATTGTGATATTAGGCAGGAGTGATTGAGCCCCAGACTTTTGGTCGGCAAGGAATGGGAGGCACTTACTCCAGAAGATTTGAGGCTGGTAAAAAAAAGGTGCGGCTCAACGGCTCGAGTCGAAGGAGCAGGTTTGCAAAGGTAAACCTTCGGAGTGATTAACTCAGGTAAGCAATGAGCACCGAATAAAGGCACCTAAAGTTGAGTAACAGAACTTGAAAGTCGATGGGCTTATCGATGGGGAGCCATTGCAGTTAGAGAGATCTGGTTTTAGGTAGCAGCTGCGACATTCGGGACATACAAGCCATCGAGTTTTGGATTATCAGTAATTTTTTTGGAACACACAGGAAAACGCTGCGATTAAGTTACAGATGTTCAGACTGGCTGTCGAAAACCAACTGGACTGTGGTATCATATGTGGTATCATATTTCAGCTATGCAGTACTGCATAGCTGAAAGTAGTCAGGCTAGACTGACAGGCAAACTTGATTATCTAACAGAAGGCCATCATAGAATAAGACCCCTTATTCCATACAGGTGCCACACCATATATGCTGGGCCAGCTAATTAAGGCGATTTTTTACTATAACTTTTTAACTTAGTTCTGTCATCATTCAATCAGAGAAGGCTAGTTTCATTTCATTGCCCAGATCGTAAGCGTACACGGGTATTGAGGATTCCGAGGCATAGTAGTGAATGGATGTCGGAATGGATGGATCAGCATACCTTCTAATCATGCATCATTGGCAAAGAAAATAAAGCCTATAGTGTGTCTGGTGATTACATCGGCAAGAGGGAGAGCATTATTTGTTTAAATATTTGCCACAATTTGCATGCTGACCCTGTGCATGTCACCCCTAACCATATTATTCATTTTATTTGTTTTTCAAGCATGATTTTACTCACCATTCAATTGCATTTCACTTTGCAGCAATTGTAAAGCGCCTAGAGAGAGAGATTAAGTTCTCTGAGGGCACTTTATCAAGGGAATTATTATTATTATTATTATAAAGAAATGGACCTAGAGTAAATAATTGGGGTACTCCATACTGTGAAGGCTAAGTGGATGACCATAGTCTGTTAATATCCAAGCTGTGAAATCTCACAATAATATAGTATCTAAAGTGTTGCTGTAATTTTCATTGATATTCTGTCGAGAAGAAAGGTGTTCAAGAACGACATGGGGATCAATGGTATCAAACGTTGCCGAGAGATCAAGCACAACTAGCTGAGGGGCTCCACTTAAGTCAACCTGCTTGATAAGGTTATTATTTTAGCTGCAGTGCTAAGTCTATGGTGTGGTGGTTATATTTTAATCCTTGCTGGTAATTACTAGCTAGGTTTGATGTTATAGCATTGACATTTAGCTGACCTTGTACTATTTTTTTAGTCTTGTTGCTGGAAATGGCATGAGGGAGACTGGGCGGAAATTTAATTTATTCTGGCAATAAAGAATAGCCTACTACAGGACCCAAACCACAACCTGGCACCTGAAGTGGGATCACCTGATCGATGATGGAAAGTGCCACCCTCGAGCCGATGTTGAGCTGAAGTAGGTCACCCCAATTGTATCATCATACAACTGTCAGGGACCTACAGCAACAGCGCAGACGGATCCAGGGCACACAGCTAATGTTTTTTGTATTGACAGCAATTGACAAGTGTGAAAGGCAACTATAAGATAAATATATAAGGGATAATAAGAATAAATTTGGTCACTGATAGCCTATACAGATAGATCTGAGAAACGGAGCCTGATTGTCTGTGATAGAGTTAGAGGGGCTGACTTGCCCTGCAACTTGGAAATGATGACTATCCCTGGTTGAGCCCTGATGCATTACCTTATCCTGTATTTAGTAAGATCGATGGTGTCGTAGAATGCTTGCATTTTTGGTTTCCTATATCATTCTCTAGTTAATGTCCTGAATCAGCCAATTCTTTCTTTTAGGCTCTTGATTGGATTCACTAAAAATCAAAATGAACCAGACTGGAAGGGCTACATTTATGCATTCCTCATGTTCTTTGTTTCTGTACTGCAGTCCCTGGTTCTACATCAGTATTATCTTCGATGTTTTATCACTGGTATGCGCTTGAGAAGTGTAATAATATCAGCTGTCTTCAAAAAGGTGAGTATGCAGAAATTTTGGATTATGCCAGTGTTATGTGCATGCTCACATTCATCGTTCTTCTGAGTATGGCGTGCTAGTGTAGGTGCAATGTTTCTACTTGTCTCGGCACCATGATCACTTGTTTTTGGAATCTTTCACTCTGTGACGGCCTCACATCTTGTCAGGCGCTATATCTCACGAGCCTTGCTCGAAAGCAGTCGACGATTGGTGAGATTGTCAATCTGATGTCGGTCGACGCAGAACGCTTCATGGACCTGGCCACCTATATGCACATGCTATGGTCAGCCCCTTTCCAGATATTAGTGGCCTTCGTATATTTATGGCAGCTGCTTGGACCGTCAACACTTGCCGGATTGGCAGCAATGTTATTGATGATACCTCTCAACTTGTACATTGCTAACAAGACCAACGCTTTGCAGGTATGCTGTTCTCCAGTGACCACTTGTTGATGCTATCTTAGATCACCTGATTGTTGTCCAATAGGCCTTGGCATCTTGAATGCAACTCTTTTTAAGAACCCGATAAGAGAGATACTGTTGCCTTGTAGGTTGTTCAAATGAAATACAAGGATTCGAGGATTAAATTAATGAATGAGATACTTAACGGGATTAAGGCGAGTCGAGAGCACTGTGCTAGCTCATGCATGCATTGGGCTGCATGCTTTTTCTAGATTGTTCCTGATAACAAGAAAATGCTTTAGGTACTGAAGCTGTATGCCTGGGAGCCATCATTTAGGGATAATATCCTGCATATTCGTGAAGACGAACTGAAAGTGCTGCGGAACACATCTTATATGAATGCTGCTGGCACGTTTACATGGTCATGTGGTCCATTCCTGGTAAGTTTCAATGATTAATTAAGTAACTGCTATGCAAAAAAAAGCTAGGTGTCATTTTGTGTCGGCCTTGACTGTACTCGTTCTTTCTCACCTTCGTTTCTATATTTTGTTTGCTGCACATAGAGTGTGTATGAATCTTCACTACTGTTTTTACGATTTGCCGGATTTGTAGGATTTACTAGCTAGCTAGCTAGCAAGAATGCTAGGCAATCTAAATCTTCTTGGAGAAGCTAGCTAGGAGTTGTTAGGTTTGTCTCAGGCCATTTTCCTTGGCAGCAGCCTGCGTCTGACTTGCATGTCAAAGACGTTAGACTTATTGCTTCTATTTCTTGCAGGTTTCTCTTGTGACATTTGCAGTGTACATACTCTCATCATCTGATAATGTTCTGGATGCCGAAAAAGCATTTGTAGCCGTCGCACTTTTTAACATCATGCGATTTCCCATCTTGCTTATTCCTATGGTGGTGTCTCAATTTGTTCAGGTGTGTAAACAAAGCCTTGTCAGCATTGCCTCGTTCTATAAGGACGGGTCCCTTCTTGCCGAATCTGAGCTGCACTCTGCTCTTGTGAGCTCTAGCGCCGCCCACCCACTCTCGCGCTGCTCACGATGCTTTTTTCATCATTCATTACAGGCACGGGTAGCAGTGCAAAGGTTAACCAAATTTCTGAGCCACGAGGAGCTTGATCCCGATCAGATTGGACGTGATCAGAGCGTTGGTAAGGCGATTTCTGAGTTTTGTGTCGTTATACCAAAGCGATTTTCGGTGAACGTGAATGATCTCATGTGTATGGTGCTTTAAGGCCTGCCTATTCGATCCTGCTTGTAAGCCATGTTTTTCCCTGTTAAAGTTTGACTTAAATTTGCACATGCCAGTGCAGTGCTTCATTGGAAAAGTCGGTCGGCTGTGGCCGATTTTAGTGTTTTTTGTCGCCCTTGATTAATGTTGGCCCGATGATTAGTTTGGATGCATATTCGATGGCTACCGATGCTTGTGAATGGCCAAAAGCATATTGTGCATTGGTTTTACCCTCTAGATCAGGGCTGAAGTAGCCAGTTATGTAGACAAGTAGAGCAACTGCATCTCAACAGAATCTTTGAGCCATCAACGACAGGGATGTCAGTGGAGTAGACTGCTTTGTCACGGACCTTTTTGCACATACTGTCTTCATTCTGTGCGATTAGAATAACAGCAGTCTGTAGAGTTAACGTATTGTTTGTTGAGGATCGTTTACTTTCGTCTATACAAATGCACTCGGGGTTATGTTTTCTGGGCCTCGGCAGCTTCTGCTCTGGCAGTCTTCCGGAGCAGAACTTATCTTCCCACCGGGCCGGATTGTACCGGTTGTGTAGGCAGTGATCTTCAACCTTGCGCAGGTATTAGTGTTATGTGCAAGCATTAGTGAGTTTTTACGCAACTTTGTGCTAAGTAGCACGATGAGTTTCTACAGCAGGGGCAGGCTTAATTTGTTTTTGTTATTTCAATGGCAAGCCATAATATATGCCACTATTTTGAGTTCGTAAGTACAGCAGATGACGACTATATGCTTGCAGTACGCTGAACAGTGCCTTTACTTTTCTTACGCAACGACAACTACTCTACTACTGCCGACTGTGGCACATCTTTTTCAGCGGTCCTGAGCTGCTACTTCTATGCTACTCACTACCTCAACTGCTCTCCCGACTCTGCTATGCTTCCCACTTTCTCTTTGTTGCGTGAGACGAAGTCTGTTGGCTACCGAATGCGTACCGAAAGCCGCTTAGGCTGTGAGTGCGCTATACAAAACTCTCCTGCGTAACACCCACATGGTCTTTATGACTTTGTGGAGTTACTGACGGAGATACATTACATTACATTATATTACTTTACTTATGTTTGCAATTGCAAAATATAAGATCGCAGACATGTTGCTGTGTCTTGCTTGAGGCTATACAGATTCCATAACTAAATCGGCCTCTGGCTTTCAGATGCAGCATTGTCCATCTCAAATGGAACCTTTGCATGGGAGGATATTGAAAAGCCTCTTCTGGTGGGGTATGTATTTTATTTTCCTAAATTGCTTTGCCTCTTCCTAATGCTTGTGGAATTTTGAATTTTTGTCATTTGATTAAAATAAGCTTTTAAATGTCGTCAAGTCAGGGGTGTACTGATGTCAGTCAGGAGAGAATTCCAGACTTTAGGAGCATATGAACTGAGTGCAGAATCTCCAAAGGCATTGAGGTTGGTTCAAGGCATAGCTATACGATTCGAGTCAGAAAAGCAGGTATCTATTGACTGTCACAAGCGCACTATTCTATGCATTGGCTGTAAATGTTTGCAAACGTGACGTCCTTAGGCATGAACTCGGATTAAACCTGAATCATTTGAAGAAGACTGCAACAGTGAAAGCTCTTTATGAGTGTTGAAGCACTAGCGCAGCTATGCACATGAGAGTTGACCTGTTATTAACCTTGTTAGGGTTGCTCAGTTCATTTTGACAATGACTTACTTTCGGCGAGCGCTCATTTGGCAAAAGTAAGCCAGAAAGTTACCCAAAGTGTCGTTAAATTGATTAGTTAGCACTCATTCATACTATATTTCCCAGCTAGTGAGACCCGGTAGCTGCAGGCTGTCATGGTTCATATAGAAATTTATTCATCTGGCTCGCTGATTCATAGCAAGCTCTCACCTGCACTTTAGACTGTCATTGTGTCATGGCAGCATCAGTGACAGCTCACTTCACCAGTATTTAGCCACTCTCACTTCATCAGACTTCATATTTAGCCCTGTACTTGTTGGAACTCGTGATGATGGACAGTACTAGCTGCATAACAATCTGTGAAATTCTCGCAATACTCCAAAGATGCAGAGTGATTGGAAAGACGTGTTCTGTAAAGTACCTAGAAAGAGGTTATGTTATCTGAAGGCACTGTACGATGTACTATTAGTATTGTTATTATTACCGTGGAACTTTAAGTATAATCTTTTGCCTCGAACAACCGGAATGGGGAAGTATTCGTGGAACGATTTGACAGCGCAATGCATGCAAGTTTTCGTTCTGCTTCTCTCACCATCGTACTGAAAGATGTGGCTGTCTACATATTTGAGTGAGCCGAATCTCGGTGTACTGCCTGAAATGATGTGTATCTATTTCATTGGCAAATGGGGGCTGTGCTGCAATCATCGAGTCTGCTAGCAACTAAAAGCCACAACAGCTGCTTGAATTGACTGTTACAGGCTGGTTGAGTAATAATGGTTTAAACTACTTGTATATTATTAGTATAAATAATTTGTAGTTTTTATAGTGCCCTAGCTGTTCACACTCAGATTCTATTTATGCGATATTAGTACTGCTGCTACTTAATTACCTGGCCACTCGACCAGGGGCATGGCTATTTGTAAATAGAGCTAAGCCCCTGGGCGATTGGTGTAGCACTCCCTTCATGTTCCTTTTGTGGGTTCAGCCATTGCTGAGGGGAGCTGTAGCTCCTCCCCTTTACTGTGTTGCACCCAACCCTCCTGCTATCAATGCACTAGGTAGTGGCTTGTGTGTAGGGAAATGAGTTGCAACGATTGTTTGAACGTCAAGAAGCAAGAAATGGGTTGTAGCTGTTGTTAGAATTGAATCGCGGTTGTTAGCCATCGTGATGCCTTAGTGGCAACTGAGCATCAAGTTGATAAGCAAGCACGATGCAGATGCAAGCACGAAGGCTTTCTTTGCTGTCAGCTATGGCTTTAGCCGTGCCTTGCTTGAGGAGCTAATTGAATAGCCCATCTGATCCTCTCCCATGTGCAGCCATGCTCTCTGTCTCTCTCTCTCTAATAACAATAATAATAATAATACGCTTGATAAAGCACCATCAGAGAACTCAATCTCCTTATAGGTGCTTTATATTTGCTGCAAAGGGAAACGCAATTGAATGGTGAATGATATCGTGCTTGATAAACAACATGAATAACATGGTTAGGGGTGACATGAACAGGGTCAGCTTGCAAGTGTGCATGCTCTCTCTCTCTCTCTCTCTCTCTCTCTCTCTCTCTCTCTCTCTCTCTCTCTCTCTCTCTCTCTCTCTGTGTCTCTCTTTGTGTCTCTCTCTTTGTGTGTGTCTCTCTCTCTCTCTCTCTCTCTCTCTCTCTCTCTGTTTCGTCTGTCTCTCTCACTCACTCACTGCTGCTGCTGCAGCTGATCTTTGCTCTGACTTCTCCCACTCGAAGCAAACTCCATTCTAGTTGCATCTGTACTAGGGTGACCACAAATTCAGGGAACTCTTTAGCTTGATGCTGCTCGTAAAGCACATTATTGTTGGCTGTTGGAAAGAGGCGCATGTTTCGACGACTAATCATTGCTTGTGAGAGGTTCTGAGTTGTGTAATGGACTGGAAATGTGATGGAATCTAAATGAGACGTCACACTCTGTACTTCTCGAAAGATTGGCAGATAGTACGGCTGCCTTTATGGTTCGTTTTTACGTTTATAGCACTTTAAACTCGCAGTCTTTTGAAGCAGCACTAATTATAGGTGACTCTTCGAGTCTCATGAGTGATGTGATGCTCAAACCGTTGCATCTGCACAGTGTGGCATGCAAGCTTCTATTTGGACTAGTGCAAGCTGTTTTCTTTCAGAAGATCTCCTCTGCCTCCTGAGTCCTTAGTAAATGCTCGGCTAAACAGCGCTACGTGAATAATGCATACCCAATCATACGTGCTTCAGAATTACCCAACCATTTTAGTATACATTCGTATGATATACGGTATCTGTAGGGTATCGTGTGGCTGTATATGCTAAGGGGGCAATTATTGTACCCAGATGTTGGTGTTTTTATGAGCACTTGCATACCCAGCACCATAGCTTCATTGCCGTCTTGTGAACGGCTGATTTTGCTCTGATTGCAGCATTGAGCTGAGCATTCAGCCCGGCGAGTTGGTAGCTGTCGTTGGACACGTAGGCTGTGGCAAATCATCTCTCATTTCTGCTCTCCTGGGGGATATGCTCAAGGTCAACGGTTCGGCAAACGTTAAGGTGAGCATGTGTTCTCAACAAGACTCCGACTGACGTTCTAATTGTTGCCTTTGGTGTTTGCTATGGCCTTTGACTCTCCAAAGATCAAATCTATCACGAAGCAGCCTGCCTTGCTTTAACAGCACCCACAACCAGTAGCCCCCGAACTCACTTTCCGAACGGCAGTAGCTGAAGTCCCACGACTCAAGTGTCCGCGGTTGGCTGCTTTCTTACCTAGATAGTTGTAACATATTACGTGCAAACTTCACTACTTCATCGCTTTTATCTGCACGATTTTTGTCAGAAAACGGCTGGACTTATTTCTGTAGGGCACAGACCTTGCACGAACCTTTGGCCGTGTTATAGAGCTTACGGCTGACCAAAGGGATTGTGATTGGTGACTTTTGTTGGTTGGGCATTCTCTTTTCTCTTTTCCGGCTTCACGTCTCGAAAATTATTTTGTACTTCGGAGCTTGATCCGCGATCCGAGATCCCGATCCTTGACAAGGTCTGAGCTTGAGAGCTGAATGTTATGTCTATCGTTTGTCGCTTCTTCTTTTTCGACCTCTGCCACCTAGCCGGTGTGGCTCATTACTAGATGGTCATTCTGTAGATCTCAACAGGCTGTGCCCGACTCGTGCTGGCCTCTGCTGCGCACTTGTCAGCTAGTGAGCGGGTTGTCTGTCCGACTGACTTTTACAGGGTTCTGTGTCCTACGTGCCACAGCAGGCCTGGATCCAGAATGCTACAGTGAGAGACAACATTTTATTTGGCAGTTCGCTTGATCATGACTCACTGTCGCAAATCATTGAGGCATGTGCCTTGACACACGATCTGCAGATCCTACCTGCTGGCGATCTGACAGAGATTGGTGAAAAGGTACTGCGGTCTGTTGGCTTGCCACTTGCCTTGAAGCACTGACTTCAGACGCACTGCTGCTGCTTTGCCTGGTGCTTTCTTGGCTCAGCGGAGGTCAATGGTTCAGAGATTCAGAGTACATTTGGCGCACCAACAAGCACAAATGATGCAGTGATACACATTGTTTTGCTGAGACAAAGAGTCGGAGGCCGCAGATGATTTCCACAGGATGTATTTACTCACTAACATCATAGCTTGCTGAGCTGACAGCTGCATTTGAAATGCAGCACCTGTGTTTTGAGCCGATTGTTGTGGCAATTATTCTAGCGAAAGCGCACGCAATCGCAATGCAATCGCAATGCAATCGCTGCAAGTGGCAGTCGGCTACTATTCGGTTTGCCGGTTGCTAATTAGTAAGAGATGCAGCTGTTGATCCACGCGGCCGCTTGCCGTTCGATCTGGCTGCATTTGCTCGAATCGTGTGCTCGAATCGTGCCCAGCGGCCGCTTGCTTCAGATGCAGAGCACGTGCGCACGCATCTGCTGGCGTGCGCAGCGGCGCTTGAGAGAGCTGAGAGAGAGAGAGAGAGCGACTGACCGGCGATCGCTCGGGCGATCGGCAGGGCATAAACTTGAGCGGCGGCCAGAAGCAGCGAGTCAGCTTGGCGAGGGCCGTCTATCAGAGCACCGACATTTACCTGCTCGACGATCCTCTGAGCGCTGTCGACTCTCACGTGGCCAAACACATTTTCGAGAAAGTGATTGGCCCTCGTGGCCTCCTGAATACCAAGGTACGCTTGCATCCCCATATCCGATCGCTCGTAGCAGCAGGAGAGGAGGGGTATTGGGGAAGGGGAGAGATGTGGGGAGCTCGAGCGTTCGGCCAGCGCGGCTGATGCACCGTCGCTCTGCGTCACGCCCCGGCTCGAGTGGGATCTTCGCTTTGCTCTGCCGTGCTGATGCCGTGGCGCGCCAAAGTCAAGCCTGGGATTTTGGTTCCGAGAGCGACAAGACCCCTTCCCCCGCCGGGGGGGGGGGGCGCTTTGACCGGTTGACTGCGCCCCATAAGTGTCTGCTCGAATTACCGAGCCAGCAACAGCGATCTCATTTCTCGCTTCCTGCTTTGTGTCCTGTTGCTGCTGATTTGAGAGCTGAGTGCTGCTGCTGCTGATGCTGAGTGCTCTACTACTGCATTTCTTCTTGACCTTATCTCTTGTAGACTAGGTTGCTTGTCACCCACGGTATCAGCTTTTTGCCCAATGTGGACAAGATTATAGTCATGATTGACGGCGCCATATCGGAGACAGGAACGTTCCAGCAGCTTATCGACCACGCCGGTGCATTCGCCGAGTTCCTGAAGCAGTACTTCCTGTCCGAGGCCGAGCCGGCGGCCGTGGAGGAGCTCAATGCAGACGGTGAGACTTGGCAGAGGTGGCCTGGGGGGTGGGGAAGTGAGGGGGACTGCATCGGTGGCACCATCGTTTGGCTGTGCCACTCACGAGTACGTTCGTGCGGACCATACCGTCTCTGGTGGTGCGGAAGTATCTCTGTCGTCTTGCCTTATGTTACATAGCCGGAAGTGGCCTGTCTTGACTGTGGAGTTAATTTGGTCGTCTAGTTAAAGGTCACTTTGGAACAGGACATCCTGATTGCTTGCAGAGGCTACAGGAGGTTTTCTTGGCAGTGAGCCAGTTTTAAGGAAAAAAGTTTACAATTTTTGAGTCATGCTAGGTTTCTCCATAACTAGTAAAACATTTGCTCCATTGCTTGACATTTTCCACATGACCATTCTCCTGTAAGCTTTAAGCAGGCATAATGTTTGGATTACGTAATTTGGAATTAAAAGTATGCATGCAAGTTCGCACAGTACACGGCTATTTGGCACTGGAGCAGGCTAAATGGAAATTTAAAGAATTAAATTAAATTAATTAAAATTAAAGAATTAAAGAAATTTAAATGAGCTCCAGGAGCTCCGGTTTGAGTTCCTTATGTCGAGTGTCATAGAAACCGCTGCCTCAATAGCTCAACTGGAAGAGAGAGTTCTGAACCGGGAGCCCATACGTTGTAGGATTGTCTCTGCTCTGGCAAAATTGTATAGGTACTTAGTCCCACGGCAGACAGCCTTTAGCTGCGCTGTACTGTAGTTTGAAATTACTGCACCCATATGTGCATGCAGCCTTCTAGTGTGTGCTGTAAAATGTTGTCGCCTAACTGGCATTGCAATATGACATTGTGGGGACCTGCAGTGATCAACGGTGTCCTTGTGCATCTTTGTGTGTGCTGCTCAATGAAGCCCAAGACCAGGGACCAGGCAGACCAGCTAGCAGCCCATGTGGCCCAGGATGGTCAGCCTAACCTCTAAGCTCTCTAATGACTTTGCAGAGGCAGAAGCCAGAGTTCAACGTATGTGTCCCTGGCTGCAGTTTGCTGATTAATGTAGTCTACGTACATTTCGTCCCTCGTTTATTGTGGTCGATCAGTTCCAGGCTCATAAGTGAATTTCTGCTAAGTAAGATTTTTATTCATAATTCGAATATTTTTGTACTTATAGAAAACTTTTCATGACCCTGTTATTACGGTTTTCAACATTATCAGAGCCCCTGGACATGAACACTCGTATTACTCAATATATTAGACAATATAAGAGAAAATAAGACATATTGGATGCTATAAATATTATTATTATTATTGTTATTGTACATTTAATTACTCACAGTCCTTGCACTAGGAAGAGGCTAATAAAGCCAACCGGTGAGCAGCATGCTCTGATTGGCTTAGCAAAGGATTTTGTGGAAAGAAGTTCTTGCCGCGGCACACAAGAAGTGCTTGAGTCCGGGGCTGCACCTGGTGTTAAAGGATTTGTGGGGGGGGGGGGCTTGAATACATGGGTCTACAGTCCATACGTAAATTAATTTAAATTTAATTGTAATACAGGGGTGTATAATTGACTCGGACAACCAAGGATGTATCATTTTCACTGTCTTGATCAACTTTGAAGGAATATATATGTTTTTGAAAAAAAACCGCTATAGAGTGAAGCCACTAAAGTCAAAGTGCTAAGTGGCGAGGGAGCAACTGCAATACTTGAAATCTGCAATTCTGAGGCCTGAATAGGGCTTCTTTCGAATAATGTCTGTATGTTCCTATCCTGTATTTGTGAGTATTCCTGTTTTGTATCCACATGTGTTTTTTTCCGGCTGGGGATGAAATGTGCATAGTTTAACAGTAAATGGCATAACTGCTCCATACTATCGGCTTCGTTCGTCCTGATTGCCTGTGCCTGCCTCAATCTGTTTGGCCTACGAGCTAGTAGTATAAGCAGGCAGGCATGCACACTCACACATGCAAAGGTGCTCGTGCGTGCACATACAGCACACTCAGGCCCACTTGTGCACACTCAAGTGTGAGCACGTACGCATGTGCGCGTGACTAGCTGGGATGCTGGTTCATGCCCTGCTGTTCGTGGCTGCCTTGTAGAACGAGCTAGCATGTGATAGCTTGATCGGAGATGTCGGACAAGCCTGTGCGTCTTGCTTCTTGTAATGTAATGTATCTCTGTTTGTAACTCCACGAAACCATAAAGACCATGTGGGTGTTACGCAGGAGAGTTTTGTATAGCAGACTCACAGCCTAAACGGCTTTCTGTACTCGTTCGGTAGCCAGCAGACTTCCTCTCACGAAACAAAGAGGAAGTGGAAGAATAGCAGAGTCAGGAGAGCAGCTGAGGTAGTGAGTAGCATGGAAGTAGCAGCTCAGAACTGCTGAAAAGGATGAGCCATAGTCGGCAGCAGGAGAGTATTTGTCGTTGCATAAGAGTTGTGGAAGCGAGTTCCACAGTCTAGGACCTGCAGAGCTAAAGCTTCTGTCGCCAACTGTCTTTAAGCGGAGGAATGGGACAGCTAATTTATTGTCCACACAGGATCTGAGGGCACGAGGTGGCTGAAACTGGTGCAGCAGTTCAGGTAGGTACGAAGGAGCCAAGCCGTGTGGTGACCCTGTGCATGTCACCCCTAACCATATTATTCATTTCGTTTGTTTTTCAAGCATGATTTTACTTACCATTCAATTGCATTTCACTTTACAGCAAATGTAAAGCGCCTAGAGAGAGATTAAGTTCTCTGAGGGTGCTTCATCAAGTGAATCATTATTATTATTATTATTATTATTATTGTGGGTACCTGCGTAAGAACTTTGCTCCGTATCCATTGATCAACTGGCAGCCATCCTAGCTCTTTTTGCAAAGGAGACACGTGGTAAAACCTCTGGGTTGTGAAAACTAGCCTTGCAGCCAGATTCATTGCCATCTGCAGTGGCCTAGTTGCTTTTTTGGTAGCCCAGCCAAAAGGGAATTACAATAATCAAGCCGAGGCAGAACACAGGAGCTTGTTAAATTTTTTGCAAGCTACTGTGGAAGACAGCTCCTAATCTTAGACAGGGATCAGACGTGATGGCTAGCAAATGGTGAATTGCATAGCTTCCTTGCCCATCAGCTTCTCCGGCAAACTGGCCCAGTGCATTTCCATATGCTTTGTCGTGAGAGGAAGCACCAGGCTGCATGTCTCACTTGAAAGCCCTGTTTCTCTTATTATGCCATGGCTGCCATGTTGTCTGATGTTCTTTGGCTAGAGAGTTTGGCTAGAGACGAGCTGAGAGATCTCCAATTTTCTTTCTCACTTTCTCTCTGTTACACACCCGTGCACACACACACACACACACACACACACACACACACACATACACACACACACACACACACTCTCTCTCTCTCTCTCTCTCTCTCTTGCTCTCTCTCGTGTCGCGAGTGTTTATCGACTGTAATCTGCACCTTCGATGTAGCATTTTGTCCGGTGCTGGAACTCTCTGTCTACGTTGCAGAGCTGCAAATTCGAAATGGAATACTTTCTCACTTGAGTGGGGATCTAGCCGAGGATCGTGTGCGTGCCCTGCAAAGGCAAGTTTTGTTGCCGCCCTCTGGTGGATCGAACGTAGATCTAACGTGCCCCCCATCCCACCCCACATTCCCCAATTGTCGTACTGTTGCCTCTTTGCTGTTTTGCAGTGTCACTTTGAGCTGGGTTGCTCAGCCCGGCCTCCTATCCCTCTGTTTGTACCGGATATCAAAGGTTTGCACCCACTTAACACTGTTATGAGCTTTTGCATGAGAGTTTAATTTGCCAAACGACCTCTGGGTTTTCATTCCTCTGCCGGTTCTGCTTTTTCCTGCTACCTTTTAGGTAGGTAATAGCAAGACCAGCAGGCCGAGGGTCCAAGCAAGCTAGGTTCATGCAGGTATTTCGCACCGAGTGGACAAAATCCTGAACGCTCACAGAGGACAGACGTGCCAGCACGATTTTGACCAGCCATTTTTCATAGTGAAGCAACATTTGATGCACTTAGTTATCTTGGTTGGTATAGCCCCACCTCGTTAAACAGGACACACACAGCAGCATTGTGCAGCTGGCCAACCCAACCACCAGATCCTTTAACAGTGTGACAAGCGGACGGAAGGGCTCTCAACTGTTCAGGTAATTAATGCTAGAACTTGCAGCCATGTTACTGACTCTCGGGTGAAGCTGTTGCCTCCAAGTAGGGCCAATGGCTTGAAGCAAATAGCAGCTGTAGCATAGCTCGCTGGTACGAAGCCGATCACCGATGGCAACTACTACTGGGGGCACATTACCAGAAAAACATTAGCTGTACCTGTAATGTTCTGTGAGGCAATGCTCTCATCGAAATCCCAGGCTATCCTTCATTTCACGGCATCTCAAATATTCTTCTAGATAATGACCTGCACTGCTCCTCGATTGACTACTGATATCAAGACTGCAAATAAACCTATAAGCAGAGCACAATCTTGGTCTGGTTACAACCGGCCTGTTTTACTTGCCGTGATCAACCTTAACCGTGCCCAATCAGATCAATACGTATGACATGCATGAGGCGAAGCAGGTGTGTCCCGACATGGTGGTTTTCATGATGGGGGGGGGGGTTCTCCTTAAAGACCCCTAGCGACACCCGTTCAGTAGATTAAATAGAAGGAAGATAAAGTGTTAGAAAACTGAAAACAGAAGGATGGATAAGTGTCTGGTCACCTATAAATGACGAGAAGTCGTAGATCCTCTGCACCTTAACGTCTAAGCTAGTTGTGTTATAGCTGACAGCTGATGTTGGCCTATATCTGTGAGCTTGCAATTGTTCTTGGGTGGTAATAATAATAATAATACGTTTGTATAGCACCCTCATTTAACTGAATCACTTTGTAGGTACTTTACATATGCTGTAAAAGAAAGCATTAGCACATGACTAGTGGTGACATGCACAATGGCAGCAAGCATAACATGGTTAGAGATGACATGCATAATGTAAACATGTAAAGTATGATGAGTGGCATCCACAGTGTCAGCACCCAGAAGCACGCAAATAAGAATCACAAGGACCTACTCTAGTGCTGTGCTAAAAATGTGTTCAAGCTTCTTTTTTAAATGTCTTGCAGTCGGGGAATGTCATTTCGTCAGTTGGGAGCGAGCTCCAGGCTTTGGGAGCATACGAACTAATTGCACGGTATTCAAAAGATATGAGTCTCTTGCAAAGTACAGCTAAATGCATTCCTAGATATTAATGTTGTTGCTAAGATTCATGAACTATGCATAAACAAAAGAAAAGCACCGCGTAGCCGCCACGGTGGCCGGAACCGCCAGCTTAGACGCCGCTCGTTGGGCGGGAACTGTGAGCTGAGTACCCGCTCGTTTGGTATTCCTAGCATTGTCTCGAACCGCTCAGCACGCTCCCCCACATGCGTCACTATGAATCTCTCTAACTTAGTGGTCATCAGGACTGTTGTAACTCCATCGGCCAGACTTGACACTTGCCTTTGGAATCCTCGCTCAATGTGCAATAAACCTCTGGTAATAAGCAACCTCATTTCTGAAAATGGTATCGACCTGCTCGCCCTAACTGAAACTTGGCTGAAATCGATAAACTGCCCGACAATCAAAGACGCAACTCCATCTGGTTTCTCGTTCTTTCACACCCCTAGATCAATCAAAACTGGAGGTGGAGTTGCTATTATCGTGCACTCGAAATTCAACTTCAAGCCATTTGCAGTACCCTCGAAGCAGTCTTTTGAATCAATTGTCTTGGTCTCACCCGAAAACAAGCTACCGATAGTGGCAGTAGTCTATCGCCCACCAGGTACCAAATCCTCCTTTATCTCAGATTTCTCCGATCTCATTTCGATTCTGTGTGCAAGAAATCGATCCTTCCTCGTTATGGGTGATTTCAACGTTCACTTTGATAACTTATCTGGCGCTTTCAGCACCGAATTTTGTGCATTGACTGACTCATTGTCTCTTGTGGCTCATGTGCATGGCCCTACCCACATCAAGGGTCACACACTCGACCAGATTTTCTCATACAACTGCACTTTGTCATCACCAATTATTACCAAATCCTGCCTATCTGACCACATGCAGATCTCATTCAATCTACAGTGTGTGCCCACATCCTCCTCTACAATAACCTGTGAATCGCGAAACCTCAAGACCCTTGACATCGATGCTGTCCGTGCGAGAATATCTGCTTTGCCTCTGCTGTTCAATCCTCCCTCCGATCTGTCATCATTGGTAGATAGCTTCAACACGACACTAGCTGACACGCTAGACGAGTTTGCCCCTCTGAAAAAGCGCACTGTGCGCCCCCGCCCAGACGGCCTATGGTTTACCGCAGACATTAAACTAGCCAAGTCTACTAAACGAAAGCTTGAAAAAGCATACAAAAGATGCGGACTAACTGTCCATCGACAGGCATATGAAGACTACTGTAAGTCTTACCAATCGATCCTAGCAAAGGCCAAGTCTTGCTTCTATAGAAGCATTGTTGAATCACAGATGCACAATTCAAAAATGCTGATGTCGGCAATAAACCATCTCCTCAACCGTTCCCAGATTAGCTCTTTACCCGATGATCCTTGTGATGATCTAGCCGATCGCTTCTCTCGTGTCTTTGTGCAGAAGATTGACAAGATCAGGGAATCCATCCCTGCGATGACAACCTCCCTACTAGAAAGCTGTTCCTCGGTTCCTGGCTGCACCTCAATGTCTGCATTTAAGCAGGTCACTAGTGATCTAGTCCTAAAGTTCGTATCGCAATCAAAGAAGACAACAAGTCCTCTGGACCCTATTTCCACTGTCCTGCTCCTACGTTGCATTGATCTGCTGCTGCCATGCATAACCAACATCATTAATATGTCATTAGCCTCAGGTCATGTCCCAGCACCTTTCAAAAAAGCTGTAGTCAGGCCACTTCTCAAGAAAGCTACACTTGACCAAGAGAACTTGAGCAACTACCGCCCAGTTTCCCTTCTACCATTCCTATCAAAGACACTCGAACGGGTCGTGGCTGACCAGCTGAACTCATATATCGAAACCTCACACCTTGCTAGTAAGTTCCAGTCTGGCTTTACAGCTAATCACTCCACAGAGTCAGCATTGCTTAGGGTATACAACGAAATACTTAGGAATGCAGACATGGGTGGAGTGTCTCTGCTTGTTTTTCTCGATCTTTCGGCAACTTTTGGCACCATCGATCACAAAGTTCTTCTAGAGCGCCTCTCATCTCGCCTGGGCATCACTGGCACTGCTCTGCAGTGGTTCAGGTCCTATCTCAGTGGGAGACCCCAGAGTATTGACGTGAATGGACAGAGATCATCTGAGGTACCTCTGAAATATGGAGTACCTCAGGGCTCCGTGCTAGGTCTGGTTCTTTTCACGGTTTATACTCTCCCTCTTGCCGATGTGATTGCCAAGCACAATCTAGGCTTTCACTTCTATGCGGATGACACTCAGTTGTACCTTTGCTTTGATCTCTCCCAGCCTTCGAGCACCTCGAAGTCTCTCTACTAACTTGCTGCATGCATTGATGACATCCGCACATGGATGGCAGCAAATTTTCTTAAACTGAACGATAATAAAACTAACTTACTAGTTATGGGAAAACACAGTGTGATTCAGAAATTGGAAAGGCTGACGCTCAAAATTGGCTCTGCCAGCATATCTCCTGTCGAATCAGCTCGAAATCTAGGTGTCATATTCCAAAGCGACCTCTCGTTAGACGACCATATCAGCTCCACAGTCAATTCTGCCTACTTTCAGCTTTATAGCATTGCTAAAATTCGGGCTTGTTTAGATAATGATAGCACGTCTAAGTTGGTCCATGCATTCGTGACATCTCGTCTCGACTTCTGCAACTCACTGCTTACTGGCCTACCAGCATGTGCGATCAGGTGATTGCAGCTGGTGCAAAACTCTGCAGCCAGGCTTGTCTGTCGTGAGCGTCGCAGTTGCCACATTACTCCACTTCTCGCCGACCTGCACTGGCTACCAGTCAAGCAACGGATTGACTTCAAGGTTTAGTCGCTCACTTTTAGGTCACTTCATTCTTGGCTCCAGTATATCGTTCAGATATACTACCCCAACAGGCCAAGCAGTGTACCACCCGCTTTTCGGAGTCCAACAGTCTGCAAATACCTCGTACAAACCTCAAATCATTCGGAGTCCGTGCATTTAGTTCGTATGCTCCCAAAGCCTGGAATGCCATCCCGACCTGCGTCAGAACATCCCCCTGACCTGACCACATTTAAAAGGAACTTAAAAACACACCTATTTAGGGCAGCATTTAGTGGGTCCCTGTGATTCGTCCTTGATGTGCTTATGCGTGCTGACACTGTGCATGCTGCCACTAACCACATTTGCATGCTGACCCTGTGCATGTCACCCCTAACCATGGTATTCATTTTGTTTGTTTTTCAAGCATGATTTTACTTACGATTCAATTGCATTTCAATTTGCAGCAAATGTAAAGCGCCTAGAAAGAGATTAAGTTCTCTGAGGGCGCTTTATCAAGTGCATTATTATTATTATTGTTATTATTAAACGATCTGAGTCAGAAAAGCAAATGGTACGGTGCCTAACCTGGAGAGGGAGTATGTGTAATGTGTAGGCTGGAGCCAGAGAATGAATGGTCCTAAAAGTTAGTGACAGAAACTTAAGTCGATGGTTTGCACCGATGATTTGGAGTCAGTGCGGATCGGTGAGAAGTGGTGTGATGTAGCAACTGTGCTGCTCACGACAGACAAACTAGCCGCAGAGTTTTGCCTCAACTATAAGTGCCTGATTGCACAAGCCGGTAGACTAGCAAGCAGTGAGTTACAGAAGTGGAGACGGGATGTAGAAAATGCATCCACCGATTTGGGTATAGTATCCCTTCTAAGCAAGCCCGAATTTAGGTAATGTTATGTAGCTGAAAGTTGGCTGACTTGATTTGAGCTCTTGTAGTCGTCTAGTGAATATTTGCTTTGGAACCGGGAGCTTAGATTTTGTACATATGCAACAGGACATATGCTGGCAGAGGCGATTTTGAGCATGAAGCTTTTCAATTTCTGAGTCACACTTGGTTTGTCCATTACTAGTAAGTTCGTTACATCGTCGTTCAGTTTGTTGAGAAGCAGTGCATCCTGCTGAAGAATTGGAAATGATAAAAAGCTGTGGGCATTACCTTGTGGACTCTTCAACCTTTCAATCACGGGTTCGAACTTTTCAGAAGGTAAACATTTTTCTGTTAAGCTTATATCTCTCATAACCTTGTGTCTTGCGCTGCCTACGTCTGATTCTAGATAGAAGATGGCAATCGGTGTAAGATTTCCCAAACAGTGCCATCACTCTCACACAAGTTCACGACAGTGGGTTTTTGCCAAGTGAGTATGGTTGTAAGAATTGCTGATTGGTAGTGAAGCAGAATGGAAACGATCGTACCATATTATCCTAAATATCTACCATGAGTGACATGCAGGCCCTGACTAATAATATCCTTTATTAAGCCACTTCAATAAAGCTTGTGGCTCGTGTAGCCGCTGTTCGGAGCACCTAGTTCATGCTTTTGTTAAAGATGCAACACTCCCACGGCCAGCTAGATGCTACTTGCAAGCATATGCCTCTTACCAGACCTATACCAAGCTTAGTGGTGTATGTTTCCTGTAGTTATTGTGGTGCCCTATGGTTTCATAGGCATTGCTACTTTAGTAAAGCGATTGTTATTGGTCGAGACTCAATAAGCCTCTGGCCATCAGTGTAAACTTTGTAACCTGCACCTTATCAAGTATGATTGCAAGCTTAGTTTGTGCATGGTCTATTTAATTTCCCCAAGCTAGCTTCTTTCACATTTGAATGGTTGAAGCATTCCTTTTTGCTGCTGCAGACACATCAGCGAGTCCAAGTCGGAGACAGAGCACGAGGTCACTGGTGGCAAAGCTACAATGTCACTCGCCTTTCCTAAGCTGCCGAGCGTCTTTAAGGATAAGAGGAGGAGGAGGAGCAGCAGCAGCAGAGGCCAATCAGAGACCAGCGAGCATTCCCCTGATCAAGGTGCTGCTGTCTCACAGCCGAGGTCGCTCGATGCTACCGATGCTGCCAGCTCACCGAAGCAGATGGATCTTTTGGCTGCAAAAGAGCTGTGTAGGTCGCGTGATCAGATCTCTATAAAGGACATGACCCTCATGGCAGCAGACGTTGAAGAGTCGCAGGGAATTCCAGCAGATCTAACGAAGGAAACTGACAAGCAAGCAGATGCCGTGGAGATTTCAGAGAAGGACAAGGTCGGTGAGAAGCTGATTGCAAAGGAACAGGCTGAAGTGGGCAGGGTAAGGATTCTGTATTATTCTGCATAATCCCTTCACATGATTGTAAGCTCCCAAAGGCATCAACCAGCCCCATTGCTGTGACTTGTGGAACATGCTGATTCATTCCGTAAACAATGCGATCAGATTGGCTAAATTACGAGCTTAGAATAAATGAGGTAGGGAAAGAGAAATAGAGGGGGGAGAGAGGGGGAGATAATGCAGAAGAGATGAGGGTGAGAGAACGAGAGGAGCGACTGAGACCGGCAGAAACGTGGACGCTGAGTTGCAGAGACCAAGAGACAAAGGATAAGGATAGGACCTATGTGTGTGTGTGTGTGTGTGTGTGTGTGTGTGTGTGCGCGCGTGCTGTGTGCGTGCTTCGTGCGTGCTGCGTGTGTGCGTGCTGCGTGCTGCGTGCTGCGTGCTGCGTGCTGCGTGCTGCGTGCTGCGTGCTGCGTGCTGCGTGCTGCGTGCTGCGTGCTGCGTGCTGCGTGCTGCGTGCTGCGTGCTGCGTGCTGCGTGCTTCGTGTGTACGTGCTGCGTGCTTCGTGTGCTGTGTGCTGCGTGTGCGCTGCGTGCTGCTCGTGTGCGGTGCGTGCGTGCTTGCGTGTGTGTGTGTGTGTGTGTGTGTGTGTGTGTGCGTGTGCGTGTGCGTGTGCGTGTGCGTGTGCGTGTGCGTGTGTGCGTGTGCGTGTGTGTGTGGGCGCGTGTGGTGTGTGTGCGTGTGCGTGTGCGTGTGCGTGTGCGTGTGCGTGTGCGTGTGCGTGTGCGTGTGCGTGTGCGTGTGCGTGTGCGTGTGCGTGTGCGTGTGCGTGTGTGTGTGAACATTTACACACCGCGGAATAGGTGTATTTCCGAGGCCCTACAGCTATGAGGGGCCTAGTTGCCCAGGAAGAATGCTCGATATGTAGCAACAGCTGGCGAGCGATTGGCTAGCCAGTGATTGCTACAATTATTTATGGCTACCGTTGATACGGGCTCTAAGAGCACAACCCTAGCTGAAAGGCCACACAGCATAAAAATTAAAAATATAATAGCCTTTTTAAATTCCCACCTATTTTAAGAATAACGCTGTTTAGAACATCACTGAAGTTATTTATGCGTGAGAAAAATGGGATTCCAGGGTCGTGCTGGCCCCTAATACATTTTTGGGGTGTATTTGGCAGTCGCACTGCCATGAAATCTTATTGACGAGGATCATGGCATGCCTGGTATTCCGATCTCATCAGGGCCATAGAAGGTCTGTTACTCTTTTTGGCACGAGTTAACCATCCTCTGCCACCAGCTGTTGTGTTCTTGTGGCTCCGGTGGAGGCAGTTCAAATTGAGTCTCATGGAATCACAAAAGAACATGTGAGTGGTGAATGAGACTCTATTTTTATTGCTCTTACATGTACATATATGCTAGCTGGCTGAATCACCGAAGTTTGAGAACAAGCTGTGGTGAATGGGCAACATCCCCTACTTCAAAGGCCGGATGCTGAGCCGAGTCAACTGCTGGCCGAAGATGGGGCAACCATTAGTGGCCGGACGCTGGGCTAATTACAACGGCAGCAGGAGACACACACATCTCCCCAAACAAATAATTAGTAAAAGAAAGAATGCTCGTCTGTCTTTCTGATGTGAGTTATGGCTGCGTGAGATTTAACATGGCTGATTGCACCAGGATGGATTCAAGTCAAACTGAGGCTACTCAGGGACCCTAAGCAGGAAGCTGCTGCCCAACGACCTTCGATTGATTACACCTTCGAATCCCGAAAGAAAGCCTTGCTTGAAGCCACTCTCACTGGTACTAAAAGCCAGTACGTGCGTGCCTATTGGCCGGAAAACGGTAATGTAAAGTCATGTATCTCTGTCTGTTACTTCACAAAGTCACAAAGACTAGGTAGATCTTATGTAGGAGAGTTTTCTATTGTGCACTCAAAGCCTAAGCGTCTTTCGGTACGCATACGGTAGGCAACAGATTTGTATCGCACAGCAAAGAGAAAGTGAGCAGCATGGCTGGGTCGGCAGGGCAATCGAGGAAGTGAGCAGCATGGAAGTAGCAGCTCATGACGGCTGGAAAGGATGTGCTACAGTCGGCAGCAGGAGAGTATATGCTGTTGATTAAGAATTGTTGAAGCAAGGTCCACAGGCTAGATCCTGCAGAGCAAAGGTTTCTGTCGCCAGTGGTCTTTAAGCGTGAGCCGTCGAGCTGTGTTAGTGATAAGCACTCGGCCGCCGCTGGAGTAGTTCACGTGGCTGAGTAAAACGGTGGGCAACAGGCTGGCTAAAATGGTTGGAGCACGGTGGATGGCCCACTGGATGGTTACGAACTGGCGCTCGTTCTCTGGGAATGGCAGGGAAGAATTTCAGCAAATGCTCTCTCTGTGTCGCTCTCGAGAAATGTGGGGAATGTGCCGCAAAGACTGTCTCGGTCATGAATACAAGGAAAGGTAGGATCGCTGCTTCCGGTGAGCCTTCTCTTTCCTGGCATTGCCAACCATCTCGATGTGCTTCAGAACGAGGGCATTCTGTCTACCGGAAGTCTTTTCGATGGTAAATTAATTTATCAGATGTATCAATAGGATAGTGACCCAAGTGTAGTCCGAATTGGGTCGGAAAATAGGTTAATGCCAGTCACCTTTGTAAATTTGCAAAGTCAGTCGCCAGGTTAAAATCTGATAAGAGATGACTCAGTAAATGACAGTTCAATTCAAATCATGCTATCTCGGCAGACAATCTTTTCAAGTGGCTTCGAATCCTGCCAAGTCGGCATTGCACGATGCCATTTAGATGCTGGCTGCTTCGGTGCCCAGCTGGAGTCAGACGGTCACCCAGAACCATGGAGGAGGACCTACGTCTTACTGACTGAGAAATTCGGTATTGCAGCTGTTGCATGACATATGTGCATGGTTTGGTAGATGTTACTAGCCGAAGGTCTTACTACACCGTGGCCATTGTTGTCTGCATGTTTAGCATTCTGTGCTAAGCACGGGGCAACCTTGCTTTGGCATGCTAGATGATACAGGTCACAGACAAGTGCCCACCATCTCTTGCAACAAGTAAAAAAGTGCTCGGATAGAAATTAAGTTCTCTTTTTTCTCGATACCAACAGCCTATTACCGTATTACGTTTCTTATTATTATTATTCTGTGACCATAATGAATATTGTTATGGTGCAAAACTGTTGTGCCCTGCTGCTCAGATAATTTTGGCTTGAAAGTCGTATGGCAGATGCTTTACGTAAATACTTATTTCCATGACTTTATATATATATATTTATTTATGTTTATATTTATATAGAGAGAGATAAAGGGGAGGGAGATCGCTGAATCGAGTAATTATGTGGCTTACATTTCATCGACTGCGAGTTTGCAAGCGCAGAAGAATCGATGTCAGCAGTTGATTGTCAAGCATGCTTCCATTGCTGGATATTATTATGGAATACGGAATAAGCCTGCATTGAGAATTTGTCGATCCCCTGTCATCTTGCATACTTTTTAGGTTAAGATGTCCGTTTTCGTGCATTATGCTCGTTCCCTGGGGCTCGTGACGACAGCTGCTATCGTGGGCTTCAGCGTTCTACAGAACTTGGCAAGTGTCGGGTCCAATGTTTGGCTCTCTTACTGGAGTGACGATATCAAGGCCAGAAACGACACTTTGGGACGGGACCTTTATCTCGGCATCTATAGTCTACTGGGCCTCTTGCAAGGCACGTGAAGTCGATCGAACGATACCTGTGCTAGGATGGCGAGAGCGTGTTCCTGTCCTACCGACGGTTGCCGGTTAGCAGCACGGCCGCCCTCTTGTTGTCGCAGCATCAATGGAAGAGGTTTATCAGTGGATCTCTGTCGATGTTTATTGAAATTATTCTGCCCATAACGTAGACACTCCATAGAATTAAGTTACCAGACTTATTAGCAACCAGTTTGCAGGCGGTGTTTTTGCAGTATCCACGCTAACAGCCTTGTGAATTTCAGGCCGTTCATTTTTCTGTTTTTAGAGGTTCGAAGCTGCTCACTTTTGGCAAGAGCGCTCTGTGTTCCGCGGGGTTACTGCATAATGCCTCGACCACGTGCGTTACTTATTGCCTGTCACACCTCATTGGCCACTAAATTAAGCAGCAAAAGTCATCACCTGTCAGCAGCTGCCGGTAGCAGCTGTGATTGTCCCTCCTCAGGCAGTCCTCTTGCCATCCTGGCTGCAGTTTCAGGCGTCAATGGTTTCCGTATCCCGCGCCGAGTAGCACCATTTTCAGCTGCTACTGCTGCCTCTTGTTGATGCCACTTGTTGTTGCCTCTTGTTGATGCATCTGGTTCGGCTGCTGCTGCTGCCTCTGTTGCTGCTTCTCCTACTGTTTCTTCTTGCTGCTTTTTTTGCAGTGGCCCCTAGAAGCTGCTTCTTCAGCTGCTGACTGCTTGTAAAGCTGGGGCAGAGCAGTCTATCCTGTGCTGAGAGCACTTTTTTATTTTTACTGCCGTACGTCTGAATTATATATGCATCTGTGGTATTTGGCACTGATTGCAAAATTTGACAGTTGCTTCCAGACTGATTGGATTCATTTGTATCCGTTACAGAGAAGGATTCCCCTTAAAATGGCTACATCACCATTTTATTTGCTACCCAGCTTTTCTTCGATACTCAGCAGAAATGCTAGAAATACTAAGTTTTCTGCCTCACTAACTTACTCTTTTGCATGCCAGGGCTTGCATGGTTACACTCAACAAGTTCATGTATCGAGTAGACGACGAGGTTATACTCATGCAAGCACTCTCGCTATCGACTGTAGCCGACCACGCTGTATAAAGATGCTCCAGGCTCACGTGACGTCTGGGCATTGCGGCTGCATAAGATTCATAATATATCCTCCCTGGAATCTTCCAAGCAAGCCATTGTGAGATGTCATTGAGATGAATGTACATGTTTGTAGCTATCGGACATCCAAGTTTGCCCCGAGGGAAGACGATTCCGTGCCGAATTGGCTCAGCAGTCAGGTGCTCTACCAATGTCAGCGGTCGAGACTGCTTTTCGTTTCGCTTTGAACACCAGGTTTTAAAGCCTCGACTTTAAATTTAATCTTATGTGCTCGAGCTGAAGTCTGGCGTGCTGCGCTTACTATAACGTACACATTCATTCGAGCGATTGGGATCAGTAAGGCAGTTGCCACCTCGGCCCCGAGTTTGTGGGTTCAAATCCTGCGGTGGGCTATCCTTTATCGCCACTGCAAGCGTGGTGATAGCCGTAAAGGCTTTTCTGTCGCTATACAAAAAGGAGGCTGTTAAATCAGCTAGTATTATTATTTTGGTGAGCCGTGATGACACACTAGGTAGGGCGGTTGCTTTTCACAACCTCGGTCCCGAGGTCGCAGGTTCGATTCCTGGGGTGGGCGATCCTTTATCGCCACTGCAAACTGCAAGCAGTGGTGATAGCCGTAAAGACTCTTCTGCTGCTATACAAAAAGAGGCTATTTAATCAGCTAGGATTTATTTATTTACCAGTGTGCCTGTTATTGGGTGCAGAGGCACTGATAGTCACCCTTGCTCAGTCTAGGCTCTGCAGCTGCAGAACAGCTGCAAGCACTTGCATCACTGGTTACACTTTACCTATCCTTTCTCATAGGCTTCAGGCTTTTGCTCCTTGACCTCTCGGACTCGGGCACCTTCCGGTGGCGTCTTCCGGTGCAAGCATCATGCCGCCACGGCAGCCCTTATTCCGAGCCGCCGTGGCTCCGAGCAACCGCGGTTCCAAGCCACCGTGGTTCCTAGCCCCTAGAAGTGGTGGGCTGCTGCAACGTGTGAGGGCTGCCTAGGAGAAATCTAGTTAATAGCAACTTCCAAAACTTGGGAAGCATTGGGGGGCCGGTGCATCTCGTGCATGGCCCTGCATCCATTTTGGCCTAGTTTGATTGGCCGATACTGCAAACAGCTACGTTGCTAGGTCACTTTCACGGCAAGCATCGATGCTGCACGCTTGCCTTTCAACGTGTCTGCCGGTGTTATAATAATGCTATAATAATCCTAGCTGATTAAATAGCCTCTTTTTGTATAGCGGCAGAAGAGCCTTTACGGCTATCACCACCGCTGGCAGTGGCGATAAAGAATCGCCCACCACAGGAATCGAACCCACGACCTCGGGACCGAGGTCGTGAAAGCAACCGCCTTACCTAGTGTGCCATCACGGTGTTAGTGCATGCTTCCTCGTTGTTGCATTAACGTCTGCACTCAGCTGTAAGCTCGAAACAACTAGCAGTCTGCTTCCACTCAACAAGTCGGCTCCTCGACTACATGAGCTGCTGCCATACGCTGCTGCTGCTCATGCCGTGCCGCCTGCTGTAGGTCCGACTGCCTTCACGAGTTGCTGATCTTCGGCTATTGGCTTAAGGTGTCCCTCTTATTTATATATGTTGTGTCAGTCCATATAATAATAATAATAATAATAATAATAATAGCACATATGTATAGCACTCTCAGAGAGCTTAACCTCTCTTTATAGGCACTTTGCATTTCATAAATGTTAAACCTGACGATAAGCAGATATCTCCTTGGCAATGCTAATTGAAAGCTTTAATAATATTGAAATGCACCCTGATTAATACTGTGCCTCAATAATAATGACAATATATTTGTATAGCTGCTTAGAGAACTAAATCTCTTCTAGGCACTTTACATAGACTTGAAAGGAAGCATGTCAATACGGTTCGTGGGAACACGCAGTGTCAGCACGAATTATCACACAAGGGCAAGGACGGAGCATATTCTGGGAGGAAGTAGCCAGAAATGCGTTCTTTGGGCATCCTCGATGACGGCTGGGGCTGCCTCCCAGCTCTAATCGCTCACTTGCCAATGGCTTGGTGCTGTGTTCCGTGAGAACCAAAAAAAATTATGACCTACCGAGCGCATTTTGTCCCGGGCCCAATTGTCTTGCTACTGCCAATCCCTCTTACTTCCACACTCCAGTCTGATTGTAAAGAGAACAAAGCCTGTCTGGGACTCGGCGTTGAAGCATTCTTACCTGCACCTGCGTCAACATAAATGTCCCCATCCCGTGCCGTGCCTCAGCTGCCTGATCTACCCGAGGGCTTTTGGTACTGTTGTGCTCGGCAGAACAAATTCGTTGGGTCTCTGGTATAAAAAATTCCATCTTCTGTCTCTGATAGATTTAAATGTTCTGTCCACTATCCGAACTTTGACCGACGTCCACTTAGATACCACTCTCTGCTCGTTGTCACGTTCATTCTTGCTGCTGTCAACGTTTGATGAGTATTGCATTGCAAGGTAGTAAATATGTTTTCTTGTTTGTGTGTGTGCGCGCATGTGCGTTGCCCATTTGTGGCACTAGCTTTTCCTTGCACCTGTGATTCGGAGAGAGTGACTAGATGAGGTCATCTTCAGTAGGCAAGTAAGCATCATTGGGACGCCGTCAGGTGTAGCTTGAAAATGCCACGATACCGCTGTTTTGAACATGCACAGTCTGTTTATGATAGGCTTATTGCCGGACTGTGAATAGAAATCATGCAAGGCAGCAAAATCAATGACCAGAAAGTCAGTGTGACCCAACAAACACCTGGCAGCAGCAATCACCGCTTTCTTTTATACGGTGCAGTGTCTGGGCAGCAGCTTGGCACCGGCCATCGCCAGACGTTCATTGCAGTGAACCGGTAGCATAGCCGCTGTGTACTTGTTCTTTAGTTTTAGATGACGTTTGCTGCCACTTTTTACCAGCCTTGCGGCATCTCGCCTGCCACATCTTCTACATCCTGCGCTCCACGTCTGCTCTTCGCTGTGGTTGCAGGGGTCTTCATACTGCTCGGTTCGGTGCTTCTGTCCTACGGCTCGCTGCACGCGTCCAGGCAGCTCCACGCGGCCCTGCTGCAAAACGTGCTGCGCTCCCCGATGGCCTTCTTTGAGTCGACGCCCACTGGACGAATCATGAATCGCTTTTCAAATGACACTGCTACTGTGGACGAGCGAATCCCGGCGACCTTGGGAATGTGGATCAATACCATTTTGTCTTCATTCTCGACATTGCTTGTGATCAGCATTTACACGCCGATGTTTCTTCTGGTGGTGGTGCCTCTCGGTATAGTCTATTTCTACATTCAGGTATTGAGTTTGTGGTGAAGCGACCCCTGTACTCTTGCACTTGTCGCCCTTATTTATCGCTCAGGTTGAGCGTCACTAACCATAAGACTTTCTTCTTATCCGGAAAGTGTAAAGTGCGCAGAAAGAGATTTAGTTCACGAATGGCATGATAGCAAATGTTTAATAAGGATAATACTGGTAATAGTAATATTACTATTTGAACAAATGCTGTTACTCTACAACTCCACTATACTGTGCTTTGGTATTTGAGGATGAATCATTCTTAGCATAAATATAATGCTGGGGTAGGCATCTTTGTCACCCATGCAATGTTACCCTTGTAGCAGGGCAACCGTTTAAGGCTTGTGCTTGGCTTCTTGCTAGTGCACTCCTACCTCCAGGCTCCTAGGTGTCTAACAGGCTCTCATCTCTCTTTGTCCCCTTCTTACCTCGCTTGCTGTCTCCTCCTGCTGTCTCGTTCTTTCTATCCGTCCTCGCTTGCTCATTGACCATCTGATGGATGAGCTGGTCTGTCGATCAGCATTTCAGTATCATCTTATTTGCGGAGCTCTAATATTGAGTAAGTTGTACAGATCTTAGTATTTCTCAGGGCACCTAGCTTCGACTGGAAAGGGAGCAGAGCAATGGAGATACAAATGCTCGCTCTGAGCATAAGTTCGGCGATCATTGCTTAGCATATGATCAAGGATTTGCCTTTGTTGTTTCAGCGCTTCTACGTGTCCACATCACGTCAGCTTAAGCGCCTGGAGTCGGTGAGCAGATCACCGATATATAGTCACTTTGGCGAGTCCGTCACTGGTGCGGCTACGATCAGGGCCTTCTGCAAAGAGAATGCGTTTGTGGCTGAGTCTGAGAAGCTTGTCGATGCTAATCAGATGTGCTACTATCCGAATATCGTGGCAAATCGGTATGCTTCGATCGTGCTGCGTACGCCAGTTTGCTCACTTGCCACCCCAGCTGTCTTTTGTCTTTAGCTTGTTTCAGCCGTGTGCTTGGAATGTTGGCTTCTTTAACTATTCACCCTACTTTTAAAGCTGGAATGTGTAGGCAATAACGTCTGGACCTCTGTCAGTAAGTTTCAAAAGTGAAGGCACTGCCTTCAGCTGTATTTTCTTTCCCTGATTAAAGTAGGATTAAAGCCTGATTAAAAGAGGTGCAAATCTGGTTGCTATGCCTAAGCATATCCTCGATTCGGTCCGGTTTCGTTTTCTGATCTACCTTGGCCACAATCCTTTGCTGTCATCGAAATGTTTGACCTTGACCTTTGATCTCCTGGCTCTTCTCCTAGCTTGGCCATCACTCGAGGCCGGCCTCAAGACTCGGCACGGTTTATCTGCGAATCTCCCTAGACCTGGAATTTCATAATTCAGAGTGACAAGAGGCCACCTGCTGTGGGACTGAATGCCAAAATCGAGTTTCATCTCGAGCAGGGAATGATCCAGCAACCTCATGGGGCACCGGTCTAGTGCTCTGCCGACCGAGCTGTTGAGACTGCTGTTCATTCGACGTTTTTTACAGGTAGTCTTGCTAGACGTGTTAAAAAATACTAGCTGATTTAACATCCTCGCTTTGTATAGTGACACAAGAGCTTTTATGGCTATCACTACCGCTTGTGCAGCGATAAAGGATTGCTCACAGCAGGATTTGAACCTACGACCTCAGGATCGAGGTCGTGAAAAGCAACCGCCTTACCTGGTGCGGCATCGCGGCTGCTAGCCACATCCTGAATCACCTTGTCACTATTCATATTATCATTACGAGTTGAACATTTGCATGGCTTGCAATATGCTTGACCTGCTGGTTTCTTTGCAGTTGGCTAGCTGTTCGTCTCGAGACGGTGGGCAATTTAATCGTGCTGTTTGCTGCCCTATTCGCTGTCATTGCAAGGCGAGACATATCAGCCGGTATCGTCGGACTGTCCATAACCTACGCACTCGATGTAAGTTGGTGATATTGCTGTGTATCGCTAGGACGAAACCAGAGGCACGCCCACCCGGGCATCGTTTGATCGGCATGCGCCACGTCTTGGCGATTTCAGCCATGCTGAAGTTGTCTGCACAAGCTGCTGTTACAATCAAACTGCTCCACACTTGTCCGCCATTCTTTCGGTGGCTTTGCTCGTGATCTGATCTGATGTTGGCTCTGGTGTTTAATGTTTGTGCTGGTACTGTTCTTTAATGGCGAAGCCTCTATCATTAGCCTAAAGCTTCATTCACATCCGTATGACTTGTTCTGCTATCTTCTGTTATGTTATTATGAATAATTATGTCATTATGTTATTATTATTTATTATTTATTATTTATTATTTATGATATGCCTTCTTCTGCTATCTTCTATTATGTTATCATGAATAATTATGTTATTATTATATTTTTATTATTTATTATGTTATTATATGACTTCTTCTGCTATACACCGTAGGGTTGAGTCGCGTTAGGTGCTGCCTAGTGCTCGCTAGTCTAGCAGACTCGTGGAGCAAGCAACCTGCCGATTGTAACGGTCGAGCCGTCATGCAAGGTCGCCGCCATTTCTCTCTGCAAAGCGCTCTTTGCACGAGCCACTCGGCGATACTCACACATGGCGGCTCGCAGTCTTGCAGGATAGCAAAGGCAACCCAGTGTGGTGGTGGGCGATAAAGAATCGCCTGCTGCTGCCGGAAGCGGAAGCATACGACCTGGGTCACACAGTGTGTGTGTGTGTGTGTGCCAGTGTATGTGTGTGTGTGTGTGTGTGTGTGTGTGTGTGTGTGCGCGCGTGTGTGTGTGTGTGTGTGCCTTATGTCTGTGCGTAAAAACCCAGTTGCAGCAGTAGCTCACATGTCTCACGTTCCTCAGTCTGCTGGACGTCTGGAGCCGGAGCTGTTCCCTCGTTGTTCCCTCTCAGCTTGCACCGTGCACAGCTGCTCCGAGCCAAGGCCCGGCAAGCTTGCGCTCCGTGCCAAGGCCAAGGCCGGCGCTCTGTGCCCAGCCACTGGGCGCAGAGCTGGCTTTTACGTGTCACTTTCACGGCCACAGGCTCGTCGCGAGTCCGGATGCTGGTGACGCGAGCCCTTGACCAGCCCAGTGGCACCATCAGCAATTCTGCTGTCCCCAATGTTACTATCCACGTGGCGCACATAAGTGTCAGTGAGTATGGTGATCGAAGATGCCGGTGCTGCGGCAGACCCGTGTCCGTGTCCGGCTCTTAAGTTACGGTGCCAGCTGTGACCTGGCTGGCTGGCTGGCCGGCTGAAATGAGCATTCAGAAAAAGCCGTTCGCATTCCTACGCCAGTTTCCTTTGCGTGACATGACACAGGATGCCTAGTGTCACATTAGTAGCTAGTGTGGCCACTACTTGCGCCCATCTAGTGCCAGCTCAGTGTGCCAGTGTCGCGCTAGGCACGTGATCCGGTGTCACGTGCCTAGCGTTGGTGGCCATTTGCTCTCTTTTTGTTGCTGGCATTTGCTTTGCAATGCCTCTGTATCAAAGTTTCCTTTTTGCATCATCTGTAATGCTGACCCTGCATTAACGTGCTATTTTAAATCCACTCGACTAAAACTGTAGTACTTTGGAGTATATGTTCATGCAGTCCTGAAGCCATGTAAGTCGTGACTCTTTGCAGACTCGCTGTGAGTGAGTGGATCATGGGGTGATTCTTCTATTAGACGACATGGTCGTCATCCTTCGTTCACAGAATGGCCCACGGTCTTGGTGAACCCGGGACTACTGTCCCGATTTTAAGTAGTGCTCATTTTTTCTTATCGAAAAGTCACCTGGTAAGGTAGCAGACAAATAGGAAGTGCTCAACAGAATGAATTGCAATATTAATAATAATAGTAATAGTAATAATAATAATAATAATAATAGTAGTAATACATTTGATAGAGAGCCCTTAGAGAACGCAATCTCTTTCTATGCGCTTTACATTTGCTGCAAAAGAAGCATGATTGAATGCACTGCTTGAGTGGGTGTGGCACGTTTTGCTCTGAGTCACAAGGGCTATTATGGTCGTTCTGTCTCGAGGTTCTCATTAACTTGGCCGCGTGCTACCGAATAATTGATAGCCATGTAACGTAGGAGTAACCTATTGCATTGATTAGTGAACTTCGGTCGGCATAAGGGCTGTCCTCTAATCTAATCCTCTGGAAGCTTTGCCCCAGTGAAAGCACTCTGTTTCGGGCAGGCTCCAGGGCTCATACATATGCTTGGTGCTCTGGGCGCTTGCGTGCGCGCGCGCACTCAGTGCAGCAGATGGCAGCTGTGATCGCCGGAAGCCGACAGCACGGAGCGAGCAGCAGCGCTGCTCGGCAGTTGTGCTCGATCGAGCAGAGCGGATGATCGATCATCAGATCATGCGATCGATAATCCGCGATATGATCGATGATCCAGAGCAGAGCATGGAGCGCTCCTTAGGAGGAGGCTGCCGCCGTTGCACCGCTGCAGGTCACCGGCTGGCTGAGCTGGCTCGTCCGCATGGTGAGCGAGCTCGAAAGCAACGCGGTCGCTGTCGAGAGGATAAAGGAGTATACAGACACCCCTGTCGAGGTATAGGTTCTTTTTTGTGATGCTCTTTGATCGGCGGTGCAAAGCTTGGAGCTCTGCTCGCTCGGCCCTGTGTCGTTTCTCAGAATGTGCACGTGCGTCTGGTGCTAGCTGCTGCCTACCGACCGCATATCGATTTGCAGGCTCGGAAAAGTGAGCTGTAAGGCACAAGAGCGTAGGAGGTTATGTCGGCCGATGCTAATGCAAGTTGTTCTGCCTTGCAGCAACTCTAATTAAGGAATGCTGCTCTGCACTTCTGCTATCCGTACCTCATCTCAGGCCTTTGGCTCTTGTTGAGAAAGAGGATGTGTTATGGTCGATTTGAGGCATTTCTTCCTCAAGTGTTAGAGAACCCTGAAGTGCTCTGCCTTGGCCTTGAAGTATTCTCAGTATAATAAATTAGCTGTACCTTTCACTTTTGACCTTTAGCCACATAAGATTTGCTCTATGGATACTAGGCTTTGGAAATCACTTCTAGTTCCACTTCAAACATTTTTTCGAAACTTTGCGGCCAGCTTACCTGCTTATTGCAACCACTAGGTTCTTTTAGATTCATTTTGTCCTGAATGCACAGCAAGTGGCTGAGGTGGGGGGGGGCATGATTACTCCCTCCCTCCCCCTCCTTCCCAGCTTGAGAGTGGCCTCTGTTGGCTCCAAACGCAATGCATACCTGTATCTGCCTTCTTTGTAGTACCTTTGAGCCTTCTGCTCATATCTGATATGATATGATATATATATATATATATATATATATATATATATGATATATATGATATGATATGATATAGCTGTAAATGTTCTTGAGACATTGAGTCCTCGCATATGCTTCCCGACAAAGGACTTTTTGCTTTGCATAAGGCGTGATGTAGCCATTTGTCAGTATCTACCAGCAGGCCTTCTTTGCATGCGCTAAAAGTGTTGCTGTCTGGTTGCTCTCTCAATGGCTTGGCGGTTAGAATGGGCCGTTCGATATCCGTTCCGGTAGTAGCTCCATCGCCGTGGCTCAGCTTGAAGTGAATAGTGGACCGCCGTTACTGAGGTTCCCACCAAATCCACTGTGCCCTGATTGCGCCCAGCTTTGTGCAGCTTACTGCCTACCTGGACATGCGGTCGCAATCGGCCGGCAAATGCTAAACATGATTGCTGCATCGCCGATTTTTCTAATCGGCCACTTGGAGCCACAGAACAGCCACTTATATTTTACCTGTTAAATTTCCACTCACTTAAACCTAAGGGACTACTTATCAGCAACCAGGTAGTGCCAGAGGAGCTTGATGCATTTCTGCTAAACGAGATATGGATGATGCCCTGCTCTGGTGGCTGCTTATCTGAGACTGAGACCACCCAGGTTCGCATGTTTTCAGTCGACCTGGTCTGACGAGGAAGGTGGCAGGGTTGTTGTCGTTGTTCGTGAATCGTTCGGCTGTAACACCTGTGGCTTTTTTGCCTGGGCCGTCACTGGAATGAGGTGCTGTCAGGAACCCATCAAAGACCATGCCTCTCACAGTTGCGACTTACCGACTTCCTTCTGGCTGTCTTGCCTTGTTTGTGGATGAGTTCCTCACTAAATAATCGAGTGTGACGCGCCACAATTGATTGCAGGAGACTTCAGCATTCATGCTGATAACCCTATCAATAGCCAGGTACACTTATTTCTTGACCGTCTGGAAACTTCTGTTAGGTCCAACAGGTTAATCGTACCACTCATATCGGCAGCCATGTTCTGCATCTCGTTATCACAACGGATGTCTTTCCCACTGACCTTGTTGTGTGCCACTGACCATTTTGGAGCATTGCCTAATCTTGTTTACTGTTTCTGTTCTGTGGTATGCGCAACATAGCATCGAGTTTTACACCGCCACAACGTCTAGAGCATTCATGCTGAGAAATTGTAATCTGTTTGTGATGCGTGTCTTCTCGATCTGCATCCAGACTTAGTCGACAGCCTCAATATCTCATTGATACAATAACCTCGAAACTTATCAGTGCTCTTGACAATCACACTTCCCTACATTCTCTCCCTCTATAGAGAATATTCCTTCCAATTTACCAAAAACCTTCAAAAGATGCACCCTGGTTTAAGAAGTTTGGATCGGATGACAAGTTGGCCAGTTTCGAAGACTTCCTCCAAGTCTACACCCAGAAGCTTTTCCCCAGAGCATATGATTTGCATGAGTTAGCAATATTTATTAACACATCGGACATGCTACCAACCTAGTTATCTTGTCAGGTGAAAAGTATGGCTAATGTGTTACATGTTTTTGGTCAGTGCATTGTTAGCACTAAGCAAAGTGGTACCCTAATGATCGCACGGGAGGTGTCGCGGGGATGCAATGCAGCTGCTACTTGTGAGTTGGGCAATGCACACGATGAGGCCAAAGAGAAAGTAAATCAGCCAGTGTAAGAAATCTGGCACGCACACTTTCACTTGGGTCATTCAAATTAATTTCAAAATCACCGTATGCGAGGGAAGGACGATTTCCGGAGCAAATTCGAAATGAGATGATTGCAGCTGGAAGGGACCTGCAAGAGATTAGTATCACCATTTGCTGCTTGCTGTTGGTGGTATTTAATACAAGCGATTCTAAGGACTGCGTCGAGCAGACTGCACACTACTTGAAATGGGGAAGAAACAACCTACACTACACTGGCTTCTGCACCACCTGTTTTTATTTACCTCTTGGTATATGAGAAAGAGAAGGTAAGGCATTGATTATTGTGGGGTTTGGCATTGATTATTGTGGGGCAGTCAATTGATTTAAGCTAGGTCTCGGCCAGGGTAAGCAGGTCAATGGCACCGTCAAGAATCATGAGCTGGACTGCTACTGTTGACAATTCTATAAATACTGAGCAGGCACCCAGGTTATACTCATGCTTGCTATCAGTAGGCTGTAAAGGAAGCATTATCAAATGGTTAGGGGTGACATGCACAGGGTCAGCATGCAAGTATGGTTAGTGGCAGCATGCACACTGTCAGCAGGCAAAAGCACGTAAAGGACGAATCGCAGGGACCCACTAAATGCTGTCATAAATAGGTGCAATTTTAGTTTCTTTCTAATTTTGGACAAGTCTGGAGATGTCGTAACTCAAGTCGATAGTGATTTCCAGGCTTTAGGAGCATCAAACTAAAGGAATGGTCTCCCAACGATTTCACATTTGTAGGAGGTATGGGTATCAGTTAGATTCTGAAAAGCAGGTGGTACGATGCTTAGCCTGGTTGGGGTAGTAGATCTGATAGATAGGCTGGAGCCAAAGAATGAAGGGACCTAAAAGTGAGTGACAAAACCTTGATGTCGATGCGTTGATTGACTGAAAGCCAGTGCAGATTGGCGAGAAGTGGTGTGACGTGACAGCTGCGATGCCCACGAAAGACAAGCTTAGCTGCAGAGTTTTGCACCAGCTGTAAGTGCCTGAGCGCACAGGTCCATAGACCAGCAAGCAGTTAGTTACAGAAGTCAAGACGGGATGTCACAAATGCATGGACCAATTTATCATTATTGTAGTAATAATTCTTATAGCAATAACACATTTGTATAGCCTCTTAAGAGAACTAGATCTCTTTTTTGGCCCATTACTTAGGCTGCAAATCAAGCTTTGTGCATAGCTTAGTAGTAATATACACAGTGTCAGCATGCATAAGCACACAAAGGACAATTCACTCGGACCCAGCAGATTCTTCGAGGAACAGGATTTATCAGCTTCTTTTAAAATACCAAGTTAGGGGATGTCGTGATGGCTGTCCGGAGTGAGTTCTATGCTTCGGTGCAAGCCCATTAAAGGTATGGTCTACTAAAGATTTGAGATTGAGCCAGCCTGAATCATAAATCCGTTCCATCCAAACCAAAACGAACGTGCATCGGCCTCAAACGGTAGATAAGGTTGATTCTAGATCCTATAATATCCTCGAGGGATCGCACATTTTACGATAAAAAATGCTGGTGCTGAACATCAACGGTCTCCATGACTTCTCCCAGGATCGATGACTCAGATGTAGCGATCACCGTGTTTCTCTAGTTTCTTTGTCAGCAAGATTGACAAAATCAGAGCCTATCATCACCAAGGTAGCACATTCCCATTGGACTCTTTTCGCTCAGTGACTCAGTGACCCGAAAGGACTTCTGTCCTGTAATTCCGTGCAGCACCTGCAATATCTGAATTCAAGCCTGCCACGAGTGTTCTCTTTTTGAAGATCATCTCCCTGTCATCGAAGGCTATCAGCCCTCTAGACCCTAACCCACGTCTCCCTCTGAGATGGGTTAATGATAATAATAATAATTATATTAATAATAACACTTGATAAAGTGCCCCTAGAGAACTCAATCTCTCCCTAGTTGCTTTACATTTGCTGCAAAGGAAACACAATCGAACTGTGGTTTCGTGTAATTGATGGCTCTGCCCTTGATACCCCAGCCTGCGGCAGTGCAGAGCCTACATGTTGTTGTCTGCTGGTACTAGGCTGGAGGGCCCTCCCGACCACCGACTAGCCAATTGGAGCGAAGCTTTTCTACTGCTAGGCGTTAGCAACAACGCTAACTAATCAGAGCTCAGCGTTCCGGAACCGTAGACGACAGAAGCCCCGGTTAGGATGAACGTCTGGGGGACGTTAGTTGGGCTTCCCCGGCTCGATGCCTAGTCGAATAAACTGGTGGTGTTGCTCGCGGCTGGCGTTCTGTGCAGTACGCAACGGCAACCAAACTACCCGAACTGTTAGTAATAGCATGCTCAATAAACAACAAAAAATTACGTGGTTAGGATTGACATGCACAGGTTCAGCGAGCAAATGTGATTAGTGATAGTATTCACAGTGTAAGCATACCTAAGCACATAAAGCACGAATCACAGGGACTCACTAAATGCTGTGCTAAATAGCTGTTTTTAATTTCTTTTTAAATGTTTTCAAGTCAGTGGACGTCGTGAAGCAAGTCGGGAGTGAGTTTCGGGCTTTAGGAGCATACGAAGTATATGCACGGTCTCTGAAGGATTTGAGGTTTGTACCAGGTATGCGTAAACAGTTATATTCCGAAAAGTTAGTGGTACGATGCTTAGCCTGGTGGGGCAGTAGATCTGATAGTAGGCTGGAGCCAAAGAATGAAGGGACCTAAATGTGAGTGACAACAAACAACTTGATATGTTGATGTGCTCGTGCCCTGCATAGCTAACGTAATGGACATGTAAACTAGGTAACGAGGTTGCATTTCACGACCTCGGGACCGGGGTCATGGGTTCGAATCCTGCACTGGGCAATCCTTTATTGCCACTGCAAGCGGTGGTGATAGCCGTAAAGGCTCTTCTGTCGCTATAAAAAAAGCTGTTAAATCAGCTAGTATTTTTTTTGGTCTCAGATCTTTTTCCGGCATCATTCAATAAAGCCATTGTTAGGCCATTCATAAATAGGACATCAGACTAGGAGAATTTCAGCAACTTGTGTCCAGGCCACATACTGCCAGTTATTTCAATCAGAGATGCTGAAATGACTACATTTTGCTTTCCTTTCCATTTTCATAGAAACCAAAGCTCCAGGACGTTTGATGACATATACATCAAAGTGTATTTAACCAAAATCAGACATTTTTCTAGAGTCGGTTAAAACTAGCAGAGCTGAACTAACATCAAATTTAACTTGGATATGTGAAGTATTAGCAGATTCATTGACTTTACAAGGCACAAGCTATACAGTACTGAAATACTGAAACACAATACTGAAAATAAAGCCTATACAAGTCACAAGAATTCACCTCAACAAGCATGTATCTCGATCTACCAAGATTCGACATGTGACATTGGGATACAAGTCGCATATGATGCAGAGATTGCTAAGTTTTTTATTTGTAGATATGTTGCTTTTGGTTTACATCCCGGATAGACTTGTTTTGCATTACCATTTTTTTCTTTTATGTGGAAGTCGTCAGAAACCGATCCCAGGTCTAACATATTTATCTTTCGAAAGGTACCCTAAAAAAGTTCGATTGTCAGACAAATTTTATAAAGCAACAGGTATTGGTATAGGGTACTGATTGCATGCCGAAAGCCGATTAATATTTGAGTGCTATGGAAACCAGAAAGCTCACATCTTAGCCCTTATTGTCTTTGAGGAGTCATGAATGGATTATGTGCATATACTGTAGACTAAACATCATATAAGCCAGCCCTATTAGGCCAACTTCAAATGTTCTTGCAAAAAATCCATTTGTAATGGCTAGAACTTGCTAGTTATGAGCTCAGCTCAATTTGTATCATCTAGACCTTGCTAGTTATGAGCTCAGCTCATATTGATTGTGAACATGCACCTTTCGATGGGTGAACTTATATCAGAAATATCTCAGATGCTGCTACTCTTTTTGTTTAATTTTTATGTTTATATTAGTACATTCTAAACATTAATGCAAGGCAATGAAGTCATTCAACCAGCATGCATACCGATTAAATGTGCAGATATTTCCTAGTTGTCATTTTAATTCCGATGAAAGCCCTCTATTGCAAGCATATTTTTGTTGCCCTCTGATTGGGCGTACATCGAGTGTCTATTTTTCTAAACCGATTTCTTGACATACTTTGGCCACAAGCACCAGTCTGTATGGCAGCTGAGGTAGGTGTACGTTTAGGCCTTTCCCTACATGTTTCCTTGGGTTTGTCTCTTGCTTTAGCCGGTTCACCTGATCTTGGATAAGGGCAGTCGCTATGCACTTGACACAGCGAGTGCTACCGTGACGTACCAGAGTCCCCCCTAAGCTTTAGTTACCACCTGTACCTTGTCTGCTTTGCAGGCACAGTGGGTAATGCCGAACTCCAGGCCAGCAGAAGGATGGCCATCGCAAGGCTGCATCAAGTTCGACAACTACGCTGTCCGATACCGTGAAGGACTTGACCTCGTGCTTCGAGGAATAACCTGCAACATTGCCAGTGGAGAAAAAGTCAGTGCATTCTTCCCCACCTTGACGTGTGCAGCACTATTATCTTTGCCCTGTGTGTGTGTGTCACATTCTTTGGTATCAAATGATGCCTGGCACTGACCAAATCGACCTCCTTCTCTCCATCTCTCTTTCTCTCCCTCTCTCTCTCTCTCTCTCTTTCTCTCTCTCTCTCTCTCTCTCTCTCTCTCTCTCTCTCTCTCTCTCTCTCTTTCTGCACAGGTTGGCATAGTCGGCCGTACAGGAGCAGGCAAATCGTCTTTGACGTTGGCACTCTTCCGTATTCTGGAGGCAGCCGAGGGGGCGATATATTTAGACGACATCAAGATAAACTCGATCGGCCTTCACGACCTTCGATCGAAGCTCACCATAATTCCACAGGATCCTGTCATATTCTCTGGGACGCTTCGCTTGAACTTGGATCCCTTCGATTCGCACACAGACGATGACGTTTGGCGGGCTCTGGAGCTGGCACACCTCAAGGCGTTCGTCGTTTCCTTGCCCGACGGGTTGCAGCACGAGTGCACGGAAGGAGGAGATAACCTCAGGTGGGCCGCCAGTCACCAGACCGCCACTCCAAAGAGCGGCTGCAATTTCTGCCCCCCCAGAAAGACTAGCCTCTTGCCAGGGCCAGATTTCTCTTCTGCTGCCTCTAGTTCAATGCTGCCTTCAGGGATGTGCATTTTGTGTGCGATGCCACTGCAGCGCTCCCACCGATAACTAGCTGCAGTCTGCTGCTGCTAGCCGATACCAGTGGCTGTTGCTCGGCTGAGCTGAGCTTGATGGGATCGGTAGAGCGTTAAGCAGATGCTGACTCGAACTACCGTGCGTCCAGTCTGGCCAGTCTGCAGGTCGGCTCACTTTTGGCTGTAGTTGCTAGGGGCAGCTGGGTCGAGCTGCTGTATGTCTACGCTCGGGCACTGTCTGGATTGCTAGCCTGCATGTACACGTGCCTGCTAGCGCCTAAGCTCTTTGGCTTGGGCACCGTCAAGTATATCAATGACAGGAAGTATCCGGCTGGCCGGTAGTATAATAGCTCCCATATCTGCCCAGGAAACATTGTGCTAGGTGCACTTGGCTGGGATACGTTTGGCTATGGACAATAGTGCCAACTGCGAATTTCACGCATATCAGGTACGTTTAATCGGGTACAGGGTGTGTGATGCTTGCCATCGGTAGCAATAGTCTTTCATGTCGGCAATGCGATTTGTTTGTATGTAAGGACCGGGCATTCTTATAGCACTTGGTTCAAATTTACCAGCTTTATATTGCGATAGGATAGTGTAACGAAGTGAGAAAGGTCGGTTCTTTGGGTGCTATTCTGAATTGAAGTTTTTAGTAAGCATCTGCTTATGTCACTTTACAATAGTGGTGTAATGATTTCTGTCGTTTTTGCAACGAAATAGGCTGCCAAATTCTTTACCCGAATCTTTTGTTTACTTGCAGGGGACCTTCATACCCACATTCTAGTTCCTTCTAGAAAGAGGACAAAGATAATATTAGCATACTCTGCCATAAACAAGAAGGCAAACCCCCATTGCTCCATACTCGATGTTGAACCGAGAGACAAGCTCCTGCTGCCCCTCAGCAAAGTCAAAGGAAGGTCGATTAGTCTCTGCTAAAGAAGAGATGAATCACAGTATAGCTAAAGGTATTAGGAACAAGGAAAGTCAAGACAAGCCCTGTTCTTCATAGAATTCCCCTAAATTGCAAGAACTGGAAACGATAGCTACTCTTAAGAGTAGGAGAGCTATCCTCACTTCATAAGAAGTAGATTGAGCAATAGCTCGAAGTGCTCCTAGAAGAGCAGAGATTTTGAGTTCAAAGATCACCCAGAAATTCGAGTAGTGTAAACATTCACCCTGGAAATACAGAGGAACAACAAGACTCCAAGGGTAATATAGTACCCACTAGAAGGGGAGGGGATACATAAAGCACTCGCAAGGTAAGGGCTAGAATCATAGAAGCAACAGGAGCTAGCTTGTAGGTTAGGGGTTAGAAAGAGTTACTCAAGAGTGCTCTTTCGTAAACAGTTTAATAGCATCAGCAAAGGGCTGGTGGAGATCCCCAAACCCGACCTTGTTGGGTCCTTTTCGTAGTTGAATTTACCTGAGCACCTTACGCTCAATTAAAGTACGGAAAGCCACTGCCAGTAGGACAGCTACCGCAACAATTAAGTTTTTTTAATTAAAAATATAACCGTAAAGTTAGCCTTTACCAGGTTAACTTTGACTAGAGGGGGAATCCCATCTTCGAGGTATGAGCCCGATAGCTTCTTCACTTAGCTTATCTAGTCACTTTATAAAGTGTTCTTAGCTTATCTAGTCACTTTATAAAGTCTAAGATTCCTTTTAGGCGTGAAGTTGCCCCAATATCTCTTGGGCCTTACTCAGAGTTTAGAACTTACTCAGAGTTCCATCTCAGAGTTCCTTTAAGGCAGGGCTAAAGCCATCTCCCTGTGGGGAGAAGAGAACTCGTAAAGAACAAATACCCTTAACGTATCTCAGCTAACGTTATCGAAGAACTCCCTCAACAGGTGCCAGCTCCACCTCGTCAAAGATCTCCACCCCCTTATAGTTATACCAAGGTATAACCCTAAGGGATCTACTACCCTCCTCCAGGACATACATCCCTAAGAGGAGGGATTCCAAAGAGAGGACTCTCCTCCGCACTCAGGCGTTTTCTGTTTCATTTTTTGTTCATGAGTCAGTGAAATGCAGTGACTCTTTTGTGTGGATTGTGGCTTTTTGCAAAGATTGTTGGCCATTTTGCTCGGCTTTTGCACAGATTGACAGTTAGTGAAGGTTGTGATTCTGTTTCACTAATTCCAACAGCCGCTGAGCATGTCCTGTTCATCAAGCTATTTGCTTGGTCTGAGCTGTGGGCAGCCTGCTGCGTATGGAGCAGCTTGTGGCCATATTCTGTAAGTGCCCTCGGTCGGGTTTAGGTTAAAACCTCCTCTGGGCGAAATTTTACGACCACCTATTTTTGAGTTCCAACAACATCTGGCCGAATAATAGAGGGCTGAAAGTGGTGCGACTACTGTCGTCCTTAAAAGGGCGTGGATCAGACCCACCGTTTGAACCAAAGCCATCCCTTCCACTTAACCGCACCATTCCAGCCCTGTCTTCACTCTGCCCAACTATTGTAGTGTCTTGCTCGTTTCTTGTTGCACGATAAGTGAAGTGTGCCGGAATGGTTATTCGGATGAACGCTGCTCTAAACAAATGCCTAGCATCGTGCGAATGCATCCCCCTAGTGCATTCAAATCTGCCTTTAGCCTTTTACCATTCCACCGTCAATGAATTTGAGCACCGGTGCCTATTCGGGCTGCTTCACTGTCGGTTGCCTTGCTCTGGAAGTGGGACAGGAGCCGCCGATGCCGCCGTTGCAGTGTCGGGCAGCGGCAGCTGCTGTGCCTGGCTCGAGCACTGCTGAGAAAGACAAAGGTGCTCATCCTTGATGAGGCCACGGCCGCCGTTGATCTCGAGACTGACGATCTCATTCAGGCCACCATTAAGAGCGCCTTCGCCGACTGCACGGTGCTGACCATCGCCCATCGGCTCAACACCATCATCGACTACACAAGGTCGGTACTGTCGCCCCCTATAGCCTGCCCGACACTGGCCCACTCCAGAGGGCCGGCATCGAGCTCTTCCCGTCCCCACTGCATGTTTCTGCGCTCACACGGTGGCTGCACGAACCTTGCTGCCACCATGGCCTCCTGCTGTTCAGATAAGCTGCTCTCTCTCTCTCTCTCTCTCTCTCTCTCTCTCTCTCTCTCTCTCTCTCTCTCTCGCTCGCCTTTGCTCCACTTGATGTCACCACTGCTCCTGTCTCCTCTCCTCGGCAGGGTCATGGTGCTGGACCGCGGCCGCATAAAGGAGCTCGCACCGCCACAGCAGCTGCTGCAAGACAAGACGAGCGAATTCTACAGCATGGCCAAGGACGCCAACCTGGTGCACTGACCTCTTTCTTCCACTTCCTCCTTCTCATTCTCTGCTGCTCCCCGTCCCATCCCCCCTCTGCCCTGCTGCTTCGCTGCTCTGCTTACCAATGCTTCGGGGATCTGCCAATAATCTGCTCGTCGATCAGCCACGAGTGCCACCGCATGAATCATAGTGTCGGTCGCGATTGTCAGGATGCATGTGTGTGCACAGTGTGAGGCGGCAAGCTGTGCATCGTGCCAGCGAGATGTTAGCGGCCAGCGATGGCTCGACGAAAAAGCTCATTCATGGCGCACTCACCTTCGTGCAGCAGCGGACGCTGCATATGAAGCCTCGGTTTCGAGCTGCAGCTGTCACCGCTGTGCTGCTCGCTCGAATGCCAAACGACCCCGCTTTTCTGGCGGATGCCTGCTTGTATCCGGCTTATGCCCTGCTTTTTCTGTCCTCGGCACCTTTGCATTGACCGACCGCTCCGCCCCCTTCCCCACCCCAGTTCTTTTCATCCCTTCCACTCGTCCAGGAGCGCCACCGGTCTTGCTATCTATGTGCTCGGGTCACTACAACGACTCGAGTCGAGGATCTGGCGCTAAACGTGTGCGCTCGAAACGAGCATCGTTCAGCATCGTCTGCCCCCGCACACCGGCGTGCCGCCGCCATTGCTGGCTTGAGTGCCGAGTAATCGGCTGCTGCTAGTTATGTTTCTTCTTTACACCTGGCATCTCCTTTAATGGCAGCCAGCAGCCATGTTAAAGTACATGCCAGCCCCTGCCTGTAAAGCATTCTTCCTGTAGCAGTGCAATTGACCGCTACGATTATGATTATATGTCAGAGGAAGCGCTTGGCAAGACCATGTCCTGCGAGACAGGGGAATTGATGACCTTTGACCCAAACCTCGTTGGAGCCAGAATCTTTTTTTCTTTTGCCGCCGAGGGGGCAACCGTGCTTTAAAGAACACGGGCCTCATTACAGCCATTCCTATGCTGACACCTATCGATTCTGCCGTTGATTATTGAGATTGTTGCATCAGATCCAATACTAACCCCAAAATAGTTCTCTTTACTTGCAGATGCGATTAACTTGTAGATGGCTGGGAGGGATGCTACGTATGCCACCACAATGGCGCGTTCTTTTTAGGAGGGGCACAGTCTCAGCTAGACTGAAGTGCCAGCCTTGACACAGCTAGCTCATGCGTGTTAGCTCTAGAACGGGTATAGCCTGTCAAAATCCAACGAATTGGTGCGCTAGCAAGTGCTTAGTGAGAGTGTCTTGGAAGCACGTGATAACTATCCGGCTCCTACATAATCGTTAATCGCACTGCTCATAAGCTTCGGCTTCTCGTTGCAATTTCATAAGCGGTTCTCAGTTCAAAGTTAGCGGCCAAGCTGAAATTTCATAATCGAGGTTCAGCTGTGTCAAGCTCACAGTTCATAATCGCCGGGCATGCGTTATTTCCTCCTTTGAAACACGTGTCCGCCCTCCGAAACTTTGTTGCTCGTAGCGCCTGTGAGATCATCAGCAGAGCGTTTGGCCTCCCGGCGTTTCCTTGGAATCTGCGCCATATTGGCATTGAGTTGTTCACCTGAATGCTGGCTATATCATCGTGCCGCTGTCTACCGCTAGCGGTCGGTCGCACCGAGTTGCAAAAATGCTGATGTCGGCGATCAACCATCTCCTCAACCGCTCCCAGATTAGCTCCTTATACTCGTGATGATCTAGCCGATTGCTTCTCTCGATTCTTTGTCCAGAAGATAGACAAGATCAGGGAGTCCATCTCTTCGATGGCAACATCCTCCTTAGAATGCTGTACCCCGATTCCTGGCTGCACCTCAATGTCTACATTTAAGCAGGTCGCTAGTGATCTCGTCCTGAAGTGTAATCCAATCAAAGAAGACAACAAGTCCTTTGGACACTATTCCCACTGTCCTGCTCCTACGTTGCATCGATCTGCTGCTGCCATGCATAGCTAACATCATTAATGTATCATTAGCCTTCATGTCCCAGCACCTTTCAAAAAGCTGTAGTCAGGCCACTTCTCAAGAAGGCGACACTAGACCAAGAGAACTTGAGCAACTACCGCCCAATCTCTCTTTTACCGTTCCTATCAAAGACACTGGAACGGGTCGTGGCGGACCAGCTAAACTCATATATCGAAACCTCACGCCTTGCTAGTAAGTTCCAGTCTGGCTTTAGAGCTAATCACTCCACAGAGTCAGCATTGTTTAGGGTATACAACGACCTACTTAGGAATGCAGACATGGGTAGAGTGTCTCTTCTTGTTTTGCTCGATCTTTCGGCAGATTTTGACACCATCGATCGCAAAGTTCTTCTAGAGCGCCTCTCATCTCGCCTGGGCATCACTGGCATTGCTCTACCATGGTTCAGATCATATCTCAGTGGGAGACTCCAGAGTATTGACGTGAATGGACAAAGATCATCTGAGGTACCTCTGAAATATGGGGTACCTCAGGGGTCCGTGCTAGGTCCGGTTTTTTTCACGGTTTATACTCTCTCTAGCTTATGCGATTGCCAAGCACAATCTAGGCTTTCACTTCTATGCGGATGACACCCAGTTGTCCTTTGCTTTGATCCCTCCCAGCCTTCGAGCACCTCGAATCCTTTCAACTCACTTGCTGCATGTATTGATGACATCTGCATATGAATGGCAGCAAAGTTTCTTAAACTAGACGATGATAAAACTAACATAGCAGTTATGGGCAAACCCGGTGTGATTCAGAAATCGGAAAGGCTGACGCTCAAAGTTGGCTCTGCCAGCATATCTCCAGACAGCATATCGTTGTTCATTCTCTCTATCATGCCGACGACCCTCGGTATCCGGTTCTAACCGACTGAACGCTAAGCTATCAAATACTGCATCCAATCTCTTTATTTATCCATGCGAAAATGTTCTAGGGAAAGCTTGACGATGACTTTGTGCTGATTATCCGCTAATTGTATTTGAAAAATTGGCCAGATCCGTAAAGCCAAGCAGTGCCATCATATATAATATCAAACGTGCGAATTCACAGTAGCCTCTATCGTGCTGATTTCTTATTCTCAGCAAATCGCTCCTAAAATGCACACCTTAACAGCAACGAGTGGCATGTTGTTTATCAAGCAATACTACTCGCAATTCGATCGTGCTTCCTTTGCAGCAAATGTAAAGCGCCTAGAAAGAGTTTGAGTTCTCTGAGAGTGCTTTATCAAGTGTATTATTATTATTAATATTGATCGAGATGCAGTTCCTGGCACACGCAGGTAGCTCCTAACTACGATGGGCACACTTGCAAACAGTCTAGCTATAATTCGTGCTATTGGCCTTTTTCTAGTGGCGCTAAAAAAATGTGCCACGTATGTTATGGGAAAATGGTTTGAAAAGCATGAAAATTCTTAACTACACAAATCCTAAATGTTTGGCATGCATTAGTAAATTGCTTAATTAGCATGTTCTTTATGGCTGCCCTGTTTTTGGTTTAACATATTTCGGATTACTATACCCCCACTATATAAACTGTTCTCTACCACTGAAAATCCTGCATTCCCTTGTTTCGCACCATTGCTCTCATCGATTGAGGAAGCACACTCTTTCATCACTAGCTGATGGATTATTTTCCAAAATTAGCTAATTAAAAAAATATGTAATTAATTAATTTATAATTTATTAATATAATTTGTGATATGTGTAAAGTGTGTAGCAAGCTGAAGTCAACGTAAAACTCATAGCTAGCTGACTTCCGTGTAGGTGCACACTGAATGGCTGAACAAACGGATACTACTAGCATGATTCCTGTAAGGTAAGATAAGTAATAGAGCTTGGCCTTGACCTTTGGGGTCTACCCGAGGATTTCGCAGTACCAATAATAATAACAAGGCATTTGTATAGCTTTATCAGAAAAGCAAATCTCTTTCTAGGAACTTTGCAGATTATATTAAGAAAGCATGACCAAATGATTAGTGGTAATGTGCACAATGTCGTCAAGCATAACACTGCTAAAGTGCGTTCTATATATATTCTATATATTTTGTAATGTCATCACGTCAGGGGATGTCATGACGCCAGTCGGGAGTGCCTGGCTTCGACGAGAAGTGGCGTGATGTGGTAACTGCGAAATTAATGACACAAAATGCCAAAATTCAGCTATGATAGCTGTCGCATAATTCTTGGTATCGAACTGTCAACATTTCGTTACATCAGAAGTACAACATTCCGGTGCATTAATAAGAATAAAAATCGTTCGCGTTTATTAAGCAGCCTCGAAGAACCTAATCTCTTTCTAGGCTCTTTATATGCGCAGGAAAGGAAGTATGACCCTAAAGGTTTGCGGTAATGGGTGTGGCGTCAGCATGCAAAGATACGAAAAGGACACATCACAAGGACCACCAAAGCCTAGAAGAAACAGGTGTGATTTTAACTTCCTTCCAGTTGTCAAGTCAGGGTGTGTCCTAACATCAGTCGAGAATGACTTCCAAGGCACGGTTTCCAAAGGATTTGAGGTGTGTAAGAGGTGTCGTTAAACGATTTGAGTCAGAAGAGACGGTGGTACGAAGCCTAATGGCAGGAGCCCTCAAGTGAAGTGACCTGAAAGTGAGTGGTAGAACCTTGGCCCATACGCTGCATTGGTTGAGCCATTGCAACTCGTTGAGAAATGGTGTAACGTGGCAATTGTGAATCTCACGACAGAAAAGCCTAGCCGCAGAGTTTAATACTAGATGTAGGTGCCTGATTGTTGACGCCTTGTTAAATGCAAGCGGTGAATTAAAGAAGCCGAGGCGGAATGTAAAAATTGCATAGACCAACTTGGGTGAACTATCAACGTGTTAAGCGGGCCCGAAATTTGGCAATGTAATTTAGCTGATAGCAGGCAGACTTAATAATAATAATGATAATAATGCACTTGATAAAGCGCCCTCAGAGAACCTAATCTCTTTCTAGGCGCTTTACATTTGCTGCAAAGGGAAATGCAATTGAATGGTAAGTGAAATCATGCTTGAAAAACAAACAAAATAAATAACATGGTTAGGGGTGACATGCACAGGGTCAGCATGCAAATGCGGTTAGTGGCAGCATGCACAGTGTCAGCACGCATAAGCACATCAAGGACGAATCACAGGGACCCACTAAATGCTGTCCTAAATAGGTGTTTTTAAGTTCCTTTTAAATGTGGTCAGGTCAGGGGATGTTCTGACGCAGGTCGGGAGGGAGACTTGGCTTTTGCTGCCATCAAAGCGATTTAAGTAACACGCGCCGCAAGGGAGTTAAAGGAGTTTGACGTGCTGGAAGGCAGGAAAGGATTAAAGAATAGGCGGCAGTGGCGACGCTCGGGCAGGGGTGCGTTTGCCTCGCACCCAGCCGCCCCAGACCGTGACCGGTGATAAAATGTCTTCGTTTCACCACGTGAAAACCGCCGATTCATGTTGAATAAACGCTCTGATTTTACGCTGCGATTTTTCCATTAATTGCGGTCTATTTAAATTGCGGTCTATTTTTCCATTAATTGCATGCATGATATGATTTCGCGTCCTGATCTACAAATAAAAATGTCCAGGTATGTCCCCTTGATGAAAAGCCTGTCTCCGCCACTGATAAGTGTGTCGTCGGCATAGATGTGAAAGCCTAGATTGTGCTTGGCGATCGCATCGTCAAGAGGGAGAGTATAAATTGCGAAAACAAGCGGATCGACAGAGCAAGCAGCCCTTTGGTACCGAGTAGTTTAACGGTTTCTCGGACGATTGTTGCCCGTTGATATCCACGCTCTGGATTTCGCCCAAGTAGATGGGACTTAAACCATTGCAGCGCCCGTGCCAGTTATGCCCCGGCAAGATGGCGATCAATTGTATCGAATGCCGCCCAAGTAACAAGTAGAACAAGCAGAGACTTTACTGTAAGTCTGCATTCCAGATCAGGTCGTAAGTCACCCCGAAACGATGCTTTATGCGTCGATTGATTAGCTCTGAAACCTTGAACTTACTTAAACTTACTTTCTAGGTACGAAGTTTTAACGTAAGAGTTGATCCGGTCTAAGCTAAAGGCACCTACGTCTTTGAATGGCAGTAGGGAGACCGAGCCACAGTTGCTTACGTTCTCTCGGTCAATTGTTTCGCTTTTAATTAGCGACCCGACGGCACGTTCGAGAAAGCTCGAATCCCAGCAGAATTCACGTCTAACTTCGGAGACACTGGAGCAGAAGCTTCGCAGTGGTGGCCACCTCTCTTGCAGACCTCGAGGCTGCGAGGCCAATCCGAGTCGTCTGCTCGGCACTCCGGCTCGTCCACTTTTTCGAAGGCGGCACAATCTGAAACAGCGAATCTATACTTCATCTATTCTCCCCTTCAGCTTTTGTAGAAAGCGGGCGTGGCTGAATGGCCGCGCAAGGAATAGCCACGTCGCCATTCATCCGACCGAATATGCAGCTATTCAGCACCTGCGAGGAGGAAAACCAGCTGTCGAAGGACCTCTTGTGCGATTATGTTTATCTGTCTTCTGTCAGCAATGTCTAGGGTTGCGACGCACAAAGCTGGGCGCCCGCCTCACTTGAGCAGTCACTGGCTCGGCGCGGCTCACTAGTCTCGATCGCGCTATTTGGGCATATCGAAGCGCATCGAGGCATTCTTCGAGCGCAGCGGCTCCAAGCGGAATTGGAGCCGTCGCGCGAGCAGCAATGCGAGCGTCGAGCGACGAGTCACCCGCCCGCCGCTCCCCGCTGACAGGTACGTGCAAGCCTGTGCGGCAACAGGAATGTCCGCCGGACAAAAGTGCAGCAAAAGTCCCGCTCGCGCGGCTTCCTTTGCAAAGCTGGGCGGGCAGGAAAAGAAGTGAAGAAAATACGCCGAACGAGCGCCCCCGGTGAAAGGGAGAGAAACCTCCTCGGAAACTATCACCTCCCCCTCCACCAACCAAACCTTGCCTATATATTAGTATATAAATATATACATGTGTGTGTATGTATATCGTCGATACATATTATTAACGTCGATGGGTCGCGGGAGATGAGCTAGCTTCGCCAAGCGCTTAAGCCAAAGCTCTCGCGGCCGCCGCCGCCGATCGATCGATTCGGAGGAATAGTAAGGAAGTTCTGTAGGAAGCTCTCTGTAACGAGGAACTCGCCCTCGCAGCAGCCTGGAGCGCTTCGTGGGCGCTATTCTACTTCGCTTTATTCCAGCTATTCGGCGCGTTACTAGAGGCACTTTGCTTTATTCCAGTTATTCCGCGCGTTACTAGGGACGCGATGCGTTATTCGGCGTTACTAGGCGTGGCTTAGCGTTACTAGGAGCAGGGGTTCTTGGGCGTTTGCTAGATCGAGTTACGCGAGCGCGAAGTCCGGATTTTTATTCTCGCGCAAGCGAGAAACGTTGCTGCTCGCGTCTATTACGCGTCTTATTACCAGGCTTCTCGAAAACGCTGACTAAGACAAACACGCGGACCTGGTCCTATCTACAGAGCTCTTTCGGAGAGATACCGCCCCTGTACTTACGCGACCTGTGTCTATGACTTGGACGCGACCCACGTGGACGTTGGGCCCGAATAGCGAAACCCACTTGAACTTGCGGCCCGAACGACAGAACACGTGACGAGCCACGTCGGTTGAGACCTTCGCTGGCCTTCACAGAAAGCCCCGGTGGCCCATCGTCACTTCGGCGGACTGTAATTCCTAAAAATGGAAGAAGCTTATGCTTCCGTGGTCCCACAGCGAGGTAGTGACAAAGAGGGCTGTTTCGCTAACCGAAAGCGATTCCTCCACCTCTCCTACCCGAATGTAGGCTCTACATGCCCTAGACTTAACGACGCAGCGGTAACGGTAACGAGCACGCGCATTGGCGGAGCCCAAGGGGAGTAGGAGGCTTTTGCCCCCTTCATCGGGGCAGCAATCTGGACCGCCCCCTTACCCTACGCTCACTGACCGCCACCATCGACGGAATGGTATCTTAATTCCACTTAATGAGCAGCCGCCGAGTTTTGTGCTGTAATATTTTTCATTAAGTTCGTGTCACGTGCCCCGCATGCATGAAATATTGCGGTTCTTGCTGCCTGTGTAGAGATTTTGCAGGCCTTGCCCACAGATGAAAAACACTGGCCTCGCCGCTGCGGGCTCGAACACGCGCAGCAAGCAGTGAGCCTCGTACACTACATACGAACGCATCCGGCAGAATGTCTGCCGAATTCTTCTCTCGTCGCTGCCTTTAGTGAGGAAAGAGACCTTGGAACGTTTTCGGGCTTGACACCTTGGATTTTCTCGGCAAAGAATTACCGCTGTCAGCCGATGAGCCAATATTATTTCCATCGCTTCAAGCGATTTCTCATTTCTTCGTGACGCGTTCGGCAAATCCAACCGCGGTAGCAATTTTCAATCAACTGTGCGCTGGTTTGGCCCAGTTGTTAAGTTATTCGCCCCAATCTTGGTCTGCCGAGGCAATGTGCGTGAGCCCCGTGCCAGACGAAAACACCTGTATAGTGATTGGGCTCTCTTAGGTGATTCACAAATGAATTACATTTTCTATATATTTTATATTACTAAAATGCTGAAAATTGCTTGGTATTCTCAAAAAACATGGACTGTGCAGCGGCGTCGAAGTCGGATAGTTAATAGAGATAAAGATAATCCAGATAATCCAGCTGGAACGAGATAACGAGACGCGGCACGGATGTAACGCCGATCGATCGATACACTTCCGATACACCGAAAGTGTTTATTTTTACGTTCAGTCAGGCCGCGACAGTGAGCGTCCTCCCACTACAGGGGGCTGCGACGTGGGCCGCCCTCTATTCATATCTCACCCTCATCTTCCGTCATCTAAGAAAGCAATGTCTTGTTCCTCACTTGGTCACTCGAGTCGAGCACGGCAGGCATGAATATCTTTCGGGTGTTGCCCCTATATAACTATTCTGCTGGTCTTGCATCCCCTAAATGAAAATCCCTGCTCTGCCACTGGGCCGTGGTTTGCACCGACCGGCGGCCAGCGGTCCACAACTTTGGGTTATAGTCGTTCCTTGTCTCGTCACGTGACCGTGTCAGTGGCGCATCCCAACTGTCTTTTTCCTCCAAGTCATTAGGTAAATTAAAAAATAACCAAGTATTGCCATGCAGACCCAGGTGATTGCAACATCATGTGACCTCGAAGGACATTTTGTAATATAAATGTGAGCTCCACGTCTTCATCCTCTGTGTCATCGAACTAGTCACATGCAGTGGCTCTGCTTGGTGGGCCAGGTCGCCATTGAGCCACAAATCGTGACGGATAGGTCGACAACAGTTCGCCTATGTAGGACACGAAAGCGGCGTGTACATATGATTGAGGATCCCTCTTGAGTTGGATCGATTGAGTAAAGGTACCAAGTGACGAATCTTCTCGGGTCAATTGAGTTATGACGATCAAACGGTAATGACTTTGCCAGGGTCAGTTGAAGGACAGTGATTATTTTTATTACCACTCTTCCGTATCGTGAATTCTGACGGCAGTCTTGTTGAGATGAGTTTTCGTTGGTCAAGCAAGTGATCAGAGGCAATGACTGATTGGTGGCCGGCGCATGCAATCTTACAGAAACAGGGAAAGTCCTCAGCCAGAGCACATTTTCATAGGTAAGGCACCAGTGGCTCTCAAAAGAATAATAACGATGCATTTCTAAAGCGCCCTCAAAGAACTTAATCTCTTTATGAGCACTTTATGAACACTAGGGTGTAAAAGAAGCTTGATCATATGTTTAGTGGTAGCATGCGCAGTGTCAACAAATATAAAATGGTTAGAGGTCACATACATTTGGTCAACATTCGTATACGGCTGATGGTAACATGCATAGTGACAGCACCTATAAGCAGAAAAACGAAAATTCGTAAGAACCGAGCACTTAATGTGAAGAAGCAGGTGCGTTTTGGGTTTTTCTTAAATGCCCTAAAGTTAGGGAATGTCGCGATGTCAGTCTGAAGTAATTCAAGGCTTTGAGAGCGCATAAATAAAAATTAAAGGCACGGCCTCTAGAGGATTTTACGTTGCTTCGAAATATAGCTAAACTATTTGAGTAGACAGAGTGGATGTCACTATGCCTACGCTGGTTTGGGAGTAGTGCTAATAGGTATGCTGACGCCAAAGAATGAAGGGCTCTAGAAATGAGTGACAGAAAAGCTAACCGACTTGTTAGCTGAACAAGGTCAAGGCTCTGCTTCTATCTATTATCTAATTGCTATATCTTTCAGATTTCTTTTCGTTTCCTTGCATTAGTGTATGGAAACGAAAATTGCAGTAAGTTTTTACCTTCATATCGTATGCCGGGAGTGACATTCGTTGGTTTTCAATGATCGAATAGAAGGCAGAATTGACTTTCGTTTAAAGTCATATGTTTCTGTAGCAAAGCTTGGACTGTCGGGTTTCCATCATCCACTTCCCGCGGTCACTTCCGGCCACCGATGATGAGGCGCCAAAAGAGAATCAGTCTGTGAAGCTAGAAACCCTACGAGCTGATGGCAGTACCTAATAAAGCGATCGCTTACTTGAAAACTGAGTTGGCTCGTGCAAAGAACTCGCTGCATAACCCAGTGCCACGCGATAGAGTGATATCATTATAGAGATCAATACCAGACAACGGTAGGCTTTGTTCATTCTTGAAGCCAGACTTCCAGCTAAAGCTGTCTGCTGACCCAGCCACAGAGTTTCTCTGATGAGACGAGATTTTTAAAGGAAGGTCAATTTATATGACGCGCGATTAAGACCGTTGGTTTCGACCGCTGACTTTGATTTATTGGCGGGTTATTAAAAACAATTCTGATAATTAAGCACATTAGCGGGGCGATGTTAAATCATGTAATACTGTTGCAATTATCGCTTAGGGTGCCAGATTTCAATAACTGTCGGTAAGGCAACCGTATGAGGTTGCAGGCAGACAGCTCGAAGGCATTCACTAGCTGGAAGGTTCTGTCGGTTGATGAGGCATTTATCTGCCTTCAGATGCTGTGTGTCTGACATGGGTGAGCCACCTGTCGCAGCGACTGTATGAGAACTTCTTGGCGCTTCTATTAGGACCGTCTTTCTTGCAGAGCTGTCTCCGGTATTTTGACCTTGGTCCTAAGGTTAGGTGAATAACGGGTGACAAGTCAGCACAGATTGGTTGTTTTATGCCACTTCAAGAGCTAGTGGCGGTCTTCCAGATATAGCGTCATGTGAGTGAAAGACGGTACATATGCCCTGTCGGCAAAAATGTAAAGCGAAAAAGAATCTATCCCGTATCTGACAATAGCCCAGTGGTAAGGCGCTCGCTCTTCGTGAGTTCGCCAGGTTCGAATCCTGCAGTGGGCGAGCCTTCACTGCGTATTCCAAGCGGTGGTGAATGCAGTCAAGGGTCTTCTGCCGCTATGTAAATAAGGCTGCTGAATAAGCCATTCTTTAATCTTTTAAAAATGTTGATGAAATCGGCAAATGTAAAGCGATTGAAGAAAGAGATCGAGTTCTCTGAGGTTGCTTTATCAAGTGTATTATTATTGTTATTAGTATTATTAGTAGTATTATTAAACCGCATCGTTTCCTTTAACGAGTGAAGAGTTGCAGCATAAAAGGATTACCAGCTGTGTCAGCACAGCGATGATGCAGTTTTTATTAAATCACTTAATATAATTAGTAAAATTTGCTTAACCGCTCATCCTCGGCTTATCATAGTACCAATGCCTCTCCATGAGTCACTGAGGTACAGATTGAGACTGCACGTGTATGGGCTAGAGTGGCGTGCAGTGCATCTTGAGATCGGTGGTCTGCCTCACAACTTTCTGGGCATTCCATGGCGCGGGTGTAAATAGTGCTAAATTGATGGCGGCGCTTTGATAAGGCAAAGCGACTTTAGCACATGCTTGCAGGGAGTTTCATCAGGTTTATCTGTCGTAAGACCCGTCTCTTGGTGGCCGCCTGAGGCCGGACTGCAAGTCACATAGGAGGCAAATTGCACGCTTTTGTCGCCGCGATTGGCCGGGCGTTACCGGACCGGCTTATCAAACTGATTCTATTGATGCCATTATGCTATGTTGAGATGCTAGCTTGCAGAGCTACAATAGAATGATGACTTAGCTTTGTCAGTTGACTTTAGAACCGTATTCACAGACGGCAGTATAATAGCCACCTCAGAGATGGAGAACCTGAGATAAACTGACAGCTTTACCTCTCTTACAGCTGAACGACTAGGTCAAGCGTATGCAGGGCTGTTCGGTCACACCCCGGAAATTGTTCAGGCACTGCCAGGAAATCGGGGAAGTATATATAGCTAATCTGCGCTTCATGACCTCAGTTCTCAGAGGTCTCCGATGAAGGCAAAGATCGCTGTACTCCAGAAAGGTAAGCCAGCTGGCGAGCTTCGAAACTCGTTCTAGCCATCTTCAGATGGTAGCTGTGAATTCTAAAGAAGTGATGTCAGAGTTCGGTAGCGCTTCTGTCGCACGAAATTGAATGCACTTGAATGCACAGGCATGCGAACAGACTCTAAGCAGTCAGCCTCCAGCCGGTTTACAAAGGGTCGACTGGGCTCGTAGCACCCACGAAAAAGTAAATGGATTTTTCCTCTTCAGCCCCCCGAGTCAGCTGACCGGTTAGCTGATCGATGAGGTCTTCGATGCACTGAGTGAAGCTTCAGCGCCTCGTTGAATCTGCTCGCTTTACCGACTATTCACAGCGAGCTTCAAACTACGTCGCTCAGCAGCTCCATAGATAGCACGAAGAGCGCATTGTGGGAATTCGTCTGTTGGCTAGGTGTTGAAGCGTCCACTTTGCTTGTAGACAGCTTCTACAGCATTCTACAGCCTTAGCACGCATAATAAAAAAAATAACGTTGAATGCATTTATTTTAGTCAGAATTCTTCAAACTTGATTTCTTTTTGCATTACGATGCTCAAATATTGGAGTCAATCCTCATGTCAAGAGAAATCTATCAATTTAATTTTAGCAGGTGTATATGTAGAGTCGGAAAAATGCTTTCGGACTAGAGAATATAATTGCAGTCACTGGAATAAAAGTGCTGGAGCCAGGATTTTTAGGTCAAGGTCAACCCTGCAGCCTACAGTGATGAACAAAGTGGAAATCGCAAGTCTTTAATCAACACATAAGTGTATAGACTGAAATATATATAGACTGAAATATGCTATGATCTCGTGCATTACCACAGCTGGCGCTTCTTTGTCACTATACAGCAGCAGCACGTCGTCGCGAAAGGTCAGTCGGCACCCATTGCCGTTCGAAAGCGTACAAAGATAAGTTGTTCTGCTAAGCTTAGCACACGTTCGGCCTCGGTGGTTGACATGGGCAGGCATTACGAGCTGCTTCAGCTTGCACAAAAGGTCACGGCCCGCCTAGGGTCTAGCAGACTCTGCAAGCACGAATGCAAGACGAAGAAGCTATCTTTCAACGGTGCTTAATCTGAATCTGTTTCCCTAGGAGAAAGTTGCGAAGCCGCCATCTCAAGATGATCGGCTCGACGTGTGGAAAGTCTATCTTGAGAACTTTATTTCCAGCTCTACAAGGCTGTCGACATTAATTAAATGCAGAGACACGGTGACGAGGGAAAATGCAAAAGCGACCAGGCCGAGAATCTCCTTCGACTCCTAGTCAAATCTAAAGTCCCCATCTGTTTTCATTTAGTCTTTTGCCACTTAGATTGAGTCGACACGGAAGAATCCTTCCTTGCTATTCGTTCGCTCATCAGGACTCGGCCGGCCTTACCGCACGTAGTCGATTGTCGTGTCAGGCACTCCGATCTCGTGATGCTGACCAAACTTGTGTGCCGAGCTCGAGCGATCGTCATAATCAGCCGCAACCACATCTGCAACATTCATCTGCAACATTCTGTCTGACCGCCATCTGTAACATTCTGTCTGACCGAGTGTGTGATTGAGGCATTGGCAACGCCGGATCCCATTTTTGCAGCGACTTCGATAGCTCCTGTGTAACTAATAGAGAGCGCTCCGTGCAATCTAAGATGAAGGCGAACTTAAATAAAAGCACCTGGTCGCGGAGGCATGTCGCCCCGATTCTATGATCAGCCGCGAAACTTCGCTTTTCGGAGTGAATCATGACTTCAGCGGTGGCTTAGGACATTTCGACTAAATGATTTCGATGGCTACCACTGCGTAGCTCCCGGGCCTAGCTGTAAAGTCTTCTGCTGGTTCAGTACACGGACTGTCGAAGCCTGCAGCTCGTTGATTAGGTATGGTAGGAGCTCCTTTCATTTCGCGAACAGTTCGCCCGTAGCCCTTTCAAGAACCTGCTGCCTGACTGATTACATCACCGATAAATTTGAAGAAGAGGGCAATGTCGAATACAGCGTCCGTGCGGGACGAAATCAGAAGAGCCAGCTGGAGCTTTGGCGCTGCAATGATAGCCGCAGCACACTACCCCGCTCAGTGGCCAAAGATCAAAAGCTTGCACACCGTTGACTTGTAGCGCAGATTGGCCGCACCGTCGCAGCCCCGTGAGCAACAGTCGGCGATCGCATGAATATGTCGTGCATGAAAGTCAGCGATCGATAGCTTTGCACGGAGCATCGGCGCGGAACATCTGTCACCCGGTTCATATCGGTGAGTGGCGAAGCGAAGCGCACTGTTCTTGGCCTGACAACAAGCAGAACAACAACAACAGAACAACAAGCAGCAGCAGACGGCTCTTGTGCGGTGCACAAGAGCCGTCTGCTGCTGCTGCTTCTTGCTCTCATCGCGAGTCTCGTCCGCTACAACGCAGCGATAAGCCTCGCCCATCTCGTCGCCGAGACGCTTAGCAACCAGGTAGGTTCGCGAGAGCGCCTGAACACTCTGAGTGCTGGAGAGTGTCGCTTTGGCATCCTGTGGGTCTTCTACAGCGCAATGGCGGCAAGCTCGAGGTCTCGCTCGCAGATGGACATGCGGCGCCCGAGGAGGTGGCCGAGGTCGTGCGAATCGACCGGATCGTCATGACCTCGGCGGGGTCAGTGTCTCGGCTCATTAGGAGTCGTAGTGTGTCGTCCAATCCTGACGAGAGAGCTTAATTTTCAGCTCGCGTTTGATCATGCTGATAATCTGTTTCTTAATACCATACTTTCTGCAATTGTGTGAGCCCCTTGTTCAACTTGTCAATGGCCGGGCCTTGTACATCGCCTTGTAAAGTTGCGACTTTTGGCTACTTCAATGGGCGAGAAGTTTGCAATCTATGCTGCCGACCTTCTCTCAGCTCTAAAAGTTCCCGTTGTCAACTGGTCCGAGCCCCGAGAGGAAGGAGAAAGGAAGCGCGGAGTGAAGTAAAAATATTCTCAGTGACGCAGAAATCCTGCAGCCACTTACACGCCTGCAGCCGCTCGATGGCTGAATATGACGCCTGACTGCGTGCAATTTCTGGCTTGGGCACACGCCTCCATCCGATGCACATTCCGATGAAAGGCATCGGCAAGTCGAAGTGGCATTTCTCTCTCGACCTAGCATTTAGATCGATGTCGTCGTGCGCACCCTTTGGATGACGTAGCTAAAGGCATCCCCTAATTCGTCACCTTGACCTGGCTACGCTGGTTCAGGCAATCGAGCTGACTGCGGTCCAGCACTTTTGCTGTGCGCACGCCCAGTCCCTTCAGGTTGTCGCTGGTGTCGTTCCGGTGCGATATGCGCAGTGAGAGCTTCCGGTTTTGCAGAATGAGCGCCAGCTCCACTTTTCGAGTATGTCGGTCACTTCTTCGGCGGTTTCGTTGGCACTGTCAGAGCTGACGATGACGAGTTCTTGGTCGGCAGTGGGTGATGTGGCGAACATTTCGCGGAGTTACAGCGGATACTGGTTTCCAAATAGTCTCAATTGACTGTTGGACATTTGGGAGCGCTTTATGGTTGACCCTAGATATTAAGAGATCAACTGGACAGTAACGAAGGTGGAAAAGGGCTCGGCGTTCGTGTCGCCTCTGACATGGCTAGCAGAAGCTACTGCTGCTGTTATTTCCTGAACGAACTAAGTGCTCTCGACGAAGTTCTGGACCGCAGCCTACGGTCGTTCACATTTTCTATGCTGGCCATCTCTCGCGGTGTTAGCGTGGGAGGGGTGATTTGTCAGCTGGCGCCCCCTGGTCACACTCGACTGGGGGATACACCCCCTGCTCCACTGGGCTTCGCCACATCCTTTGGACTTTACTATGCTATAGCATATAGAAAATAAAATATTTCTACAGCCAAAAACTGAAAGAAAAAGAGTATCTAAAGTCACCCATAGCAAGATTGTGTTTAACCATACTCAATTAATTGCACCTTCTGAACTATTTTCTCGTTTAGTTATTATAATCGCATAAGACAATCTGACAATTCTCTAGTACCGGACTAAGTTTAGTATGCAGCTACAAGGCATATTGGAATATAATTTTGCACTTAAGATATAATTAGAAGCTTTACGGAATTTATTTATCTATTGGCCATCTTGCTTGGAGACTTTACGTTAAATAGGTTATAAGGATATAAAAACATCTACCCTACAGCTTTGATGCTGATCCGTCAGCAAATAACTGTCCTCGGCCTCAATAAAAAAAAATTCAGAAAGACTACACACAAACTCTAGGAAAAAAACAACGCGAATTCTTAGAGTCCAATTAACTTAATTGGTAGATTTTTAAATTAAAAAATTCGTATTACATCGGCCACCCGCTCACAGTTTCTACCGCAGTGCCGTGACTGTCATGTATGTCTCACCGCTTTGGCTGCTGAAGCTAACATTACGTACAATTATAAGACTCGGCTCCTGTCAGAAACTAGCTAGCTTTACCACTCTCTTTTTCATTTAAAGATTCTGTGCGACTGAAGCTTTTGTTCTGTCGGCCATTGACTGCGCACCTCACGCTTACATAACTCTTAGGCAACGACATCTTCACCTTTCATGCCCCCGACTTGAGGACTTCCTTTCCATCTGTCCTGAATTACAAAGGTCTCTTGGTGCTCTGTAATCTGTCATACTCAAATAATACTCTGTACTAATTGTTATTTTGCAAATTATGTAATATTATAATTATGTAATTTTGTTATTATGTTATTTTACAAATTAAGTATTACTATAATAGCATAAATACCCTGTACAAATCATACTCAAAATGATTCGTAATGGGCTGTTGAAGCCGCCGACGGCTGTCAAAGCAAAAAGTCCGTTTACCAGGACACGCGAGGTACGAAGTTCGTTCGACGAGAAATGCGAGCGGCGAGATCTGAGATCAGACTGACCCGGAGACTGACGCGCCTGACACGGAGACGGCTGGCTCTGCAGCCGGTATGCACCGGTCATGCGACCGACTATAGCCACGTCGGTGCTACGTCACTACTGTGTTTGTCACCCATGCTCTCGCTTCCTTCATAGAAGAAATGTGGCGAAATGTTCTGAGTCTGCGAGGTGCACGCAGCGCCGTCCCAGCCTGCATCGTTTGAGAGATGCAACCTTAAAATGCGTCCTCAAATTCTTTCGCTAGCAGTCATCCTTCTACGGCGGTGAGGACTGCAGCTTGTGCTGCCTCCCAGACAGTTTAAAAAACTCACGAAAACAGTCCACAGCCCGAACCTGACACGCGCGTGCAACGAACGCACTGAGCTCGCAGCTTCACGTGACTGCACCGGAAAGAGCTTCGGCAGCTCCTTCCGCAGACGAGAGCGACGTCGCGCGAATTACGGCACCCGATTTCAGACGGGCTGTCATGCGTGTAAAGGCTTTAAAGATAGCCGCCTAGTCAAGAGCACCGCAATTATGCTGTCGACAAAAAGGGACGAGTGACTTTAAGAGGGGAGACAGCATCAAAGCACGGCCCAATCCCACGCAACGGCCGATCGCTGGCGTTATCGCTGCGCAAGTGGTCCGCCCCTGCTGCTCCGACGAGCGGCCGTGCAGGCCCGGAAGTGCAGGCCCGGAAGTGCAGGCCCGGAGACACGCCGGAGCCACCAGCGGAAAGCAAAGAAGAGGTTGGACACTGACGATGGGCGGGGCCACCGTCGTCTGCACGCGAAGGGGCAAGCGCTCTCAGGCGCAACCCCTTTCGAGCTGGAGCAACGTCGAGGGTCGGCTGCAGGGCTGAAGGTCGCCGGCCGAAGGTCGCGCAGCTGCGGCGGCGCGCTACGCACAGCTGCTCAACCGGCTCTAGAACTTGCGGCTCTAGAACCCGAGAGGATCTCGAGCTTTGTTCCCGTCGAGGCCCGCAGCGACACAAAAACGACGGAGGCGTCCGTGGCCTTGACCTGGCTGGCAGCCGCCGCCCGCAGAGGGCTGCCCCTCGACAAGCAGCCGACACGGGCTCCTCGCGCGGCCAGCGGTTGGAGTGAGGAAGAAATAGTGGAGAAATAGCCCGCCGCGTGCCACCGCAGCATCTCCGCTGCAACCTGCTCGCTCCCAGACGCACCAGACAGTTGTGTGCAATCGGCTGCTGAAACAAGCTTCGCTGACGACGGCGCTCCGAAACAGCAACCTTTTGGGCCCACGCCTCAAAAATTAAACTCCGCGCTTCCGCTATCTCCGGCGTTTTATTTCTCATCAAAGGGAAGGCCTCTTCCTGGTGGCTTAGTGGCAGCCTAATTAGCGAGCGAATAAGCAAGCCTAAGGTCATTAACCCAGAACGCGAAGCATCGGTTCCTTTTAGTCATCGAAGCGCCTAGAAAGAGATTAAGTTCTCTGAGGGCGCTTTATCAAGTGCATTATTATTATTATTATTGCACTGGGTCAGCTAGCAAGCTCTAGCGATAGCTAAAGATCTGGCTATGTAGCATGTACGCCGGTGTTTCTCAGCCAATCACACGTCACTTGCTTGAGCACGGTTATTCTCCTTTACAAGCTGCGTTTCTCATTTTCTTGCTGCTGCTCGAGATTCAGTGTGTCGGTTACGTCCGTCCCGCGAAAGCGGCACTGGGCAGCTTAAATCTCGCAAAGCCAATTTTCCGGTCTAGCAATCTTAACGTCTTTTTGACTTTGCAGAGTTCCAGAAGACGATAGGAACATTTATAAATCGGCAAGATAGTGACTCATAAATATTGTAGACTGAGAGCACAAGCAATATATTTCAAGGTTGCCAATACTTCAGCTTCTTTGGAGAACGACTGACAATTTATATCTAAGCTCAGAAATGTCTCAGCCAGGTAAGACAGGCAAACATTTGAAGTGCGACAACATCGCTTAAAAAGTGAGCCTTATTTAGTATGCAAGCGGCTGAAGAGCAGTGCCATCACTAGTCACGTGAGACTACTGATAGGACATGCAATGGTCAAATGGCATGCCGTCTATAGGGCTATGAGTAGGACTTAGGCCACAGAAGTGCGCAGGTAGACACGTTTGACTGAATACGCTCTAGCATAACTTGGTTTGTCAATGGTCGTGAGCCGATATACAGAGATCCTGCAAAGCTTGCAGCGGACGGCTACGAGTCAGTTATCCATCGTGACTAATAATAATAATACATTTATTATAGCGCCCTCAGAGAACTCAATCTATTTCAAGGCACTTTGCATTTGCTTGCTAGGTACGTGCACGCTGACACTAGTAACATCTCTGGGTAGTGTCTAGTCACAAATAGATCGCAACCAGAATTCACTTTCTACGTGTGTTTTATTTTGTGCCGTAGGAATTTAGATGTGCTCGCAAAAACTCACTTAGGTTTTTGAATAGCAATAGTATTTTGGTAAACTAGGTGGAGGTTACTTAAGTTTTCGTTCTTGAATGCTGACTTTGTTTGGAGGCGAGTATTTATGGGGTCTTAAAACCTTCTATTGGCCTTCTTAGACTGTTTAATGAACTTCGGGACTGAGTCAGTAGGGGAATTCTTGGAAGAGGTCATTGATGTGGAACTGGGAAAGGTGAATGAAGAGTTTGATAGGAAATCCTGGGTTCAGGACTCAGCGAGTAAGACACTAACTCTATACTACCCAAGTTATGGGTTCGATTCCTGCAGTGGGTGATCCTATATTGCCTACTGCTGCGAGCGCTGGCGACACAGCTGTCAAAGCTTCTTCTGCAGCTTCTGCAAATGAGAAATGAGGCAGTTAAATCAGCTGTTTTATTCAATTTTACCATGTATCCTTACAGACACGGCCTGGATAGATTAAAGAATTGGCAGGAACTAATATTAGGCTTCGTACACATATCGATCATCGAGTCAATCCTGATTCCGTATAAGTTCTTGAAGCCTACAAACATATTGTAGTCGCTGCTAGCTTAACGTCTTCTGTAGACCTGTGTGGCATCTGAGAGCGGGCATAAACGCGAATTAATCAAGAAAATATGATTGCGTCGTGTTCTGTATTTTAACCTGTTAGCGTAGGTTGAATTTAGGATGAATTAAACGGATTTACCAGCTGTTTTATGCCGGAAATTTGTAATGGCAATTCTACGAATTTTCAGGATTTAAAGGAATTTAGATACCCGAAGAGAACACATACTGCTGAAACAATAAGGTAAGCAATGATCTAACGAAAAATGTTTACTAATATCCTTTGTGGAAATTGACACAATGAATAAAGTCCCAAAAGGATATTTTTCGTGAGGTTTGGCCTTATCATCAAACAAATTTTATAGAGTTTCGAAGGACTAAGACGGAACCAGCGCCAGATCTCAGAATTAAATCTGAAAAGTTCCAAAATAACACCAGTCTTAGTCTTATTACGAGTCGATTAGTTAGTATATTTCAGCCAGGTCTCGGGTATATCAAAAGATTTTTCAAGGACGTCATCAGTTTTACTTCAAAACAGAATGATCTAAGGCAGTCTTTGGTGAGATAGAGTGGCAAATATATTTCGCTTCCAGACAGAATGTTCCCGCGATCTTGATGTAAGCGATTAAGTGCTCCCACTGATTGAGGGAGCTAGCGAGACTAGCTAGTTTTTGGTGCCGAACGAAGAGATTACAGCGGTAGCTTTAAATTTCTATCTAGGCGCTGGTCCGAATCGCACTGCAGTAACAAAGTATATGATTGTTTCTTTAATTGCAATTTTCTGCCAAGTTGTAAAGATTACATCTACCGAGATCAGAGACCAGAGGAGATAATATCCGCTATTGACCTTACGCAAGATGGGGATACCAAAACGCTGTCCTCCCGCTGAGCAAAATGCTGGATAATTCTGATTGATTGAATGCGTGACTGCGGCTAGTTTGCCACGTTTTATTAGAGCTCTATTGTATATCGAAAGTGAATTCGGCTGGCACATCGCCAAGAATATTTTATGCCTACTATGTTGTAGAAATTCAGATATACGCTAGTGGGAGAATTGCTAATTTACTCGTGACAATTAGATATATGCCATCATTACGCGGCTAAACCATCGCTTCGTTCGTCGGGGTTTCCTATGGGAGACGCGTACAATATGGAGACACAAATAATCAAGTAGACACACGAACGCGTCGGACAATAGGAGGGCTACTATCGCACTACGAGGGCCGGTGTAAGTGCACTAGCAGCTGCCGTGGGCTGAGTGGGCTGACGCTGGTGGCGGAGGCGGAGGTGCGTCTGACAGTTCAGACGAAAAAGGGTCTACCCGCTACGCTACGCTTGCAGATTGCCTTTCGTATTATTACAAACGCAAACACCCACGCTTTAAACATGTATGAACTAGAAAGGTTGGCTTATATATTCGAAGCTAGGCTGGGCTTTGACTTTCCAAAAACTCTCTTGGGTCAGACAATCTTATCCAGAAGCGTAGCTACTAGCGTTACCGCTTATTAAACTAATTCCTACGGTAGCTCATATTCAAGGCATGTTCTCATTTTTACGGCAGTTTTACCGAAGGATTCCTCGTCGCGCAAAGTTGCGTGACATTTTTTGCTTCAAGTGGCATTCATCAGGTAGCGGGCTTTGTAGAACATAACTTGACGTAGGCCCTTTTATCTTAACCTGATATCAATTTAATAAATTAATTAATTAAAATTATTTAATTAATTAATTAATTAAAGATTAAGTAAGTTATCAAGTAGGCCTTTTTATCTCCAATGACTTTGGAAATTTATGAAAGCTAGTTATTCACCTCCTGCCGCGTTAACTGGAAGCCGTATTAATTTCCGATACACCATGCCGCGTGTCGTAAAGCGTTAGGATCTCGCCGCATGTGGTCCCTTTTCCATTATACGAGCGCGGTTGAAAAGGATAGACACTTTTGTCGAAAACAAACAAGACGAATGTTGAAGCAGATATTACTCGCCATTCAATCACGTTTCTCTTTGCAGCAAACGTAAAAGTGCCTAGAAAGAGATTGAGTTGGTGAGCCGTGATGGCTCACTAGGTAAGGCGGTTACTTTCATGACATCGACCCCGAGGTCTTAGGTTCGAATTTTATGGTGGGCGATCCTTTATCGCCACTACAAGCGTTGTTGATTGCCGTAAAGGCTCTTCTGCCGCTATACAAAAAGAGGTTGTTAAATCAGCAAGGACTTTTTTTCTTTTCTCGGAGGGCGCTTTATCAAGTACATCACTATTATTTTTATTATTACCGTTTCTTCTCATTGTCCAATTGCGTACCAGTTTCCCTAGGTGGCGTTAGCCAAAGTCAAATATAAAATGGTCTAACTCGTTGTGTGCTGGTTGCGCGCGAGTTCAACGACCGGCCATTGTCATCTATAGCATATTCAAAGCCTAGACCAGAGCGAGGCTAGCTTCCGGAAGCTTTCGCTTCCAAAGGACAATTTGAGGTCAGTAGTACTTTTGTGTGTCGTTAGGTTGCATTTAGGCTCGTTATTAAATTGTAAGAATGTTCAAGGAATCCTGTCACTCTTGCAGAGCAACCTTTGACAGACTTTCGCAGATTCGCTGTGGACGTTACACATTTTTTTTGCAGATTTTTATGAATGAAAGCTGCTCACGGATTCACCTGTTCACTGGTCTTATCTGCACTTGCTTCAGCAGTTCTGTCGCAAAACGCCGGTATGCACGTGGTAATCCAGACAATGTATACTGTAATGCGTTTTGTATTAACATACTTGTGCATTTTCGAATATATGTACTATCTTTAGTTCTAGTGTACGTCCCGCTGTCTCAGATTGATCCGTAGTTGTCAGCCATATTGCCCTTTATATATATATATATATATATACATATATATATATATATATATATATATATATATATATATATTATAGCCCTTTATTGGTTTCTGAAATTGTGTCGGCTCTTGCTACACTGGTAGTAGCAAAATACGCCGTCTTTTAGATTCATTTCCGCGTAAGCGATATGTCCAGACACGAGCAGGGACTAAGCTCTGCCAACTAAAGTGGCACTGCCGAAAAGTATTTTCAAAAGATAATATTGTTATTGTGAAATTTTTTGTTCGTCTTTTTAAAGCTGTGAGAAAACTAAAATAAAAATAGTCAAGATTAACCTCGCAGAACCCGTGATTTAGAATCAGCTGCCACTTGTGGCGTATAACTCTGGCTTCTATAAGCTTCTAGTGCTCCTTCGAATATAGTGGTAAAATTTTTGAAAACAAATTTAAAGTCTCAACATAATATGATATCAACTGTCCTACTTCTTAATATCTAACATGAAATATTTCTAAAAAAATACTTCCTGCATAAGAACATTGCTGTTGAATCAAGTATTTAACACATTACTCGGCCAAGTTCTAGCTGCGCCGCTATTTAATCAGATGGGTTGAAAGGATTCGGTGGCTGACAGCTCATGAATGCATCCCCTACCTAGGCCGACCGGCTTAAGACGTACGCCGGGTACGCGGATCTGGTCACCGGGGTAGCTATGCTTGCGACTCAAAGTCACAGGCGTAACGGCCACCTAATGGCCGCACAATTACCGCGAAATGGCTTCTGCTACACTGCCAATTTGCAAATGGAAACGCAAACATTATTATGGGATAGCAAAGGTTATGGTACAGTTTGACGCTTAAGACAAAAGTGATTTATTACTTCGCCTCGCTGTGTCACAGAACAGGAAGCCATCACTCCCTGTGAAATTAGAAGTCGCTTCCCTCCTATCTAATATCGGACTAATGCAATATTTCTAAAACAAAATATTCACTGGTTGTGAACATTGTTGCTGTGGAAACGACTGAAGCACGCTGCATGCAATACCTCTGGCTGCGCCGCTTTTTGGATGTTTGCTTAGTCCTTGACTCCACTCCCTTGCGACTGCAGCTCGCAGTTGGTAAGCGCTAAAGAATCCGTAGTTGAACTGTAGTTTATCAGATTTCGTCAGGAATCCACGAGGTGAAGTCGAGCTCCGGTAATGCTCAAGCGATCGAGCTTAGTCAAATCGCTGCCTGTCCAACGCGCTCAGCGACATAAGGTAGAACGACCTCCGAGTTATGACATTATGACGCGAATGGCTGGTGGACTGTTTGGTCAAGCCTGTTCTTGGTCCTTGTGTAGCCCAATGCAATCGTATCTGAGCGGGCTATGACCGCCAAGTCAGACTCATCAAATAATTTCACCTCTTTTCAGTGATCCAGTGCTACTCATGCAATGACTGTGCCGATCCCTTCGTCTCTGCCGTTCAGCAGATCGATCCCTGTGCAAACGGAAGCCCTTGCTACAGCAGGAAAAAAAGTGATTCGAGCGGAGGTACGAGAGCCGCAGTGCGAGAGGCATGCTGTCCAGCGGCGTCGTGCTGGCGGCAGCTGCCGTCACCGAGGCGCAAAGCCTGTCTCCCTGTCTCTTCACCGTTCACTTAGGAATCTGGTACTACCGTGGATGCGCATACGACCCGTCGCAAACGCTCGGCTGCTCGAACATTACGAATGGATTGCCGCCGCCTCAAACCGTAGAACAGATCGACTGCTACTGCGCGAGCTCTCTCTGCAACAGTGCGACACCGGCGCTGCCCACCACCGCCATCGCCACCGCTCCCTCCTCGGCATCGACTCTTGCCGTGCCCGCTGCGACTGCACCCTGGCCTCTAGCCACAGCCGCACTTAATCCACCGACGACGGTCACGCCCGCGACGGTGACGACTACCGCACCTGCTGTGACAACGACATCCGTACAAGAGCTGTTGACGATCCCCGCGACTTGGCAACCGAAGACTGCGGCAGCACTAGAGCAGGCAACGACGGCCACACCGGGAACTCTGACGACGACGGTGGCACTTGTGGCGCCAACATTAACAACTATAACATTTCCAGCGTCGACAGTGGCTGCACCTGCGATCGATGCGACGACCGCAACTTGGCCTCTGCCAACGTCCGCTTCATGGCCGACGATCCAACGTGCATCTGCAATAACAACAGCTGGAGGCTTGCCCATGACGGGTACTCCTGGCCTGGTGACGACGGCTCCAGCTGGGCGTGCCGAAGCGGCCACACCTGGGCCGGTAACGACGACTTCACCTTCTCCGCCTGCTACTGGAGTATATGGGCCTGCAACAACGGCCGCACCAGGTCTGGCGACAGTGGCTACCAGTGGCTCAGTGACAACGGCCGTGTCTGCGCTGTTGGTGATGGCCCTAACCTTGGCAAATGCAACAGTTACATCTGGTCAGGTATCAGTTTCCACATGGTGGACGGCGATGACGTCTGCACCTGGAACGGTGACGACTACCGCTCGCGGATCGCCAACCACAGCTGCACCTGGCCGAGTGACGATGCCTGCGACAGAATCGGCCACGACGGCCGCTCCTGCGCAGCTGACCAACAATGGTCCTGGCCAGATGACTACGGTGGCCTCAATTTCAATAACGACGGCTGCACCTGCTCTGCCTGCTACTGGGGCATATGGGTCTGTAACGACGGCCGCACCTGGTCTGCCGACAGTGGCTGCAAGTGGCTCAGTGACAGCGGTCGTGTCTTCGCTATCATCTGCACCCCTAACGGTGACGACTGCTGCTCGCGGATTGCCAGCCACAGCTGCAACTGGTCCAGTCACGATGCCTGCGACAATATTGGCTACGACAGCTACTCCTGCATCGCAGACTACCACTGTTTCGGCCCCAGTGACTTGGGCGGCCTCAGTACTAACGACCTCGGTACCTTATCGGTCTGCCACTTTTGCACCTGGTTCTGCGACAACCACTTCACCCGGTCCCTCTACAACAGCTGCGCGTGTCTCGCTGACAAATGTGGCATCTGCGATATCTTCGATTGCCGCCACCTTGACGAATACAACAGCCGCGTCTTGGCTGTCACTAACTTCCATATCGTTGCCGGTGACTTCACCTGTGCCTTCTCAGATTAAGACCGCTGCATCTGGGCCGCCAACAACACCCGCACCATATCCATCGATTTTGGCCTCACCTGCCACGACTGCCACGACTGGATTCGGGTCTGAAACGGTAGTCGGAAACTCGCATATGAATGCGGCCTCAACTGAACGGCCGTTAACACCTGGCCCTGGCCCATCAACATTAGTTGCACCTGCGACGCTAACCACAGACGTAATTGCAGCAAATATGACTGTCGCACCTTCGTCGCCGACGACGGCAGCATCTATGTCGCCACAGACGACGGCGGTGACTGTGGGAGCATCAACAGCGGCGACGGTTCGGGCTGCTGCGCAGTCCGCTGCTTCGAAGAACTCGGTGCCTTGCTGGCTTCTGGGACTCCAAGCACTGTTTGCAGCTATAGTGCTCCACTAGTGACCCGCTTCTTCTAGTCTGGCAGGCTAATCGGGCGTTCGTCTTCTGCAGCCTCTGAGAGGAGATAATCTTGTTTCTCACTGCCTAATACTTCCTAGAAGTTTGACGAAACTTATTGACGTGCCATCATCAGAAATGCTCAATCGCTCTTCGAAGTCATAAATCAACTTGAGACAACTGATTTGAAGTTTATCTCACGTTCTGGCCTAGCATCGAGACGGTGCAGACATCCTTTCTTGCGAGCTCGGAGAGCTCAATAAAGCTAGTGCTAGGCCGCATGAATCGCAGTCTCTTGCCCGGCGTCGAATGGGTGTAGCGAAGCTGGATTCAAGAGCTTCCAGCTTCGTGAGATGACACCACGATGGCCCACTCGCATCGGTCAGATCGATTGACACTCGAATTCACGTTCGGAAGCTAGACCGTGGCAAAAAAGTTCCGCGAATAACAGACCACATACCGCCGCTCTGCCTGTGCCTGGCCTGAATGCCGTCTCTTCAGCAGGCGCTGTGTTCGTGTATTCCCAATATATTTGTTGGCTGAAAACAAGAAACAATGGTGGGAAGAGTCATTCTCTAGCGCTGTGAACTCACTTTGCTGTTTAAATTGATCCATATTGCTGCTAGGAGGCTGCAGACCTCTGGTATCTCGCCAGAGGCACCACACGGTACTTGCATATACATGCTAACCTCGCCAGCCACGTGAATATGATGGCTAAAGGTTTGGGAAAATTGTATCGACCTTGACGCTTAACTACCAACGTGTGCTTCAGCTTTACTGCGATTTCTCGTTCCTGGAAAATTCAGTGTCTGGCTAAATCCTGACGACATTAGTATTGCTGGTCGTGTGACACACTCGAATGTCTCCACAGCAGAGTGCACGGATCGGATGCTGGAGCGAATAAGACCACTGACCTCACTGACACGGCTGACTACTGAGCTGGGTAGAGCCGCACGGTCAGAGCAGCAGCCTCTGTGTTCTCCTCTCATTGTAATTGTATCTCTCTCATTGTATCTCATTGTACCTCTCTCTGCTACTCCACGAAGTCTATGCGATTGCTGCGAAGCTGAGTTTTGTATTGAGCACTCTAAACCTAAGCGGCTTGCGTTGCGCATTCGGCCAGCCGACAGAGATATATAGAGCCGAGACAGATAGCCAGCAGACTTAATCTCACGCGAACGAAGAGAAAGTGACAAGCATAGCTGAGTCGAGAGAGCTTGTAGTGAGTAGCATGGAAGAGGCAGACTGAGGTCGGCTGGAAACTATGTGCCATAGTCGAGCAAAAGCTGCAGAGCAAAAGCTCTCGTCGCCCGCGGCTTTCATTAACAGAGTAACGGATTCAAGACGCGATTCGCACAGAGTAGATATAGGATTATATAAAGGCACGCAGCGGCCAAGAAGGAAGTGAGTAACTTGGACGTTTATGTATTATATATTATTACTTATTTATATTACTTATTTATTTATTAACTTATTTAGGCTCCACATCTCCGATTACTCCAGACTAACGCATCCAGCCAGTAGGGAAGGCTGGTAGGGACTTGAGCTATAGGATGGCTTAAGGTTCGGCTCTTTTGTCCTCCCGCTGAATTGCTCCTTCCCGGTCACCCCTCTCAGACTTCCTGGAAATGACTGTTGGTCCATTATCGGACGATTAACGGGTTTTGCACAGCGTGTTTCAACTCTTAAGCGTCGTAGAGACGTAGAAGCACGAGGCCATCGCAGAACCTGAGTGCCTACGAGTATTTCATTCCTTTCACTTTCGGTCTAGTAGCTTCGAGGCACTTCTATAGAGGGGAAATTAGCCGTCGCTAATTATTTGAGCTAAAAAGGCCGCCGTTCGGCCGGGGTTCGCTCTGCATTTACTCGTTCAGGCTTTGTTAGTACACGAGGCTCTCTCTCACTTTTTCAAACGGAAGTCACATTTTTTAAACTTCCACTCGCTGTGTTATTCTATGCCGCTCTGTTCTAAAAACGGCCACCAAGCCTGGAGCGAAGTGACCGTTCACTCGAAAGCAACTAACACCTTACTGTGTACGGCGTCATAAGAAACGGGTGGCTCGCTGTCGCCACGGCGCCTGGCAGCGGCCGCCCGAAAATATCTAATTAGTAAAACGGTACAAGATTAGAATTCTCTTCACTCATTTCTGACCAGCGAGTGGCCTTTTAATTGCACATTAACAGAGCTATCTCTTTACAAACTGGATGTACCGGCATGAAAGTCCAGATAGAACTAGGCATATTTATACAGCCTTCATAGCAGCATGGCAACGTTTGCTGACACGCGACCGGTGAAGCTGTTGTTATTAGGCTTTAACATAAATTGCTAGCGAGAATTGTCCACACGCTGTAACCGAAGGTGTCGTTGCTGCCTTACCTTCATCTTCATCGTCTCTGACTGAATGCATCATTGGTTTGATCATTGATCCGTCTCTCTGACTGGTTGCCTTGGGCTTTGGCTTTGGCTCCAGAAACCCACGGACGTTCAAGTCCTTTCACTTCGCTGGAAGCTCTTTCAAACTCTAGCTCAATTTCGATAGATACCTGAGAAAATGTCAAGCTGGAACATGATTAAGACCAAAGAACGAGGAGGAGCGAACCTGCACTATTTCTGCACTATTTCGCGAGCGATCGTGACTGCGATTTAACAGTTTTAATCACTGGCATTGTCTGAGCTATCCAGTCTTGTCTGCATTGTAAAACTAGTTGCAGTCTCTGTCTAGAATGAGGGACAACCACCGGCGTCAAAATCTCTATAGATAAACTTCCTAAGTTGGACTTTTGAAAGCTATGAGCAGTTAATTGTCTGCGAATAAGAACAAAAAGTCAAACTCCATTCACTTTTACGACACGTTGTTTATGCAACCGAAGCGTTGTCGCAACGGCATCAAGTTTGTTGAAGTTTATGCGCACATTAATCACCGCATTGCATTCACCGAGTCGCCAAGTCGAACTAATCATCGCAGAAGATGGCACATTAAAATTATATTTTGAATAAAGAGCTTCTGTGGGTAGCCAAAACTCAATGAGGGGTCATCGTGGAAACATGAACTCCCGAGATAAATGAACAGTCAGCTGCATGCTACACGTGATCATATCATTGCATGACACATGACGCATCAAAGTAGAAGCAAGAGTGCTCTTTAAGCACGTGACGAGAGCTAGCAGCAGTCACGTTAGTTGTAGTGCAGACACCATCAGAAGTATACTCGCCGAGAAATATTGCTGCTTGTCCAGCATCGTAACTGCAGTTCATACCCCCAAAGCTGTGTACTATAGCATTCACAAAGCCAATTACGATAGTTGCAGGCCCATCGGCTGTAGCAGCTGCCACGTGGCCCATCGGCTGTAGCAGCTGCCACGTGGCCCATCGGCTGTAGCAGCTGCCACGTGGCCCATCGGCTGTAGCAGGCACGGGAAGAGCAGCCACTTTGTTTTAGACAGTGTCAATCAAGGCTACGGTACCACTTACACGTGCCCGTTTTCAGTAGCAATTTCTAGGCTCTAGTGTAGAATAATAGTTTCTTGCTTCTCGAGGCAATTCATGCGGGGATTTTCGAATTCAGCATCGAGGGCCTGCACCTGCACTACATTTATCGCCTTATCGTCCTTGACGTTTTTTTAGATTATCAGTAGTAATTTCGAGCCTGCTACCGTCTTCGGTTCCCAGCCTTCCAATTTAGGAATCGCTAATAATGATTGTCAGTCACAGTTTGGCCGACTTAGCTCCCCGCCGTTTTATCATAATTCCAAGAACCGCGAATAGCAGTTTTAAGCGATCGCAATCTGGCTGACGTAGAACACGAAAGTTTCAATATGCAAGAGCGTAGCCGCGATTGTTTTTATGAGGCTAAATGACCACACCATGGGGCGCGACGCAAAGTAATAAAACCAATTCAAGACGTAGCGCCGCGACAGGCCCTTTAGCCTCTCCGACCGCAGTCATTTCTAAAGTGTTTGGCGAACGCCTTAAGCTTCACACAAAGGCGCAGCCGCAGCTAAGCCGCCTCTTGCGATCCACTTGAATAAAACAGAAAAGTTCGCACCGCAATTTGAACCGCGGCCGGAGGCCCGCGACTCGAGCGAACCGCACATGCCTCTTCGATTCGAGCAGACGCCTAGGCAGGCGACTTGAGCAGGAACCTTGACAAGTGACGCGAGCAGACGCCTAGGCAGGTGACTGCGAGCAGACGCCTTGACAGGTGACGCAAGCAGACGCCTTGACAGGTGACACGCGAGCAGACGCCTAGGCAGGCGACGCGAGCAGACGCCTTGACAGGTGACACGCGAGCAGACGCCTAGGCAGGCGACTCGAGCAGACGCCATGACAGGTGACGCGAGCAGACGCCTTGACAGGTGACGCGAGCAGACGCCTTGACAGGTGACTGCGAGCAGACGCCTTGACAGGTGACGCGAGCAGACGCCTTGACAGGTGACGCGAGCAGACGCCTTGACAGGTGACGCGAGCAGACGCCTTGACAGGTGAGGCGAGCAGACGCCTTGACAGGTGACACGCGAGCAGACGCCTTGACAGGTGACACGCGAGCAGACGCCTTGACAGGTGACGCGAGCAGACGCCTTGACAGGTGACGCGAGCAGACGCCTTGACAGGTGACACGCGAACAGGCGGCAGCAGACGCCTCTTCGACTTCGCGCTGCCCGCGGGCGCCGGCGTCGGCCGGCGCACCGTTCGAGGAGGCGTTTCGTTGGGGTTCCGACTCGAAGAGCGTCTCCCTTTCATTTTGGTGGCGTTGAATCACGCGGTGCCGAATTGCTACCCTAGCACCCTTCAAACTTAAAAGGGTCACTATTCAAGGGTCATATATGCAATTCAAATACATATATATTTGTTCTTAAACTTAATAAAATGCATATAAAATTCAAGGCCTTTTGCCACGGCGTGCTCGGCGAAAAATGCTCTAGTTCGCTGTTGCGTGCCTATCTAAGGGTGATAGCGAACATTTCACCAGCTCCTGGTTGTTTATTCTAGTGCAGCAAGTTGCAAAGTGCCTGTACAGAGACTTAATTCTCTTGAGGTTATGTACAAACGACATAATACTACGTTAATTTAATTATTGGCAAAATGAACTGCGCAACTGTCAGCCTGATTGCGGCTGTAAAGAAAGTAGTGCCTGCTGCAAGACTTAAAAAATAGTTCCGCTTCGAAGGACTGCGAATGAATGCGCGAACTGGTTGTTGAATTGGGAGCATAAACTGCCGCTAAAGCTTTGCTAAAGCTAGGCTGCTTCTACATTAAGCCACGTGGAACACACCGTGTCCAAGTCCCTTTTGAGGCCATCAGCTCGTATATCCGAATTTTTTCGCTTCGAAGATAGAGCGTCTTGCACGTGAATAAGCAGGTTTTGGATTGCATTGAGGCAGCTATTTGGCATCGTGAGGCAATCTTTTGAGATGCTTGTGACCGATATTCAAAGAAGCTCAATATCACACTTGAACTTAGGGCGAAGCATGCCACGTTTGAGAATTGCACACGTTAGGAATGTTTTCATAAGCACGAGCACTTTTCCTTTAAGGTTATTCTACTGACATTCCTCAGAGAAATGGCGAAAGCTTCGTTTCCAAGTGCAACAGCGCGGATTGTGAGCTGGTTGGTGTGTGCACATAACTGTGTATGTCTGTGTATGTGTATGGGTGTGTGTGTGTGTGTGTGTGTGTGTGTGTGTGTGTAATTTTGTGTCGAGTCAGGGACGTAGCGTCTGTAGAAGCCAGCAGTCAGAGCGAAACTCAACATAATTCAAGCAGTTGTGCTGCAGGTTGGAACAAAGAGAGAGACAGATTCAGGACCTACACCCTGCTGCATATTTTCACTTATAATATTATGATATTTTGTCTTCTTACTTTTCATCATTACAAAATACGAGAAGGAAGATACAAGTTGCCAATCTTCTCTGCATATCTTCAGCCAGTGAAAACGTGCCTCGTCTTGCCTCTCTGCTCTACTCATCTAAGGCAATAACTTTAAAAAAAACACTGTAGCCAATAAAGTCCGCCGCGCGGTTTTGCATTACAAGGTATTTTTTGAAGTCGCCGAAATTGATCAATTTTTGTCAAAATTTTACTTTGGATTGATGAATTTATCAACGCTTTCTGTATTGCCTGCATGCAGGTTAATCCGTGTCGTGTGGGGGTCAGATCTCACACACGAGAAGGGTCACCGGTGGAGTCCCTCAAGGGTCTGTACTCGGTCCCTTGCTGTTCTCCATTTATACACAACCTCTGGGGAAAATGATTAAGGCCCATGGAATAGGATATCACTTCTATGCTGACGATACTCAGTTGTATTTGTCATTCAAACCGTCGGAATCTGCTGCGGCAAATGAGAAACTGAGTGCTTGCCTTGCAGATATTCGATCCTGGATGTCGGAAAACTTCCTGAAATTAAATGATGATAAAACCGAACTGCTGCTCATAGGACACCCTAAGCGTGTGGCTGGATTAAAAGGCTTTGCTCTTCCAATAGGCGATGCTATTGTGCGACCATCACCACGTGCTTGAAATTTAGGTGTCGTTTTCGACAGCTGCCTCAATTTCAAAAGCTTCATTCAGAAGATTGATGCGACAGATAGCCATCACGTCCGATCCCTATCCAAGATTAGGAGCTGTCTCCCACAGTTGCTTGGAAAAAATTAACTAGCTCCTTCGTTCTGTGTCGGCTTGATTATTGTAACTCCATTTTGGCTGGGCTGCCAAAGAAAGCTATTAGGCTACTGCAGCAGAATATGAATATGGCTGCAAGGCTGGTCTTCAATTCCCAGCGGTTTGAGCACGTGTCTCCTTTGCTAAAAGAGCTAGATGGATGCCGGTTGAGCAACGGATACAGAGCACAGTTCTCACGCTGACCCACAAGGCCCGCCACGGCTTGGCTCCTTCGTACCTCGCGGAAGTGCTGCATCAGTTTCAGCCTGTTTGAGCCCTCAGGTCCTGTGTGGACAATAAATTAGCTGTTTCATTCCTCCGCCTAAAGACCATTGATGACAGAAGCTTTAGCACTGCAGGTCCTAGACTGTGGAACTCGCTTCCACAATTCTTACGGAACGATAACTACTCTCCTACTGCCGGCTATGGCTCGTCCTTTTCAGCGGTTCTGAGCTACTACTTCCATGCTACTCCCTACCTCAACTGCTCTTCTGACTCTGCTATGCTTTCCACCTTCTCTTTGTTACGTGAGACGAAGTCTGTTGGCTACCGAATGCGTACCGAAAGCCGCTTGGGCTGTGAGTGCGCTATACAAAACTCTCCTGCGTAACACCCACTTGGTCTTTATGACTTTGTGGAGTTACAGACGGAGATAAATTACATTACAATAATCTATGTAACCTGGAGCTACATAGTACCCGCAGGAGGGCCGCATCTGTCCACCAAACAATATGCAGTGCCGCTGACTAATCAGCTGATCAATATTTCCGACGACTACTTTTCTGTAGGGTCTAAGCCAAATGAAATAGCCGGCTCCTAATGATTATAACTTAGGGGTCACCAAGTACTCTCCATTAACTCTCGCAACGTGACTGGATGAGCCTGCCACCGTTTCACTGCCTCCTTCTCACGTTTAATGCTACCATCGGTATTAGGTAATATTCAAAACCTAAGATAACCTAACCATCTGGTAACGTGAATTTTTACCGAAGACTTTCAGCCGACATCTTCATACCAACTGTTTGTTGTAGATGTGCTCTCTTTATCTTCATCAAGGTCAACCATGCGGAATTGAATACAACTTCAACGAATTGTCTAATTCACTGGCTTCTCGGAGTTGTAAGTTATCAGCTCTTTAAAGAGAAGTGAAAGAGAAGGAAAAAGAGAGCGGCATTGGTGCACATTACGCAAAGAGGAGCCAGCCGTTGCAAGAGTAGTTGCCGGCGCAACGTCCCATGTTCACCCCTGGCATTATAATACTACTTTAAGACATTTGCATAGTGACCTCAGAGAATTAGATCTCTTTTTGAGCACTTTACATTTGATTTAAGGGCACCATGTTAATATGTTTAGTCAAAAAGCACACGGTGTCAGCAAGCATGATCACACAAAAGACAAATCAAACAGACCAAATAAATACTGTGAGACACATGTGGATTTCGTGACATCGGTGGGGTATAAATTCCAGGCTTTGATTGTATACGAGCTAAAGACATAGTCTCAGAGAAGGATTTGAGGTTGGTTAGAGGCACAGCTGAATGGCTTGAGTCAGAAGATTCGAGTAAGATGCGTAGCCTGTTTAGCAGGTACTTCGGTTAATTTGGCTGGAGCACGAGAATGAATGAACCCAAAAGTGAGTGTCAAAACCATAATGTCGATACACTGCTTAATGAAAAGCCAGTGGAGGTGGCATCGTCACACAGCCCCGCAGATCTCTTAGCTGAACATAACCCCGCTGGCTGACTTTCAAACTTTGGCCACAAGTCAGCACAGCAAAAGTAGAACGGGCGTATCCACAGCAAGCGGGGTGGGGCGCAAGGTTTACGAAGGTACAGTCGCCATTTTCAAGGGATTCATTGTAGGATTGAACAGGTAGATACCAAAATCGTCACCAAGAAAAGGTTCGACAAGCCTACGAAAATGCGAAAAAAAAGTCGTAGAAACATAGGAAAAAGCAAGTCACAAAGCAGTTTTCTCCTACAGTATTAGGCATATCCATTTTACATATAGCTATATCACTGCATTTTGTATTACTTGAACACTGACCCGATCTGGAAAGAAAAGAGGATCGGTAAAAGTTACGTGTCTTGCTGGACACAAGAACCACTGGCAGCATGATCGTTGATTAGCAAGCCAGGCCAGCATCAAAGTATCATGTCTCACTCATCAGCAGCTAGTGTAGTTGCATTCTTGACGCAAGTTAGCTGTGATGGCGCACTAGGGAAAAGGGTTGCGTTTCAAGACCTTGGTTCTGAGGTCTTGGGTTCGAATCCTCCGGTGGGAAATCCTTAATTGCCGCTGCAAGCGGTGGCGATAGCCACACAGGCTCTTCTGTCGCTATAAAAATGAGGCCGTTGAATCATCTAGTTACTACTTTCGCAGACTCAGCAACGCAATAACCGATGCAAGAGGAAAATTGATTACTGCGTACACTACATCGTAACTTCAGGCTACGTAGTTAAATAACCTGCATAAATTACCTGCAGCCATTTCTGGGCTCCAGAGTAAAATCGCAGGCGCTGTTTTCTCATGAGTGATTCTGAATTTCCAGATTTCACCATTGCATGGAGCTTCAGCTACGACCTGCACACTTTAAGGCAATAATTGAAATCTTCGAGATTAACTATATACTGTCTATTCATGTGGTCATAGTAATAATAATAAACTTTATAAAGCGCCCCCTGAGAGCTCACTCTATGTCAAGGAACTTTACAACTGCTGCAAAGGAAGCACAATCCAATCTTTAGTGGTATCAAGCTGAATAAACAACAAGAATAACATGATTAGGGGTGATATGCACAGGGCCAACATGCAAGTATGATTAGTGGCAGCGTGTGCAATGTCAGTACGCATAAACACATGAAGGACGAATCACAGAGACCCACTAAATGCTATGATTAATATATGCGTTTTTAGTTTCTTTATTGATTTGGACAACTCAGGAGATGTCGTGACGCAAGTCATAATTCAAGACTTAAGTTCCAGCTTCTTAGTTATAAGCTTTAGTCATCTTAACTCCATAATATAAGTAGATAGTGTCCTGAATCCAGAGCAATTTAACAGTTAGTAAGCGTACACCAAATAATCAGCAAGCTGCTGAGAATATTGTCAGTGGTACTATTGGGGTGACCTTCCCCAATTCATTCAATTTAGGCGCGCATCTGCAATTCGCTAAAAAAGAAAGGCGAAAATCGCCGCAGATTAGCAGAGAATTTTTTGAGCCCCGAGTTTTGGCTGAGCAATAGTGCACGCCTTATGCACGTCAAGATGAAGAAGCCTACCTCAGGTGAAGGCTAGTGTTCTACCTGAGGAGCGGATTTTCCATGTCTCAGTCAGTAGAAGTCATGACATCAATAAGTTGCGATTTTCACGCTTCGGGTGCACGGATGAACTGGAAGTGTGGGAGCGAGTGACAATGGCTGCTCAGCAGTGAGTTTTTATTTGTTCTGGGATGCGAAAGAAAGAAAGAGTAACCCGTAGCAGCAGCGAGTTTTTCCTGTCAACGTGGGTCAACTCGATTACGGCCAGGTCGCAGCAAACAAGTCAAGAATTTCCTTCATCTGGAATCCTTTCAATAGTTTAGCGGTTTATTTATTATTGAATTCGCATTATACGGGCAAATTCAAGAGCGGCCGGGGGATACAGTGGGCTTGACTACCAATTTCGAGGAATTCACTGCGGCGCTTTTTGGTGTGTCAGCCCGCTGGGCGGTTTGAAATAGTGGCAGAAATACGTACATACCCGATCCCTTGCTTCGCATAGACTTCCCATGGCAGGCACCCGCGTGACGATCCAGAGGCTGTAGTATCTCGGAAAGTGTGTGAAAAGCAGTCAGCAGGTATGCGCGATCATAACAAATAGTAAAGCCACTAAAAGGCAGCGAAGCTTTAATGAGTATGAAACGAAGAATACAATAACTATAAACTGTGACTTTAGAGTCACTGTCAAGCGTTGCTCGTTTTGATTTAGTGAAACAAGATGTGACGCAGCTGAGGAATATCATAGGAATGTTCCATCATTTTTATTTTGTGTTTATTTAATAATGACAATGACAATGATAACACATTTGATAAAGTATACTCGGAAAACTTAATGTCTTTCTATTCGCTTTACATTTGCTGTATAGAAGGCACGATCAAAATATTAATGGCAGCAATCCTCGATAAACAACAAGAATAACTTGGTTAGGGGGACATGCGCAGGGACAGCATGCAAGTGTGGTTTGTCGCAGCATGTAACCGTGTCAGCACATAAAGGATGAATTACAGGGATCCACTAAATTCTGTCATAAATGGACATGTTTTTAGTTTCTTTTTAAATGTGGTTAAGTCAGGGGATGTTCTGATGCAAGTCGGGAGGGAGTTCCAGGCTTTGGGAGCATACGAACTAAATGCACGGTCTCCAAGGGATTTGAGGTTTGTACGAGGTATTTGTAGACCATTGAATTCCGAAAAGCGGGTGGTACGATGCTTGGCCTGGTGGGGAAGTAGATCTGAGAGATAGGCTGGAGCCAAAGAATGAAGTGACCTAAAAGTGAGCGATAAAACCTTGAAGTCAATCCGTTGCTTGACTGGTAGCCCGTGCAGGTCGGCGAGAAGTGGAGTGATGTGGCAACTGCAACGCTCACGACAGAAAGCCTATCTGCCACTTTGAGCAACGTAAGTGCAATTACCGCTCTGAAAGGCCGATTGAAATCAGACCACTGGATTGGCTATACTATAATTACCAAAGGCTCAACCAGCGTTGGCATTTACAAATTTACGCGTGCATCACGAAATTCTTTGCTCCCCGCTCTACTGCACTCGAAAATGCTACAGCCGAAGCAAGATGTTCGCCAGCAGGAAATACGTCATGTAGCGGGCGGCGTGGTAATTACCGTTCACTCGCCTTCGTGAGGACAGAGGACCAGTGCTCCTCACTGACTTGTCGCACGCGCGATACGCCGCGCCTGAACAGGCCAGAGGTCAGTGAGACCGCTCGGACGTAATTAGGGCAAGCGTTGTTGGCGTTTTGAAGACTCAAACATTAATCGAAAAAGATGGCTGTTGGAGCAGCGACTCGCCTAGCCCTTTCGGGTCTCTCTGCTGCATGCATCGTGACTAATACGGTTAGTAAGCGTTGGAGTGCCAGCCCGTGTTTCTTACTCCAAAGTTGATTCAGGATTGCACCTGTATTGCAGAGGAGCCCAGTTTCGGATGGCTCACAAGATCGACTTCTTCTTCATCTTCGCCTCCATCTTGTTTCTATTTCCACGCCCTGTTTCTGTCTCTGTCGCTCTCATTCTGTGTGAATTTGGGATTACGGATGTTTTGTGGTCGTGAATGCTATTAAATTGTATGCCTACGTCATCTAAACCTGATTTCGTAGTACAATTGTCTGCACTTTCGTTTACATCCACAAGATCAGGCTCCAGATATCTGATTTACTAAAAGCTTCTAGCCTCTTGTATGCAAATATAGTGAAACTGCAATTCACACTGTCTGGGTGTTCCACTTCACGCAGCCAGCGAGAGCGCTTTCTGCGTCTTCGCTTATATCATCAGCACGGTAGACAACGCTGCTGATAACTTTGATAGCCTGCTTCTGCTTAAAAAAATTTCTTAATGATCGGGATCGCCAACAAACTTTGCCACCGGAGCAAGGTGGCGAAGTGGTGAATTCGAAGAGAAGCGCAGTGTCTAGCTAAGAACCATACTGATCCATCACTTTTTGAGCACATTGCTCTTTCCTTGACTGATTCTCGCGGAAATTTTCAGGTAACTAGAATATCATTATCCAATACATTTATCATTATCCTATGGATCTCGACCTTTAACCTAAACTTTGTCAGCACATCAGGAATGATGTGCTGCGATCAATTGCCCGAGGAAGCGAGATGGTTTCTCGATCGATCGATCGGCTCGACCTTTTTCGCCTAGCAGAGGTAGCCTACGATTTCTCTGCGTCGGCTGATTAGCTGATCAGCTCGAAACAGAAGGATTCGCCCAGGTGGTCCGCCTGCAGGTCCTCCCATTGGCAAGAGTAAGAAAACAACCACATGGGAAGCAGCAAACTCGCGATTATTACTTGTCAATCTGGTCATCGTTTCAGCTGTCCAATCTAGTGTATCTGTGAAAATAGTGACAACGCCTATGCAAAATCTTTTTTCGTGTACTGCATTTAATGTAGTTTTGGGCTGTATATATATTTGCTGCTTCAGGTTTATCATCACAGCACAGTTTGGTCCTATTCCTCCGGCACACGGGGGACTGTTAGCAAATTTCGCCCAGACCTGAGGCTGAATGCTGACTTTTTTTTAGATGGCTGACGTCAGAGCATTGAGAGACGCCAGCGCCCTTGCTTGAAGGAAAATCTATTGCAAGGGTTTCCAGCGAGAATTCGCACGACTTTGATCCACTAAGGTAACCGTGCAGCACCATTGAAGCCTGCCATAGCATTCTTCATTTGAAGTTCGTAGTGACCAAGCCAATGAAAGTTGCATATTAAAACGAGACACTTCTTATTTAGTGCAGTACAACTGGCGCGTCTTAGACGCTACAGTGAAATATATATACTTAGCCTTAGTCAGAGTTTCGGATTCGGAAGATCGGGGAGATCATTGGAGGCGGAAGATCAGGGGGTATGCGACCCCTGAGGTGCCATCTTCCCCGAAAGGTCAGCTTGTTCTTTGCTGAGCTCCGCCGGCACTGAGCCGCACTACTTCTCTTGACTTCTGTAACTCACTGCTTGCTGGCCCTACCGGTATGTGCAATCAGGCGCTCACAGCTGGTACAAAACTCTGCAGCTAGGCTTTTCTGTCGTGAGCGTCGTAGCTGCCACATCACACCGCTTCTCGCCGACCTTCACTGCACTGGCTACTAGTCAAGCAACGGATCGACTTCAAGGTTTTGTCGCTCACGTTTAGGTCCCTTAATTTTTTGGTTCCAGCCCATCTATCAGATCTACTTCCTCACCAGGCCAAGCATCATACCACCCGCTTTTCAGAATCCAAAAGTCTACCAATACCTCGTTCAAACCTCAAATCCTTTGGAGACCGTCATTTAGTTCCTATGCTCCCAAAGCCTGGAACTCACTCCCGACTTGCGTGACGATATCCACTGACTTGACCACATTTAAAAAGATCTTAAAACGCACCTATTTATGAGAGCATTTAGTGGGTCCCTGCGATTCGTCCTGTATGTTTTTGTACGTGCTGACACTGTTGCATGCTGCCCACTAACCACACTTGCATGCTGACCCTGTGTATGTCACTCCTAACCATGTTATTCATGTTGTTTATCAAGCATGATAAACAATCACCATTTAATTGCATTTCAATTTGCAGCAAATGTAAAGCGCCTAGAGTCAAAAGTCTTATCAGGTGCATTACTAGTATTATTATGATTACTGCATAATTGCCCACACTAATTAGTTGCACTGTCTATTGTATTATATCTGCGAGGTTCGAAATGAAAATTCCATCACGTTAGCTAGTCGGCTGAGTGCAAACTGTCATCTGCCCGGCAGTAGGGTCATACTTCTCTCATACATATATGCCAGAGATGCGTTGTTTCAGAAATGGACGTCTTAGCAACTGCCTTAAGGAAGCTCGTGGGGAGCATTTTAGGCAGTCATTATTATACTTATAAACTATCCTATTCAGCATCAGGACCTGCGGAAATGATGGAGCAATGTCGTAATGATGAGATAAATCCGCGATCCAAGCAAAGGCATCAGCAGTTAAATAAACTTATATCCGTCTTTTCTTATGCATCCGGTTCTAGTTCGAATTCATTACGTTATAGAACTTTCCAAAATGTGAATTCTCATTAGGTCACAAAATAATTACTCAGTCACAAATATGAAAGTTTGTTTAGCCGAATGAAAATCGGTTTGTCTTTTGGCCTAGTTTTGGGCTTATCGTCATTTTTCGTTGTAATCCCGTTGAGTTTTGCAAAAAGATGAAACGTGTCTCAAATTAATATATTGTCTTCATTATGCATTTCACTGATATCGATGCACAGCAGTGACAGATTCCATAAAATGGGGCCTAGATTGTGCCCCCAAAGTCATATCGTAATTAGCATACCTCATTTCATGCTATTGACACAAAGCTGCTGAGAGAAACTACCAGCTTTGATTGCACACTTAAAATATAGACCAGCTGGCTACGGATTTTCTTCAATATATACATCTGAGCGCCACATAGTTGAAAGCGTCTGCAGATAGGTTTTATGTTTGTCTTAAGGAAGGGAATATTTTCGGACTAAGTAGCTTTGATAGAATAATTCCGACAAGTCACGTTAATCTTCGATGTATCATGACGCATATTTTTTGCAGGAGTAACAATGGATTTCTGTCACTGGTTTAGGCTGGAGCTGGTCATGTCTGCACTCATGCGATCGGTGCATTCGCAAAACCAGAGTGAGTATAAGACATTATCAGAATATCAGGATATTAAATATGGTATATTGCACTTCAGTTTTGACCACAAAACATCATACAATATTTGGTACATTTAAATGTTTACGGTTAAGATAATTAACCACGCATATGGACACCTACTTTTGTTCAAGTCAACGGGTTGTCCAGTATCTTTTTTATGAGGCAATAAAAATAAGCTGAGTGGAATGCTTACGAAATATGAAAAATTGTGAAACCAGATTACTAATCCCGGGTTTGCTGTCATAATCAATCAAATGAAATTATTTTTTGTTATAGAAAAATGTGACTATTGCATTGTGATAAAATATCAATAACCCACATATTTATTGAGTTGTAACCTACTTCAAATTGTATATATTTATCAAGTAGCTATTTTTATTGAATAATAATAATAATGCACTTGATAAAGCGCCCTCAGAGAGAAGTTAATCTCTTTCTAGGCGCTTTACATTTGCTGCAAAGGGAACACAATGTAGCCTAATCTCATAATGTTATGTTTAAAATGACGGGTCCTTTCAAATGAATTTCTTAAATGCTTGGCACACATAGTTTACAAGGAATAAAATCATTTAAGGCTGAAAGTCAAGAAAATACCTATAACATTTGTCCGACAATCAAATATGTGTTTATGGTACCTTTCGAAAGAAAAATATGTTAGAACTGATATCGGAAGTTCTGACTACTTCCGCATGAAAGGAAACATTTGTTATTCAAACAATTGGTTCTATATGTCCACTATTACGGAAAATAAAGCTTAAGGACGTTTGATGACGTATACAGCCAAATGTATCAAACTGAAATCAAAAATATTAGAATCTCGGGTAGGAAAAGCAGAGCTGAACTCGCATTTCAGATTTCATCCCGAGACGTGAAATACCAGTTGAGTTATTTCATTTATAGGCACCAAACAACCCTGGAACTGAAGCTGTATAAAAGTAACAAGCACCTCAACAAGCTTCAAGCATCTATAGCGATCTACCAGGGTTTGACAGGTTGGGATACAATTCGCATAGGATGTAGAGATCGGTACATTTTTTATTTGTAGATTTGTTGCTTCCTGTTTACATTCGGGTTAGACGTGATTGGCATAACCAATTTTTATTTCACGTTGAAGTCGTCAGAACTTCCTATCCCAGTTCTAACATATTTGCCTTTCGAAAGATACCATAAACACATATTTGATTGTCGGACAAATTTCATAGGTTTTTTCCTGACATACCCCCTTAATGAAAGTGATTTATTATTTATTTATTGATAAATAACCAAATGAAATGTGAATATTGTTAATCACTCCTGAATTTCGACTCGTAACGTTCTTTAAAGGTAAAATATACTCAAGGTAAGAGGACTTCATTTATTAAAAGTCAATTTTTTTTACGAATTTTACCTGTGCCTGCCTTGTCTGATAGATGCATATTCTATATTTTATAATAAATTTAATTAATCTCACTGAATTTTGGCTGTGTTTAAGCTTGCAAGTACTCAAAGAATACAAGCTGCAATACCATAATCTCTTCTTGTCCAGCCTCTAGTAACGCTCAACGTTGAATTTACTTGTTGGTCAGAAGTAGACGGAAATACCGAGTAACTCATTACAATTTGTTTAGATCTTGTGTTGCTCAAGTGAAGTTGTTTGCCTGATTTTTCGGTGCATTGCAATCAAGCATGAACCTGCGAATGAATTGAATCCAGCGGAGCACGTAATGCAAGCGAGATCGAAATCAACGCAAGCAGCTCGAGGCTCAAATCAAAGCAGTGCATCGGGCACAACGAGCACCACAAGTCTAAAAGCAGCAGCACTCATTAGGCCCGCCAACCAGCCTTCTACCTTTAGGTGGTGGCACTCGCTTGGAGACTTTAGCCTGCTCCTCGCCACGAAACCTCAACTCGAGCCACGGAGGGGCCTTGACCGAGTCATTTTCGCTGCAAACTTCTAGCCTCCCTACTTAATCGATTGTCTTTCAGACTCAGCTGTATTGCGATGAAATCCTTAGGTTATCGTATGCACAAAGGAAGCTGCCCGGTGCTTGAGTGCGCCGTGGAAACTCTCCAGCTTAACAGAGTTAGGCGATCGGTCACGCGACTTGAACCGCCGGTCTGCCCGATCTAGTAATTACCTAAGTGGCAGCGTCTACGAAAGGCTTGCGCGTCTGTGCCATCTTGCAGGCCGTAGATCTGGATCAATCTACTATAGCACGACATGCGGCAGCGGCGACAATGAAATAATTGGGGAGAAAGAAAAATGAAAAGACGGAAATACTACGCAGCGACTGTAGCCGCGGCCCAAGGCTGTGGGCGTGGCCGGAAGAGGGCAAACTGTACAGACGCAAGGCAACCGCATGGCATTCGAATGGGATGACCAGTGACCATATACTGCGGGAAACAAAAGAAAACGTCTGAAAGAGTAAGGACACATGAGAAGCCGCTGCGTGACAGCCGGACGTCGCGTCAGAGGGCTTTCGCTCCCCATGCACGGCCAATAAAGTTGCTTAACGACAAGTAATCGTCGTATCTCCGTTAGTAACTCCACAAAGCCAGAATAACTATGTGGGTGTTACGCAGGAGAGTATTGTATGGAAAACTCGCAGATTAAGCGGCTTTCGTTCCGCATTTGGTACCCAACAGACTTCGTCTCACTCAACAAAGAGACAGTAAGAAGCATAGCTGAGCGAGTAGAACGATTGAGGTAGTGATTATCGTGGAAGAAGCAGCTCAGGACGGCTGGAAAGGATGTACCATATTCGGCAGCAGGAGAGCAGTTTTTGTTGCGTTTGAATTGTAGAAATGAGCTCCAGAGTCTAGGACCTGCAGAGCTAAAGCTTCTGTCGCCAACGGTTTTTAAGTGTACTGATGGGACAGCTCATCTAGTGTCCACACAGGACATGAGGGCGCGAACAGGCTTAGACTGGTGCAGCAGTTCAGCTATGTACGGAGGAGCCAAGCCGCGGCGGGCCTTGCGGGTCAGCGTAAGAGTAACGGTATCACTAACAAGCAATGGCAGACAAGCTGCTAAGTTCTCGCGAGAAACTTCAAATCTAGGAAGTAAGTTAATTCCTGTTTATGCCAGCGTGTAGTGGGTTCATATGATTCGTTCTTGGTGTGCTCATGCATGCTGACACTGTGCACGCTGCCACTAACCACATTTCATGCTGACCCTGTGCGTGATGGCACACTAGGTAAGGCAGTTTCTTTTCACGACCTCGGTCCCGAGGTCGTGGGATCGAATCCTGCGGTGGGCGATTCTTTATTGCCGCGACAAGCGGTGGTGATAGCCGTTAAGGCTTTTTCTGTCGCTATACAAAAGAGGCTGTTAAATCAGCTAGTACTTACTTACTTACTTAGATCAACCATGTCATGCTTGTAAAAATTGAACCTGCTACCACCAACCGTTCAATCACGCTTCCTTTTCAGCACATCTTAAGGAAGCCTAGGAAGAAAAAGTTCTCTGGAGATACATATGTCTGGATATACAAATATCATTGCTATTATTTGACCTAATTATTCTCCGCAGAGTCAGAATTTCATCGGGTGTTTAGCGACCGTCTTGGGAATGCAGACGTGTAAAGTCTTTCTGCTTGTTCTGCTTGATCTTTCACAGTTTGTGAAACTATTGATCACCAAGTACTTCTCGAGAGCCTCTCATATCGCCTGGGCATCACTGGTACTTTACTGGCTGGCACTGCACAGGCTGCAGCTTTTAAATTTAAATATATTTTTATTCTTTCTTCTTCTAATCTTCTTTTTTTTCTTTTGGTGATTATCTTAGCACGTTTACGTTTAGCTTATCATGCCAAAAAGTTGTGTTGCTGCGATCCTAATCTCCAATGTGTCTGGGAACCTCTACAAACAATTTAGGTCATTTAGATTGATGATGAAGAAATTTGTGGAGAGCTCCTTAGTTTAAGATAGCACACGCTGACACATTGTTAATAACTAACTCCGAAAAGCGTGATAATCTTGAATCCCTGTAATCAACTTAGTTGTTTAGTCTGTCGTAGTCATTGACTGTTGCTGCCGCTGCTGCTACTGCGTCGCCCGCGAATGCAGCATGCGAGCGAGCGCTCTACGACTGTACGTAGGCTCTATATACGTATACGTCTATCTACGTAGGCTCTATATTCTCATCGATGCCACGCATCTCACTTGTCACAGCCGAGCTGCGTCCCTCAGTGGGCTGCTACGGCCGAGCGCTAACTGACCCCCCACCCCGATGCAGTCCCTGCAGGAATGGACGCTGACTGGGGAGTGAGTGTCTATTCCTCTAACTCCTCTTTGCTTGGCCCCACTTTTCGTTCATGTACTTGATTCGAGCTTTCGTTATCGTGTAGCTTGCTGGCGAACTGCGTGACATAAGCTCGGTGTCTCGAAACGCATCGCCTGGAAGTCCCGAGCCCTGTGGCCTGCAGCTGAGGGCTTGAAGCAGGCGATGCCTCTGATTGGTCAACTGGACCAGCTGATTGATCGCCTCCGAAGCTGGAGCTCTTCCTCGGTGCGTTTGGGGAATAGATGCTGCTCGACTCGGTCCCTCGGCCGCCGATGCGCTGCCCTCAGTGCCACTGGCCGCTTGCATTCGAAAAGTTCTTTGTTGCTCGTGCACCTTCCTTGCTGGAGGACTTCAGCATCGAAGGCAAGCGTCCGGGTAATTAACCTCGTGACGGACAGTTTGAATCCACGTTTGGTCGTAAGCAGTTGCCTGCAGGCGCACGAGCTTGTAGCTTGTATTCATTCCCCATTAGGGCAGTAGCACTCGCTACTTGTATTTGTCTTTGCCTTCTTTGGTCCAGTGGTTAAAGTGCCCCCGACCGAGGTCTCGCCGAGGTCGTGGGCTCGAGCTCCGTAGCACTTGTAAAGCGCCTGCATAGCGATTACGTACTCTTATGGCGCTATAAAAATGAATTTTATTTTTTTTATTTGATATTTTTACACCAGCTGCTTTCAGTCGAATTAGTGTGTGCTGTTACTTTAGACTTTTTGCTGAAACGTGGTAGACTCTACTTAAATTTTGTCTGTGAGTGCTAGCGGTCATCGAGGTCCTGGGCGCTGGCATGATGTGTTTTAACAAGTTTGTGCACGTGCTTCAGGTTATGAAAGCCAAGGCTACTCCACCGGCGGCAGCTCGGCTATGACTGGTGGATCGCGATCTGGTAGGTACAGCAGAGAACAATGCTCCCATTGGACCGAAGTTAAAACTTGTGGCTCTGCAACTCGTCGTTTGACTCCGCTTGATAAAAATTGGTACGATGCACATTTTCCCTGATTTCTAGAACCTGCAATCAGCCCTCAATATTCAATACTGCAAGAGCAAACTTCTTAAGGGGCAGGATGACAACCACCTGCTCGAGGCCCTGCGTTAGCGCTTGGAAGGCTGCACGAAGCTTGAATACGAATTTATTAAATAGGCAGTTTGTTTTTAGTTTTTCCAAGTCTAATCAATCCCTGCATAAGCAAAACGGGCAGCGCTTGGAGGCTTGATGCAGCAGGCCATGTCATATTTGCTTTCCCAATGGTGTACCAGCGACTAGACTGGGTTCGAGTATGATAGAGTTATCCAGGCTCGGTACAGTAAAAAGTAAGGGCGGCTGATTTAACCTGCTTAATCTCTCTAAAGACCAAAGATCCAAAGTGGCTATCTGCTGCTGTTGCCAACTACTAGTAGCATTTTCCAAGTTTCTGCTTTAGCGTTCGTTGAATGTTGGTGTCTCAGAGGGAGACTTTTGAGCATTGGTGTTGACTGGCAACAATCATCCCTAGGAACCAATAAAGTACGGTTTACCCTAGGGCTCAGTACGTTGTCCACTTCTTTTATCTATTTAAACTCAACCTCTTGCCAATTTACGTTCCAAGCTCAATCTAGGCTTCACTTGTATGCCAATAATACACAGCTGTACGTTTGCTTTTACCAATTCCAGCCATCAATAACTTCAAAATCCTGTAACTTCCTGGCTGCATGTATTTTTGACAGTCGGACTTGCATGGCACCAAAATTTCTCAAAACGACTTACGATAAATCAGAATTATTAGCTACCGGAAATCCTAGTGTGCCTCAGAAATTGGAAAGCATTACGCTCAAAATCGGTTCTGCCAGCAAATTTTTTTCCTGGCATCTTACGAAATCTAGATGTCTTTTTCAAAGATGACCTTTTACTACACGACCACATCAGGTCCGCTGTCAAGTCTGCTTATTTTTAGCTAAGTAAAATTGAAAAAATAAATTCGATCCTGCTTAGACAAGGATACCACATCTAAGTTGGCTCTTGCATTTGTAAAAATTCTTCTCGACTTCCAATAAATCACCGCTTGCAGATCTTCCGTAATATGTAAAAATAATAATAATACTCTTGATAAAGCGCCCTCAGAGAACTCAATCTCTTTCTATGCACTTTACATTTGCTGCAAAGGAAACACGATCGAATGGTGATTGGCATCATGTTTGATAAGCAACATGAATAACATGGTTAGGGGTGACAAGCACAGGGTCAGCATGCAAGTGTGGTTAGTGGGCAGCATGCTACAGTGTCAGCACGCACAAGCACATAAATGACGAATCACAGGGACCCACTAAAGGCTGTCCTAAATATGTGCGTTTTTAAGATCTTTTTAAATGTTGTGTTTAAAGTCAGTGGATGTCGTGACGCAAGTCGGATTGAGTTCCAGGCTTTGGGAGCATACGAACTAAATGCACAGTCTCCAAAAGATTTGAGGTTTGTACGAGGTATAGGTAAACAGCTAGAATCCGAAAAGCGGGTGGTACGATGCTTCGCCTGATTCGGAGTAGATCGGATAGATAGGCTGGGGCCAAAGAATGAAGGGACCTAAAAGTAAGCGGCAAAACCTTGAAGTCGATCCGTTGTTTGACTATTAGCCAGTGTCCCAGACTAGATGAAATTTAAGAAAAAGTTGAAAAGGCAATTTTTCCTCATAGCATTTTCTGTTTCCGCGTGAATTGTTGTCTTTTATGTGCTTATGCGGGCCGACGCTGTACGTATTATCAATAACCACATTTCATGCTTCCCTTAAGGGAAATTCAAAGTGCCTAGAACATGCAGCTTTAATTCTTAAGGGAGCTATACAAATATTGCACTGGTGTGATTATAATTATTGCCATCCTGCTGAGAGCATAGCCAAAGCACACTTGCATATTTTGATAAAACCGGCTCGGTTTTTAGGGCTCCGCAGCGCTTCTGAAAGAGGATACGTGTCCTGCAAATAAATACTTAATTTTCTCCTTGAGTCTCCCTCCTCTGAAGGCTCGAAAGTGATAGCTACCAGGCCTTTAGGGAGAGACTGACAGCTCTAAGGAACTGTATCAGCACTACATCAGGCAGCATCAATGTTCAGGATTGGTTTTTAGCGGGCTCTTTCGGTCCGGTTACTTTTGCTGCAACTGTGAAAGTACCTAGAAAGGCATCAAGTTATCTGAGGATGCTATATCAAATGTGTTATTATTAAATGTATTATTATCATTATTACGTCTTAAGAAGCGATCCCTGTCTGGCGCCGTTAAATAGGCAATGCTTTTTAGAAAGCTCACGATATACTGGGCGGCGTTGCGTGACTCATGGAATGTCTCAGGATATCGCAGATTGTCGCAGAAGCAGGATGCCGCAGGTTTCCTAGACTTACGAATCATAAAAGGTTTCTGGGCTTCCGGCACCTTCAATGTGAAGCTGCAGAAACTCCCTGCATTGGGATGTGGCAATAATTTAAAAGGGCTAGCGAGCCAAAAAAAATCACGCTTAATTTGTTTTTAAACAGAATGCCGTGCTCTTCACATAGAAATAATGTAGCAAGTTTTCAGACAAAGCATCGCCTCTGAAAGTGACATAGTGAGCCTTGACCTTTGTCCAGTAGCAACCACGAGACCTAATTTTATTACGGTACTGCGTATTGCGAAAGCCCTTGTGTTAATAACAATGACATTCTAATTTCTAATAGCACCCTGCGAGAAATAAACCTCTTTCAAGGCACTTTAAATGTTCTTGAAAGTGAGCGTGCCAACTGGTTAGTGATAATAAGTACAGTGTCATGAATAATAAGTGTCCTGCTTTGCTTGCAGCAATTGTAAAGTGTAGAAAGAGATTGAGTTCTCTGAGGACGCTTTATCAAATTTATTATTACTATTATTATTATTGCGAGCACAAATGTGCAAATGTGCATACACAGCACATAATTTGCTCAGACGGCGCAGACGTCGTGAGGAAACTGAGTTTACTTAGCTTCTTTGGGAATATCGTCCAGTCGGGGAATGTCGTAACGTCAGTTAGATGACTTGCAGGCTTAGAGAGAATGCAAACTGAAAGCACGGTCTCAAAATAATTTTAGGTTAGGTAGAGGCAGAGGTAAGCTACTTATTTAATCTGAAGAGCTTTTCTTCTATGCCTAGGAAGAGGAAGTCTTCCGTCGCTGAGAAGAGTTTAAATACGGTACTTGTGACGTTTACGATACAATATTATAGCCACAGTGTTTTGCGCACACAGTACGAGTTGTATTGCACTGGCAGGCAGGCCTTTGAGTAGTGCAACTAGATGGGATGTCGGAAATTCGTGGACCAGCTGGGCTATGTTAACCCAGTCTAAGCAGTCCCGAAATCTGTGTCGGACATAGCTAAAAATAAAAGGAGGCCTTGACGGTGTATCCGATCAGGTCGTTTAATGCAAAATCCCTCTAGAACGGCACGCCGCAACCGCATGCCGAGGTTGCATGAGTTAAGCCTGGTGAACCCTTGATTGATGTAAGGCTTTTAGATTTCTGCGTAGCTACAAGTTTTCTAGTGAATTAGGCTAGTCTTATTTTCATTCAGTCTCAGACAGCTTGCCGTTAGCCAAACGCGAATGTCAATTATACACGACGTCAGCATTTGATTCTCAGCTCCTTCTAACCGGAAGTCGAATTGACCTCACAACGAAAGCATTGCGTTTAAGCCCGCGCACTTGCACACTGGTAACAAACCCAAGCGCTGACCCGTGCTTTTGCCTGTCAAATTAGTGGAAACAATGGAAAACAGTAAAAACAGCTGTTAACAGCTGTTTTTTTAAACTTGAACACTGTAAACAGCTGTTTTCAAAAATGACTGTTTTCAGAATACCTACAGGTAGACCTGAATGTAGATCTGATTTGGTCGTCTAGTTTTTAGCCGCTGGGAAACTGGGCTCCCAGATCTCGTACAGGTGCTACAAGAGATATGCTGGCAACGCCAATTTTTTGTGATATATTTTCAATTTCTGAGAAAACCATAGGTTGCCTCCGAATAGTAAGCACGCTTTATCGTCATTCAGTCTGAGAAAGTGTGCTGCCATCCAGCTGCGAATTTCAGTAATGTATCAAGGAAGTTGAGAGAATTTGACGTGCTGGAAGCCGGGCATGGATCAGACAGAGCACAGTCAGGCACACTCTCCACCATCCTTCGCTGCTCTTACTCTCATTTTCCCACTCTCGCTTTTTCTTTTTCACTCTCGCACTCTTTCTCCCTCCCTTTCACTCTCTCTCTCTCTCACTCTTTCTCCCTCCCTTTCACTCTCTCTCTCTCTCTCTCTCTTTCTCCCTCTCTCTCTTTCACTCTCTCTCTCTCTCTCTCACTCTTTCTCCCTCTCTCACTCTTTCTCCCTCTCTTTCACTCTCTCTCTCCCTCTTTCACTCTCTCTCTCTCACTCTTTCTCCCTCTCCCTCACTCTCTCTCTCTCTCTCTCTCTCTCTCCTTCCCTCTCTCACTCTCTCTCTCTCTCCCACTCTCTCTCTATCGTTCTCTATTGGCGGCTTCGTAGCGACAACTTTAGAGTTGCCGCTCTACAGCGGCGGTACGTCCGCCCATGCGAGTCAGTCGTGACATGGGACACTTTAGTTGTGAAGAGGTCGAACGAATTAGCGAGGCGGTGGCTAGGGCCGGTGGGTCTGCGGAGCAAGGAGGAATTGTAGATTATTACTTAAAATTACATTCTGTTTTGAGTATTTCCTTCACTCGCACGTAAGGATCTTCGCATCCCTCTCCTTCAGGCGATTCGCGGCCGATAGATCGACGCCGCACCTCACGCGATCGTTGCCGCATCTGCTGCATTTGTTTATGCGCCAGTCGCGACTCTCGTCCAGCAGTGCATTCGCTGCAGAGCTTGCGAATGGCCGCATAATGTCCTCGGCTGGACAGAACTCGCCAATCATTTTCAGCTGCAATTCAATGCTACTATTGCGACTACTGCATCCTTCCATTCAATAAGGACCGTGCTAAACTCACCACGTGCGCTAACGGCCGCCCGTGCTTCAGCTCGAGACAAGTGGACGTGCACAGTGGTATGACGGGGCGGAGCGCTCGAGCATGCATCCTTCGCGGCGAGCTCGCGAGCTCTCTCGCGAGCTCTCTCGCGAGCGAGCGAGAGAGCCCGCCGCGGGCTCGCGTGCGCTGCCGCGAAACGTCCTACCGGGACGCCAAATGTTGACCCAGGTGCAGTGTGGTACAGCCGGGGCTGCGCGGAACTTCCGACGGCAGCGCTAGGCTGCTCGCACCGACGTGCCACGACGACGCGCAACGGGATTGAGGCGACAGTCTGCCACTGCTCCGAGTCACGCTGCAACGACGCCTCCGCGACAGCGCCGCCCACCGGCGTCGCGACGACATCAAAGCTGACCGAGCCGACGACGACGGCGGCAGCCGCGGGAGCGGCGAGGACGGCGGCGGCGGCCGCCGCAGAAGCGCGCTGGACGGCGGCGTCGCTCTCTCTCCGTCGGCTCCGTCAGCCTCCGTGGCTGGTGCCCGTAGCGCTGCTGCCGCTGCTGGCGCGGCGTTCGCTCGGCTAGCTTTCCGACGCGGCGCTGCCGCCGCCGCTGCTGCAGCGGCGGCGGCAGTGGCTGGTCGCGTGTTGGAACGGCGCCGGTTTGCCGCCTGGCGCTCGAAGACGCCAGTCGCGGGTTTCGCGTCGGCTCGCCGCGCGAGAGCGAGGCTGCACGAGAGCGAGGCTGCACGAGGGCGAGACTGTACGAGAGCAATATTTCCATGCGGCGCCGTCATCGCTGTCGGTGCACTGCCTTCTGCATCCGATCAGGGCTCTGCGATATTGCGACGACACTGACGCTGCGGCGTGCGCTCGTTTAAGAAACAAAAGTGGCATTCGGACGCGCTAGGCGACAGATGTGTCAAGATATTTGGCGCTTAGGTACGCAATGGAACGTACCTCCGTCTGTAACTCTGCAGAGCCACAAATATTAAGCGGGTGCTACGCAGGAGAGTTTTCTCTAGCGCATTTAAAGCCTGTGTAGCTTTCGGCACGCATTCGGTAGCCAGCAGACTTCGTCGCACGCAACAGCGAGAAAGTGAGAAGCATAGCTGAGTCGGGAGGGCAGTTGAAGTAGTGAGTAGTATAGAGGTGGCAGCTCAGGAAGGCAGGAGAGGGTGTCCTATAGTCGGAAGCAGGAGAGTAGATGTCGTTGCTCAAAATTTCGGAAGTGAGCTTTAATGTTTAGGACCTGCAGAGCAAATTTTTCTGCCACCAACGGTCTTTAAGCGGAGGGATTGAACAGCTAAATTATGGCCCATAGAGGACCTGAGGACACGAATAGGCTGAAACTGGTGCGGCAGTTCCGTTCAGGTATGAAGGAGTCGCGGTACGGCGGTCGCCTTCTGGGTCATCGTAGGAACCAAACTCTTTATTCGTTAATCAATCCGATTCTACATAAGAAGCTCGAACATCAGAAAAGGAGAGAGAGAGAGAGAGAGAGAGAGAGAGAGAGAGAGAGAGATGACTGGGCTGATGATTGTTTAACCTTGCAGCCTTAAGCTTAAGCCTTAACCTTAACCTTAACCTTAGCTTTAAGCCTTAACCTTAACCTTAAGCCTTGCGGCCATATTCACCACCAGTTGCAGTGGCCAATATGTTTTATCGGTAGCCGAGCCAAAATAGAATTGAAATAATCTTGAATAATAATAAAATCAATATAGAATTGAAATAGTCTAAAGCTGCGAAGGAGTCGTCCAAAACTTATAATACAATTTAGGCAGTTGTCAAAGGCGACATTAAAGTTCCGAGCACACAATGACTGACACACGACAGCATCGTCTTTTAGAATGGCACAGTCTTCTAGTCTAACCACACGCTTAGGGGCTCTGTGAATAGCAGTTTCATTGTATCGTCGGCGAGTTTAAGGCAATTTCCCGACATTCATAATTGAATGTCTGCAAGACAAGCATTCAGTTCAGTCACTGCAGCAGATTCCGACCGTTTAAACGTCAAGTACAGCTAAGTCTCAATAAACTGAGAACAACAGTTGGACTAGGAATGACCCATGTGAGAATCCACATAACTGGTCAGTTTAATGAGACCTGACCTCCATAGGACATGGATTAATCACGAACGGAAAGGTATGATTCGACCCACGCCAGTGCCTCATCTGCCGTACTAATCTATGTTCTCAATCTCTGAAGAAGGATATTGTGATAAAAAGTTTCTCGAACGCAGCTCATAGATCCAGCAGGACTATGACAGTCACATTTCCGTCATCGTTGCTGCATAGGATGTCGTTGATTACGCGGATGAGAGCAGTTTCAGTGGAGTGATGTCACTTGAATTCCAACTGAAATTTTCTGATAATGTATTATTTTTAATTTACGCTACCAGCTGCTTAGTGACAATATTTTCAATACTTTTTGAAAAAGATGGAAAACTGTTCGATAGTTTGATAGGACTTCTGAATCCAGTCCGTTTTTTTGGCTATCGGTCGAACGACTGCCTATTTGAAGTACTTGTCAAACCCGTTATCCAGAGAAGCATTTGAAATCTTATTTACAGTTTGCAAAAATGTGTCTGCCAATGAATACCGCCCGGGGCAGACGTCAGACCGGGTCTTCAGAAGATGAGCACTTTTTAATGGACTTTATTTAAGTCCAGTCCATCGCATCGCATGCGGAAAACTCAGAAATTAACTTCGGGGATCACAAACTGTTATCCTTGTATTGTCAATTTTAAAAGCTAGCAATAAATAAATCTATATCTTCATAGCAAACAATATAACATGTCCTTTTAAATGCAAGCAATACGATATATTGTCATTTTCATTAAAGCAAAATTATAAAATAGTGTCAACCGTACACGCTGCACGGACTTACGTAGTCCACGATACACACACACTGTGGTCAGAGTCAGGATTCTGGAAGTGCTGTTAAAGCATACTTAAATATATTATTTTTGATGCTGTAACCATATCAACATATTGTAGTGTTCCGATGGTTAGTATCTATATTATTTACGTGCAAATACTTATGCAATACTTATGGGGCAATCTACCTGGCGAGGACACCAGCAAGAGAAAAATCTATTGCGAAACACGTGCGTGGCAACTAAAGTAGATCCACATTAAAATCAAAATTTCAAAGGCTCACCGCATGACCGGTAGCCTTTGCCGTCTAAACTCTGATTTTATTAAGTGTTGAATTGTATTATGCTAGACTCTCGTCTTCTTCGGTAGCTTGTTGTCGGGTGAAATTAATACAATCGATTCGAAAGACTGTTTCGAGGGTACTGCAAATGGCTTGAAGTCAAATTTATTTTGAACGCGTGATAATAACGACTCCATATCCAATTTGATTGATCTAGTGGTGTGAAAGAAGGAGAAACCAGTAGGGGAAGCGTCTTTAATTATCTGGTAGTTTACAGATTTTAGCCAAGTTTTATTCAAGGCGATCAGGTCGAGACCTTTTGCAGAAATAAGGTCGCTTATTGCTAAGGGTTAATAGCACATTGAGCAAGGATTCCAAAGACAGGCGTCAGGCTGGGCCACCGGATTTGTAACAGGCCTGAGGACCACTAAGTTAAAGAGATTCACACTGACGCATGAGGGTGAACGTGCTGAGCGGTTCGTGAGACAATGCTAGAAATGTCAAACGAGCGGCAAACTCAGCAGCTCCGGTCAAATGAGCGGCGTCTCAGCTCGTGGCCCCTGACCCCTCGGCGGCGGCGGCTCCGGGATGCTTTTCTTTTGTTAATGCATAATTCACGAATCGTATCAACAGCAATAACATCTAGGAATACATTTGAACTACGATAACGAAGCGATAATAGGAACACACGATCGTAACTAACATTTATTTAGTGGGTTAACCCGGCTCTCTGTTTTGTATAAAGTGGAACTCTAACCGAAGTAGTGCGCTTACTATTGCTGCACTAGCAACTGTACGTCCACATGAAGGTTTATGGAGTGTGGATGGCCCGGGCCACTGGAGGCCATAGCAAGAGAACAGGTACGCGAAATGGCATTAAACTGGCTGGGTAAATCCGGAACGCTTTTGTCTGCAATGAGGAATTAAAGCTGCAGTTTCGTGACGTTTATTGTGAAAATAGCAGCTGTACTGCCGTAGGAATATTTGGGGTGCTAACTGGGCCGGGCTACTGGATGCGATAGCTTTTAAGAATGATAATACTTTGATAAAGCACCCTCGGAAAACTCATTATCTTTCTTGGCACTTTACAATGGCTGAAAGGGAAGCACGATCAAATCACGATCAGTGACGATAGCGTGCTCGATAAGCAACAAGAATGACACGGTTAGCATGACATGCGCAAGGTCAGCATGCAAGTAGTGTTAGAAGCAGTATGCACAGCGCCAGCAGGCATAAGCATGTAAATTACGAATCACAGAGACCCACTACATGCTGTCATAAATAGGTGCGTTTTTAGTTTCATCTTAAAAGTGGTCAAGTCAGGAGATGTCGTGACGGAAGTCGGGAGTGAGTTCCAGGCTTTGGGAGCATACGAACTAAAGGCACGGTGTCCAAACGATTTGAGGTTTGTACGAGGTATAAGTAAACAGTTAAATTCCAAAAAGCTGGTGGAGCGATGCATAGCTCGTTGGGGTAGTAGATTTGATAGATAGGCTGGAGCCAAAGAATGAAGGGTCCTAAAAGTGAGTGACAATACCTTGATGTCAATGCGTTGGTTGACTGAAATAAAAAAAAAAAGTAAAAAGCCTGTGCAGGTCGGCGAGAAGTGGTGTGACGTGACAGCTGCGACGCCCACGAAAGACAAGCTTAGCTGCAAAGTTTTGCACGAGCTGTAAGCGCCTGAGTGCACAGGTCCGTAGACCAGCAAGCAGTGAGTTACCAAAGTCAAGACGGGATGTCACAGATGCATGGACCAAGTTAGATGTGGTATCGCTGTCTAATCAAGCCCAATTTTTAGCAATGTTATGGAGCAGTAAGTTGACATGCTTGACTGTGGAGCTGGTGTGGTCGTCAAATAAGAGGTGATTTTGGAACATGACACCTAGATTTCCTGCAAATTCGACAGGAGACTTGCTTGCAAAGCCAATTTTTAACTTTAGCCGGTTTCTGAATCACACTTGGCTTGCCCATAACTACTTAGGTTGGTTTTATCATCATTCAGTTTAAGAAAGTTTGCTGCCATCCATGTGCGGATGTCATCAATACGTGCAGCAAGAAAAGGTGAGAGAGTTAGACCTGCTGGACGGCTGGGAGCAAGCGAAATTAAATCTTTTGGGTAAACCTGCCATACGGTTCCCTATAATTTGGAATCAAAACCGCAGTTAGCCGAAGAATTTTTCTAGAAATTGTATTTCTATGAACCTTCGAATATGTAATGAGGATGGTTTGCCCGGGCCATTTGAGGTCATAGCACGAGAATGCGAAAGCACAATTGCATGAAAGGTGGTGGTTAAACATGTAACACCATTCTGTTTAATTTGAAAAGAAAACCTCAGTTTCTTACGTTTATTGTGGAAATGGTAGCTGTACCGCAGTGTATCGCAGTTATTTGCGGACCCCAAGGTGACGGAGTGGTGGAAACTTTGGAGCTAGCTACGATTGTGGCTACAAGACCCGAACGGTAATTTTCCGGCCCGACGTGGCAGCTAGTTAAGGGCGGCGGCAGCGCGTATTTGTAGGGCACTACAGCTAATCTCTCCTATGGACATTCGGGAGAATGGGACGTTAGTGGGGGAGGGGGCAACTGATATAACTCAACTGAGTCACATGCAGCCGCCGATAATAGTTATCTAGCAAACGCAAGCCGGAAATGCTCCACGGCGCGTCTCAGCGACTCAGCCGGTCCAGGCTGCCGCTTAATGCGCGCCTACTAAATCGACGGTCCTCGCTCAGCTGATCCATTTAGCTTTCTCCTGGCTGAGCGGTATGAATTCTCGCAGATGTCGCTTTAGCACCCGGAAGTTTGTTTCACCATTGAGTGCACATCTTAGGCCTAGGAAGCAGCTCGAGTTCAAGGGTTCCCCTTAATTCATGAGGTTATGATGATGCAGGTTCTTCTTGACCCAGGTCGTGGGTTCGAGTCCTACAGTGGGAGATTCAATATCGTGTACTGCGAGCGGTGACGATAGCCATAAAGGCTCATCTGCCGGTATATAAATGAGGCTGTAAATTCAGCAAAGGTTTTGCTTTAGATCGAGAGGTGCGCCTACGGCGAGCAGCTTCGAAAGAGTTCTGCAGTAAGGGCTACCTCATTTTCTTTTTCGACGATGCTAAACAGACTGCTACAGCAGCGCGCCTTGCGAGCGCCAGTTCGGGTTCATTTTCCAAAATGGCTGCTTTTAAGGATGGCGGCCATTTTTTAGATTTGCTGAACCGGAAATGCTTTTCGGGCAGGATTGAAGTAACCAGCGGAGGTGGGTGGGCTGGCGCAGCGAAGCTTCTGCATTCGCTTGTGGAAGTAGACATTACTTGCTATACGAGTAGATAAAACGAGGCTTTCTTCCGGGCGACACGCCCCCTCGATGCGGAGCTGCAGGATTGATACAGAAGCATATGTGCGGCGGTTGCATAGTTCACGACAGAAAAGCCTGGCAGCCAAGTTTTGCGCCAACTGCGAGCGTTTTATTGCACTGGCAGGAGAACTTGCAGGTAGCTAGCTCCGCCAATGCAGACGCGATGTCACGCATGCATGGACCGGATTGGCTGCGGTATCAGTGTGAGAGAGCGCACGAATCGTTGCCGTTTTGCGTAGCTGAAAGTAGGCTGCCTTGATAGTGAAACTGACGGAGTCGTCAAGTAACAGATCGGTCACATTGAAACAGCGAACCCATAATGTTCGCAGACGCTGCAGGAGATACCCTAGCCTAGCTCATATTGGGCGTTGCGTTAATTAGTTTTTTGAGTCACTCTAAGGTCTTCTGTAACTAATCGGTTTATCGCCATTTCAATTTGAAAAATACTGCTGCCATCCAAGTTAGAAGGTCAGCAATGTTAGCAGCACTTTAGTGAGCTATCGACATCGTCCGACAGCTCGCACCAGTTTCTCGCAGTCTTTGGTGGGTCTTAGTGATTCGTTCTTTGTGTACTTATGCCTGCTGGCGCTGTGCATGCTTCAAAAACCATATTTTACATGCTTACGCTATATATGTTAGTTCTAATATTTTATGGCTTTTGAAGTGTTACCACTAACAATTTGACCATGCTTCTCATACAGCATATACAAAGTGCCTAGAAAGAGAATAAGTTCACTGATGGCGTTCTACAAATATATTATTATTAGTATTATATAGTGCCATAATTCATACTCATTGGCAGAAATAGTATATAATGCCGCTGTCAATTAATAATTCAGTGTACGGCCGGCATAAGCTGAAGGTGCTTAGATCTTTGGTAAGATCAAAAAAATATCACATCGTGATAAATCAAGTGCCACTTAACCGTATTCTGCACCTATCTTTATCTCGCGAGATAGAGAAAACGGTAGCCCAGTCCACTTGCATCGTAAGCGCCTGGCTCTTAGAAACTACAAGTTTCTACAAAAAGAAACTACAAATAGATGAGTTTGAGGAGCTCTTTCCTCTGCGTTCTCCTACGCTTTCCCGAGACTATAAAGAGCTATTAATCCTTCTGATTTTTCCTTTGATTCGTCGGTTCATATTTTGCCGCGTATTCTCGTTAATAATTTATTGCCGCGTTAGTATTTCAATTGATAGATGCAAGCTTTGACTGCCCGGCAACAGCGAACATATGCTTCGTAATAACAGTACGGCTTACAGCTATTTCAAAAAATTCTATTCAGCCCCACAGAATGGCGTCGGAGCTCAGATTGATATCTTATGCGAACAACAACGTCGAAATAGCTTTCGACTTAAAACAAATTCTGCTGATGGCGACATTTCGGTTCCGATGTCTTGCACCCAGCTTGATCCTCATTTGCCTTGGTCCAAATTTCTTTATTTAAATATTGGACCAAAATTGCTGCCAGTTTTTAAAAGCTCGTCTCTTCTTCGCCTAGAAAAGTTACCCCTTTGAACATACCTGTGTATCTAGGTACACGATGGCACCCTTGTAAAGATGCCCTAACACCTAACACCGATAGAAATAATTCAAATAGTGATACTGGTACTATGCAGGAATCTAAAAGATTTTGTGTGGCTCGCCGCAGCTAAAGTTTCAGCGAATATATTCTTTATATTGTGGTCGCTTGCCGTCAAGGTAAAGCGGGTCAATCCGCACGTAAACTCACAATGCAGTCGCTCGCCACAAACGCTATGAGACAACCGAGCGGAATACGAGCGTGAAGGTGTGCAAATCGCGCAATTACCCCGCGCCGCCGTTACGATTACCAAGAGGCGATAATCTTATTGCATGCGGCTTCTCATCGTCGCGCCTCGCACTGTCAGTTCGGTCGGAGCACGGCTGCTTGAGCTCTGGGGCGTTAAGTTCTGGCTCCGACTGACGGCATTCATAATGAACAGTAAATATTTAAGCAGAATTAAATCCAAATTAAAATATAAATGCTAGCGACTGATTGCACCGTATAAACACGTAAATCCTACGATTAGGCTAAGCTTTGCAGCCGGGCGAGCATAGATATATATTTCGCGAGCGTAGCTGGGAAACTGCATCCGTCTGCCCTGAAGCCACATTCGTCGCTAGAGAGCGCTGTGTTACGCATGAGTGCATCTTTAGTGGAATGTATCCGATACTCATTTTTCCTTTTATGCACGTGTAAATTTAAAAATTTAAATAATCTGTACACTATCCTTTGTTTTTTGGCTGAAGTTGGATTGCAGTCGGCGTAACTACGGTTGGGAAGTTGCCTTGTGATTGTGCCTACCACATCCGTCGTGACGGTAAGGTGTTCTCGGAGCTTTTGTTCTGTACGACTGTTTGAAACGCAAGCACTGCTATTTGCGCTAACTGTAAAGATTTTCTTAGTCGGAATTTTAGCATCTTAAATTTACTATAGTATTCGACTAAAATTGTAGCATTTATATCCCGCCTTCCAAGTTTCCCCAGCGTGGCTCCCACTGTATTCCAGTAATTTGCTAGCGATCTATGGAGCTATATTCAGTCGGATGGTTTTCCTAGCGCCTTACATGATGAAAGCTCGAGTGACGCCTGCGTTTCTCCGCTATTCGGGGGGGACTACGTCGTAGCGGCACTGTTTCGCTGTTCTTGCACCCACCACTGTACGCAGAAGATTCCGGAAACAGTTTTTTGCTTCGTATTCGCTTGTTGCGCTCAAGCTTTGCAGTTAGGCTGAATGTCCGGCATTTCGGTACCGACATTCTCCGTCAATTTTAGACTAATCTGTTGTGCCACATGCTGTACTTCAACCCGCTAATCGCAGAATCTTCGAAGTCCGTGCGATAATCCATGGTATCTACCAAGAGTTCCTGTTGCTGTCCGCTGCGTCTTCGGTTTTTCAGAGTCGATTTCCCAGAGGTAATTGTGATGGCTGTTATTATGTCATGCTGCGACCAGCTCAGCCTATCATTCGCCGTTGATTCCCGATCGGGAGCAGTCGTGTCGAGCCAAAACTGTCACGTGGCTTGGGCCGGGACAGTCGGCCCAAGCCCCGTTTCCAGCGTCTCAACTTGTGCTGTTACGTAGCGTTGCAGTCCGACGCTGTTGTCATTCGCTAGGAGGCAGACCTTTACTTGCAGACAAACGTAGCTTAATCGTGCGTTGTTCACCGTCCCTTCAATTTGGTGAAGTTGCAAGGAGATTTTCGAGAGTTCCCCGGCTGCAGCAGTCAGCACAGTACTCTGTGTATCACTGCGCTGGATTGCTTCAAGACCTGTTTTAAGAGCAGGGCACAGGTACCTGCTTTAGCCGCCAGTCTGCGACTGCCGTTGCCGCTGCTGCAGCCGTGCCATTTACACTGCTTCAGAAGTCAGCTGAGCCAGCCGAGCCAGGCAGCTCATTACTGAATATCCCAGCCTGTGATCTACGACTGCCAACCCAACCGTTCGGTCGCTCTTCATGCTCTATAGTAGATGCGCTGGCGTTTTCTGCTGATTCGCTTAAGTAAAAAAAAATGATAGTGGTAAGTACTAGATTATCATGTGATTCTTGGAACCTCTGCACAACACCTACCGATGTTTTGAAAGTATACGTGCGTTGCTAGCTTGCAGTAAAATAGCACCACCTGCTGTTCACTAGTGCCACGGTGGCATGGCTATACAGCCCTGGTGGCATGGCTACCCAGCCGTACCGTACTGCATAGACTGCTAGCTCTGAATGAGATGCGGAAATCTCTGATGAAAGAGTTGCTAGATGGTAAAAAGATTGGGATTTTACGGCCTTGGTCTGGCTGATGCCATGATGTCATCGTGTAGTACTTGACGGGCAAAACTGGGCGCCCGTCTTCTTAGTGAATTGGTATGCCAAGTGCCCTCGGTCTGTTGAAAGTAAGTGCATGAAGGCTTGCAACCCAGCTGGCCTCATGCCAGGGGCAGTCATCGTATTGTGGCTGTGGCTGTGCAGCTGTTGCATTTCAACCTTCTGCGGTGGTTTACAAAGTCCCCTCCTTGCCTCCAAACTCGTCCTTCCTGCTTCCTGCTATCAGTGCACACAAGTGCCACTCCATAAATCCTGCCTACCTCTTCAATTCCTCTCAGGCAAATTCCTCTCTGCTTGAGTTATCTCTGCCGGTTTTCGTGCTTGCAGCAGCAGCGATGGCGATGCTTCGTGCCGTGCATTACATCGCAGTGCAGAAGCAGCTGCGGCTCAGGCAGCCAGGCTAGGTCCTAGTCCGGTTTAAACTTCTTGTGGCTTTGTGTGAATTCCTTATCATCAAGCTGTGCAGTTTGCCCTTTAATCACCGCTGTACACTTTTCGGATACTCGTGACCAGCCAGTTGTGCCCCATATTGGTTATTGTGCTGCTGTGATTACCTCCCCCCTGAAGATTTTCGGGCTGTACAGTAAGAATAGACTTATAAGCCAAATCGTTCTCACTCTCGAGCAGTCATTAAATTCTTTGGCAAACTCGAAGATTGCATTGGCTAGCTATCAACAAAGCTTACTTGCCGAGCCTAGCCAGTGTTGCTAGATGCTGCTTATATATTATTTTCTACTGGTTTGCATGGAAGGCAGTTCACATTACCAGCACCATGCGATGGACCAGAGGTCGTGTTAAAGTGCTGCTTCGTCGCGACCTCTGGTCCATCGCATAATGCCGAGGTCACGGGTTCGAGTCCTGCAGCAAAAGCTCTTCTGCTGCTGCCATTTAAATGAGGCATTTTAGTCGAATCAGCAATCTTTACTGTTACCCGTTTGATGCATGCAGGCTGCCTGGGACCTGGAGCCTCCAGCCTCCCTTGCCTAAATGTGCTGGTGGTGGCTGTTATTTACTTTTAAATTTGTGCTGGTGCGGATGGACCCTGCACCACTGGGTGACCCATGACTCGTGACCCATGACAAGTGTGTTGGGGGGGGGGGGGGGGCCGTGCATACCTCTACTTAGAGTAGCTGCTGCTACTGCTACAGTGGCCCATCGACATACCTGCACCCACCCACCCACCTGCCACTGCTTAGGACCTCTGCTGCTGTGTAGCAGCTGTGCCAGCAGCTGCTTATTGGCTGGCCTCTCCACTCTCCAGATTTCCGGGACTAGGAAGATGCATTGCATCGCCACATGACCTTGGGCCTTGGGCTTGGGGTAGTGCATGCACTGTTAAACAGGCTGCTTCCATATTTCAATTGCATCCTGCTCGGTCGCTCTGCCCTGCGTACTCGCACTCACTCAAGCCAGTGAGCACCTGCACACGTGTGAGCTCTTGCACAGGCACTGGCCAGTGACATTAGGAGGCCTCGTCTGCATGTTAGTCTGTCTGTGATAATGCACATCAGTCTGTCCCTGGATACTGCTCATCAGATTAATGCAGGCTGTGTTTGTGCCGTGCTAACATTTCTTGTGAATAAAGCCCAGGATCCTTTGAAGGAGACCGTGCCTTTAGTTCGTATGCTGCCAAAGCTTGGGACTCACTCCCGACTTGCATCACGACGTCCCCTGACTTGACAACATTTAAAAAGAAATTGAAAATACCTATTTAGCACAGCATTTAGTGGGTCCCTGTGATTCTTCCTTAATGTGCTTATGCATGCTGACACTGTTGCATGCTGCCCACTAACCACACTTGCATGCTGACCCTGTGCTTGTCATCCCTAACCATGTTATTCATGTTGCTTATCAAGCATGATACCAATCACCATTCCATCGTGTTTCCTTTGCAGCAAATGTAAAGTGCCAAGAAAGAGATTGAGTTCTCTGAGGGCGCTTTATCAAGTGTATTATTATTATTATTATAACGGTGTATAGATCGTGTCCTCTTGACTGCTATTTATAGGGTTCATTCAATCCTGCTTATTGCATTCTTGCTGCCTCCTAGGCGCTGGCATTCTGTTCAATCATTGTCTTGGGGGAATAGATTTGCTCATCGTGCCCTGGGGTTGTGGCTTGCTGGCCCCACGTTCTCCCATGGCTAGCTGCTGAATGCTTTAAGGAAGCCTTTGCATGCACCGAGCCAGGGCTACCTGCCTTACTGCTGCAGCTGCAAAGTACCAGGGCACGATGTATCAGGGATCTAGCTGCGCTCTCGAAGGCCAGGCAGGTCATAACCTGGACAGCGGCGGCTGCTATTGGGGCATTGCCGTGGTACTTGCAGTCCTCGTGATGTAATGTATTGCATCTCCCTCTATGACTCCACAAAGCCACTAGGACTAAGTTGGTGTTACACAGAGATTTTTCTATAATGCACTCAAAGCCTAAGTGAGTTTCGATAAGCATACGGTTGCCAAAAGATTTCGTCTCATGCAACAAAGAGAAAGTGAGAAGCCTAGCTGATTCAGGATGGCATTCAATGAAGAGCGTAGCATGGAAGTGGCAGCTCAGTAAGGCTAGAAAGGGCCCACCTCAGTCTGCAGTAAGAGAGTAGATTTCATTGCTTATGTGGAAGTGAGCTCCACAGTCCTTCAGGTCCTTTGTGGCATGCAAAGCTTCTGTTGCCAACGGGGGAGGGCTGGAGGAGGCTGAAACTGGTGAAGCAGTTCCGCTAGGAATGAAGCCACTGCCGGCCTTTAGAGTCAAGGTAAGAATTTTGCTCTGTATCCGATGATCGACCAGAAGCCATCGCCATTCCTTCAGCAAAGGAGACAAGTGGCTCTGAAAAAGCCACTAAACCTCTGGGATTTGTTGATTAGCCTTGAAGCCATATTAATCAAGAGCTGCAGAGGTTTAGTGGCTTTTTTTGGTTGCCCAGCCTAGATGGAATTGCAGTAGTCGAGCCTGGACAGAACCAGGGATCTGGTTAAATTTCTAGCAAGCCAATATGGTAGATTTCTTGGATAGAGATCTGGTGTGATTGCTTGCTAGCTCTGGAGGTAGTCTTCATAATGAAACTTTTAACAACACAGTTATCAAAGAGAACACCTAAATTCCAAGCGCTCGGCGACGGTCGGACAACAGCAATGCCAATTTAGAAGAGCAGAGTCTCCTCATCCAGCCGAGCACTTGCGGTGTTCTTTGAGTAGGAGTTCGGTTTTGCAGTCGCTGAGCTTAAGCAAATTGGCCGACATCCAGGATCAAACATCTGCGAGGCAATCATTCAGTCACTATAGGCCGTCACTGTTGGCTACCGAATGCATAAGGAAAGCAGCTTTGGTTTTGAGTGAGCTTTAGAAAACTCTTCTGCATGCCACCCACTTAGACGTTGTGGAGTTACAGATGGAGACACAGTACATTACATAGCGTACTCACAAGAGGCCAATCGTAGCAAACAAGGCCGCTAGTATACGTTTGTGTGTGTATTTATGATAGATGTAGTGTCTTTATATCCAAGCATTCACCATTGGCTACAGCAAAGTGTAAATGAGTATTACAAAAAGTGAACGCCCGATGTGTTGAGCCTGAAGTTGTCCCCAGCACAAGCCGTCAGTCTGTTAAGAAAACTGCACGGGAGAACAGTTGAAACACTGACTAACGAAAGCATCACTGCAGCTGATTCCATTGGTTTAAACAACAATTACAGCTGGGTAGTGTCAGCATAAAAGTGATATTGTATTCCCATGGGCCCAAATCACTATTCCAAGATGCTCGGTATTAATGGGGAACAGCAATAGATCAAGAAAGGACCACCTGTGGAATACCACAATTCACCTGCCTGCTGGATGAGAATTGACCGCCACACAACACTGATTGAATGCGATCAGACCAGTACTATATGAACCATGCCAGAACCTCATATGCCTGGCCGATCGTTGTTCTCAATCGTTTCAAATAGAATATCGTGATCAATAGTGTCGGACAAAGATTATAGCTATATGAAGCAGGACTAGGATAGTAAAATTTACCGTTATCACGGCTGCTTATGTCTTTGGTCACGCACCGCAGAGCAGTTTCAGCGTAGCGATGTCACTTGAATTCCATCTCGTGCTTGCGCATGCGCTCCAGGCGCTGCTGTCATGTACGAGTGCAAAACCGTAAGGCAGTTGCTCTGCAAGTTCTGCCCGTTTGTGCAAGCAGCCTGGTATGCCCAACAGCAGAGGTGCCATTGTTGACGATATTGAGCCGCTGTGACTGACCATATTCTAAATCGTGAGCCGTGCCTCGAACAGCCATTTTGTCTAGTGCTCCGGGTCGAGAGCTAGCCGGTCGGTGTACATGCTGCCATCAGTAATCTTTTAAAGATTAAACACCCCAACTTGTAGGTCACGGTTGTGCAGCGTGGTGACATGGCATTATACGGTGGCGGCCGGGGCAGGTCGGGCGGACGTGGTGCCAGCAGTTCGCCGCCCGGCATGAGCGCCAACAACGGACCCTTCTCCGGCCTACCTTTCGGTGTCATCTCTCAGATAAACGACCACTTGTATCTGTGCGGTGCTCTGGCCTTGAACGAGGCAAAGATCAGGCAGCTCGGAATCACTTTCATCATAAACGTCACGCTGGAGTACCCGGGCTTGAACATACCTGGCGTGCAGGTGAGGCTAGGTGCTTGAGTGTGTCTGCACCATCGCTCTTTCTGCTGCTGCTGCTGCGATTGCTGCTGTTGCTGCTGAGCGGTCCAGTGATGTCAGCAGCAGCAGCTGTTGCACACAGCGAGTCCTACTGGTGGCGGCTTGCTGCCGCGTTTGCTTGAGCAGCGACCGTGCAGCCGGGCTACAGAACAACGATGCAGTGTGCTTTCCGGTGCTTTCTGGAACCAAGGTCTGGTCGGCATCTGGCTAGTCGCCCCTTTGCCTAGCGGCCCGGGCTGGCTCGTTCGGCCGGTCGCCGAAGGGTGGTGGCAGCTGGCTGCGCAGATCGCCACGTGCTGCTCGTTCATCGGCCAACTCAAACGCCGTGGCCGATCCTGTCTCGGGCAGAAAAGGCTCGGACGCGAAGGCATCCAGCAGGGTGGGTCCACTCTCTCGATGGGGATGTGATGTCTCGGATCGGTGCTCGGGAAGTTGTCTATCGTTCGTCGCCGTGTGTCAACTTGCTGTGCTGCTGCTGACCTGTCGTCTGCTCAAACCTCTAGAGCCACTAGCCACGAGCTAGCACTTCCACGAGCAGCCTGAGCGCTCCTCTAGGAATGGTCGTCAAGGCTTGAGACGTCTGATTTGTATGCAGGGCCAGACCTGGTCCGAGACTATGCAAGTAATCGGTTGTGCAGCTAGAGTGAGAAACCAGCCAAGTACATTTTTTATTTTATTTTGCATATTTACCGAAGCAGGATACCTTGCTTGTCGTTATATTTTGGTTATCCCTTCTCTTGGAGCGTGTAGAGATTAAGTTTTTTACTGTGTTGTACATAAGACAAACTATTATTAATTATATCGAATACGGTTAATTTCGCTTGTGTCTGCGCAGTGATGTGTGCCATAGTGCTAGCTTGGGTGACTGCACTGTCCAACCCAATTTGGAAGCACATTAGCTACCGGAACTCCTTCCCCGTAGCTATTTTTGCATTCACGAAAACGAAAATTATAAGGCTGCGTTTGGCAAGCACCGATCGTATAGCCATTGCAAAAGAGCACACGATTTCCGAGCAGTGCGAATGCCTCAATATTAAGAAGCAACGACATCTGGAAACTCGGAAGCAGGGAAGCATGAAGTAGTCTCCCTAGGCTGCAAAGCTATCGGAACGGTAGCCTTGAAGAACTGACTTGCTGCTGGGAAAAGTGCCGGCTTCCCTGGCCAAGATCACGGGTGTCTGAACAATTTCCCTAGTAGTGCACTAGCGCATAAAGGATATGTCACACCACCTATTAGAGGAGTAAGGTCTGAAAAATGTAGCACACATTGTGTTGGCCATATTTAGAGGTATAGCACACACTACATATTTCTTCTGCTAGCAGGTCTTACTAGCATAATTATCGTGTAGCAAAGCATGCCAGTAGGTGAGCAGAGTAATACCTCTCACCCAGCTACCGAAATTCATAAACACAGCCGGCCATCAGTTAGTTATGGAGTCATCCTGTTGCCAAGGCGACATCAACAACTATGCAGCTTCTGAGTTTTCTCGGTTTGGCATCAGTGCTCAGAAGTCCTCCGTGAGCGATAAGCTACAAATCAAAACTGCCTCTCAATAGCCGATTAACCAAAACTGATTGTTCAGTATTTACCATCAATTCACCACTATTCGAATAGTTACCGGCTGAGCTAAATCCGCCATTCTACATCCGCCAGACATGTATTCTGCTGCTGCCGGCTGTGGTGGTGCATACTTTCCAGGAATGAGCAGCTAACTTCCATGCTGCCCTCTTCCTCGACTGCCTTGCTGACTCAGCTATGCTTCTCAACTTCTCTTTGTTATGTGAGAAGAAGTCTGTTTGTTGGCTACCGAATGCAGCTTTGGTTTTGAGTGCGCTTTAGAAAACTCTTCTGCATGTCACCCACTTTGTCGTTGTGGAGTGACAGATGGAGACACAGTACATTACGTAGCATAATCACAAGAGGCCAATCGTGGCAAACAGGGCCGCTAGTATATGTTCGTGTGTGTATTTTTGTTGGATGTAGCGTATTTGCATCCAAACAATTATCATTGGCTAGAGCAAAGTGTAAATGAGTATTAAAAAAATGAACACCCGATGCGTTGAGCCTGAAGTTGTTCCCAGCACAAGCCGTTAAGAAAACTGCCCGGGAGTTCAGTTGAAACGCTGATAAACGAAAGCGTAGCGTGAAACCTGCTTAAACGATACGGCTGTGAGCTATCCGACGGCAGCTCCTTATTCCGTTCAGTCTGTCAAGTCCTGCTAGCAATTGGCATTGCGGCAGAGTGCGCGCTCGCACACTGCCGTCTTGCTTTCCGCGGAGCACGTGCAGGTGCTGGTTTTGCCGCTGCCGCACTGCTGCAGCTCGTCGTCTGCTTTGGCGGCTGCACAGCTTCCGGCGCTGCGCTCCTCTGATCGCTTCCGCCACTTCTGCAGTCCATCAAGATCAGCGTGGACGACCTGCCGAACACGCAGCTGTGCGCCCACTTCGACAAGGTGGCCGATCGCATCGAGGACGTGCGCCGCAGCGGCGGCAAGGCGCTGGTGCACTGCATGGCCGGCGTGTCGCGCTCGTCGACGCTCTGCATCGCCTACCTGATGAAGTACGGCGGCATGACGCTGCAGCAGGCGCATGCGCTCGTGCAGCAGCGGCGGTCCATCGTGCGGCCCAACGTGGGCTTCTGGCGTCAGCTGATCGACTACGAGCGGAAGCTGCGCGGCACCAACACGGTGCACATGGTGAAGACGGGCGGCGGCTTCGTGCCGGACGTGTACGAGTCGGAGACGAAGGGCGGCGTGGGCTGGATGACCACCTACTCGCAGGACTTCAGCAGCAGACGATCCGGCGGAGGCGGCGGCGCCGCAGGCAGCTCAAGCAAATGAGATTCGCGCTCGCTCGCGGCAGCTGCGCAACTGCTCTTGGCGCCAGCTCTTGGCGGTGCTGTGCCCTTCCTCCCCCTCCTCTCCCTCTTGCTGTTGCCACGTCTGTCTGAATCCGGAAGTCGCCTCTGATTGGCTCGTCCGTTGCTTGGCGAGCGTGCAAGTCAGCCACGCTATACAAGTGCTCCGACCGTCGGGTATTCGTTACTCGTTAGTTTTTTGTGCCGCATGCCGCCTGCCTGTTCGTGCACGACAGCTAATTTATTATTGCCTCCCGCGTGCCGGAGCCGAGGTGCGCGCTGCTATCGTGGGGTGCCTGGTGCTGCTGCTGCTGCTGTTTTGCTGGGGTTTTGCAGCCGTTGCTTGCTGGATTCACGCGCCAGCTGCCCTGCCGCTTCGAAGTGACACGGAGTTGTACAGTTTCGCTTGCCGCTGCCATTCACTGCAGCTTTTGTTTTCTACTTTTGCTGCTCTGCTCGCACACGTGAAGAATGTGTTTGATGTGCTTTTCTGTGATGCACCCTCGGCCACCCTGGCGGTGGCCACGTGACAGCTGGGCCCGTCGAATTCCGGACGTAGGGCTTCCGGTGTTGCTGGCTTGGGTCATCCGACACCTTGTTGGCAATGTGAGTCCAGCCATGGGACACCATTAAATTATAAATAATAATGCGATTGATGAAGTGACCAGTAAATTAAATGCCTGCGTTGTGAGTCACACGTGTATTTTGGCAGCCTGCGATGGCAAACCTGGTGAGGTTTGCCAGTCCTATGAGCCAATGACTGCCGACCAACAGCCTGACAGCTTCTTTTGCCTTGCTAGTGTAATGTAATGTATCTCCGTCTGTAACTCCACAAAGCCATACAGGCTATGTGGGTGTTACGCAAAGAGTTTTGTATAGAGCACTCGCAGCCTAAGTCGCTTTCGGTACGCATTCGGTAGCCAGCAGACTTCGTCTCACGCAACAAAGACAAAGTGGGAAGCATAGCAGAGTCAGGAGAGCAGTTGAGTAGCATTGAAGGAACAGCTCGGGACCACTGAAAAGGATGAGCCATAGTCGGCAGCAGGAGATCCAGCAGATAAGGCGCTCGCCCCGACCAAGGTCTGGCTGAAGTCGTGGGCTCGAGCCCCGAGGCATATGTGAAGCGCCTGAATAGAGATTAAGTTCTCTTGGGGTGCTATATAAATGAATTATATATATTTATATATAGAGAGAGAGGGGAGAGCAGTTGACGTTACGTAAGAATCACATGTGGAAGCGAGTTCCACAGTCTAGGACCTGCAGAGCTAAAGCTTCTGTCGCCAGTGGTCTTTAAGCAGAGGAATGGGACAGCTAATTTATGGTCTATGCAGGACCTGAGGGCACGAGGAGGCTGAAACTGGTGCAGCAGTTCAGCTAGGTACGAAGGAGCCAAGCCGTGGTGGTCGTTGTGGGTCAGCGGAAGAACTTTGGGTGGCCATTTCACCCTCCCTTGCCAAAGACTTGTCTAACTCTGGACTTGTTGCGATTTTCTGTCGGACCCCGGGTCAGTGCTGCCTCTCTGTGACTGCCTAGAGAAAGAGAGAGAATGAGCTCCCTGATGGCGTCCTTACCGAGACTTACTCGACCGCTCCTTCACATCGACGCGAAGCGTGGCCAGCAGGCGTTACTTTCCTGGCGTTAGCAGTCCTTGGCTGTCCACTGTATCGTGGCCACTGGTCTGTGGCTCGGCAAGCTGGTGGCTTCGAAGCTTTGCAGGTTGCTGCAGCCCTTCGGTCGAGCCGTGTATGGCAGCATATGAGGGTTGCAGACGGCCAGCAAATCGGCCCAGCGGTCCTCAGCTCCGTGGTGCCTGCTGGCTGGTCTGATGATGTGTAGGCCACCTGAACCCAGTATCTCAGGAACTGGACTTGGGTGCAGCCGACAGAAGCATCAAGAGCACGTGAGCTTTCTCAGCTGCACATGCTAGATGGCTCACGGAGCCCGTGGACTGGCATTTGGGGATGACCAGTATATAGTATACCTCTATAGTATATCCTTCTATGAGCACTATTGCATAGCCGAAAGTGTGCTGGCTCTATGAACAAACGACGGAGTATTAGCTGGTTAAATTGAGTGCTCAGACATCGAGACGATCTCATGAAATCTACTACAGTTTTTGAAGGCTGCCGATCGTGCAAAGTTTGGTTCGTTGCAGTCAAGAGTCGAACCAGAGTGGATGAATATTAACCGTGGTCAAACACATTGGGTAGGATACGGAATATGCTTGGCGACTCGAAACGGTGGCGTCTGACATGGATGCACGGCGTTTCCCGAGTTTCTCTGACAGCTGATGACGGAATACTTGTAATGATGGGTCATTAGTGCAGTGCCCTCCGAGAACTTGATCTGTACCCAGATGTCTTACAACTTGCTCGGAGAGAGTCGACGAAGCAAAACTGCAGCCGCCGATGCAGCTGTCGCACAGGTGACTCCACTAGCCGCTTGAGGCGGCTCCAGGTGCTTGGAGCATCTACTGACACTGATTCAAATAAGAAAAAACAGATCGAAATAAGGCCAACGATTTAAACAAGGCCAGCCAGAGAGCCTGACCACTGGAGAAAGGCCGGTCACGTCCCCCAGCAGCCCAGGCTTAAATTAAAGGACTGACATCGAGTGATTAGTGATTACTCGTTTTCCAGCCTAGGCCATTCTGGGAGTCCCAAAGGCGTCGCCGTCATTCATTGACTCCTGCACCTCGCTAGCACCACCCGGAAGAGCACTTGGCTGCCTGCCAGCACTTGGCCGTTCCTGCGGCCAGCACACCCTGGGAATGTTTAATGGTGGTAAATGTAGCCATCGCAAGCAAACCTGGTAGGCTGCTAACGTCAGGCCTCGGCGTTAGTCCTGTACATCGGCCATGACTGTCAAGCTAAGTGTCAGATTTGCAGCAGCAGCGATCCCTAACCTGCTAGACAGTCTCGGTGACGATGACGGCCAGCGACTGGTTTCCACAGAAGCCTGCGGCTCTCGAGTCCCAAGCCGGTCCCAAGTTGTCGTGTAATGTAACTACTGTAGCTGCTTCCGTTGAAACTCATTTCGAAGCAACTACTTGGATTTCCCATACGGGCTAAGGGGCAGCTGGGCATCAATAGCCTTCATTGCTATGCTGGCATGAGACTGCAGCCTATAGTCGTTCGGCGTCAGTTCATGTGAATAGTGTGCGAGAAAGCTGCCGTCGTTGGGATCTTGAACTTTAGTCGTAGCTAGGCTATCTCTGGTCTAGAGAAACTCAGTTCCTTCTGAGCGATGGCTCTTTACTATTCGGACCATTGCTCCTCACATGTTTCAAGCTGCTTAAGTATCAAGCGTACTTGTGCCTTCACCAGTTGCTGCACCAGTGTACGCATGCACGCCGACAGCAGCAGAAACACGGCTGCGACGAAGAGCTCTCACACCTTCATACCTCAGCGCTTCGTCACCTTAGCGTAGTTGTACCTAGACGGTTTATATCGAACGTCGTCAATGAGCGAAGTGCAAGATTCGCTGTACTGGCGCAGTGGTAAGCAATAGCGAGTTGCCGGCGCCGCTTCAAACGCCTGACTTGCTGCTTCCGTTGGAAATGGCAATTTTTAGGAACTTCAGGGACAAACGTAAAGTAATAGGTGGCAGCTTCCGGGTTGCCGATTCGAGGCGTTTTTCTGAAAGGAAAGCCATTCTTAAGATGCGATTTATAAATTCTGCTAGTGCTGCGTGCCCTTGGCACGAACACATGGTTTCACATACAATGGGACTATCATTCTTTTAGTTTGCATTCGAAAATTCGGAGCTTGCTGTTATTTTTAGACTTGCCAAGGGTGGCTGCTTCGGATTCTATCTGAATTGAGGTACGAAAAATCCTGCTAATACGCTTAGTAAAGCTGTGTAGGTCGGCGTGACTTCGACACGTTGGCTTGCGAAAGACTTTTTTTTAAGATGGCCGTAAGAGAACTTCCTTGTACAGTTTTCGAACAAGAGTTTGGGAGCTTGCGTCGCTCGCCCGTCACGAACGACGGTCTAGCCCGCCGTCGCCGAGTGCCGAAAAATCCGGTTACGCCCTTGTGAGAGGCGCTAAATTGACGGTCGCTCATTAGAAGCTAAGACTGACTACTACGCTGGCTCTGCGAAGCTCGCTGTCGCGCTCGCACCGTTTAGGTTGCATCGAAGCGACGGCACGTCGAGGCGCTGTTAGCGATCGCGTTCTCTGTAACCGCGGGTTCGCGAGCGGTGCCGCGCCGGACCAGCAGCAGTCGGCTGACGGCTGCCCGAAGGACGCTGCACGGTTTGCACCCTATAGCGCGTGCCCCACTTGGGCCGTTGACTGAATATAAAGAGTGCATCTCGCCCTGACTGCAGGAAGTCGGCACTTTGCAGCGTCTGCTATGTTCGGGAGCAGCTGAGCTCGTCGAGCTCCGACGTTTGGAATCCAAGCGGTGCGCGCGCGTGCGATTCGTCATCGACAAACTGCGAGCGCGAGGCGCCGACGATTTCACGAAAGGAAAACGTGTCAATCGCCTTGAAACGGTTCCGTCCAACCTGAGGCCGCTCGCCTTGCCGCAGCTCTTTCGAATGATGCAGCTCGCTCTGCTCCGCGAATTCCGATATAATTTATTATACAGTAAGTCCTTCTAGACATATTTACACGTGTGCACGTATGTACACTCGAAGACCCACATACTTAGTCGGTGAGGTCAAGGTTGCGCCCGAAGCGCGGCGGCGGCGGCGGTGGCGCCGAAGTGTCGATGCTCTTAGCCGGCTTTTTTCTTCTGCGTCTTTTCGCGCGCGTTCGACAAGTCGTACTTGAAGCCTTCTCGTCGCATCGCCGACTCCCTCTTTTTGACCGTCTTGATGACCTTGTTCTGCAGCTCCGATCGCGTGAAAGGCCGCACCTCGTCGTCGCTGGCGTCGCTCACCTCGCTGTCGTACTCGTCGCTAGAAACGCGCGCGTGCAGCGGCCACGCTAATGGCGGCGGCGAGCGAGCGAGCGAGCGACGCGGAAACGGCAGCGGCGGCGCTGCTAGGCTCGCAGGAGCGCAATCATCGCCGAGTGCACGACGACTATGTCGACGAGTGTACGTTCCAATCGAATGGCGAGACATGCGACGAAGATTTTATATTTGCACGTCCCGTACTGCTAGAGAGAGAGAGAGAGAGAGAGAGAGAGAGAGAGAGAGAGAGAGAGAGAGAGAGAGAGAGAGAGAGACAGAGAGAGAGAGAGACAGAGAACTAGAAAAAGAAGAAAGCGTGAGAGCAATGTAAAGAGAGGAGATGGAGAGTTGTGAGGAGAGAGAGAGTAGAGGGAAAGAGAAGGGTAGCATGCAAGAAATTCGCCGCCTCGATCGCGTTTGAATCGCTCGTGCGCTCGCATTTCAATCCAGGCCATCAATTGATTGCAAGTTTAAAAAAAGACTCTTGGCTGGATTACTCCCTCCGGCCAGCCTAAATTGCGAGGCAAGCAAGCACAACGTCTCAGTTCGGTTCGAGCTGGACAGCTCGCTTCGAGACGGTTTCAAGCAGCGGGCAACCTCGCTCCGCTTTTTCCGCCGAGCGCCGGTCCGTCGCCTTACCCCACCGACGGCGGCACGATGTGTGCGGGCTGCTGCGGTGCGGCCGGTCCGTCTCCGATCAGGCCCGGCCCCTTCGGGTCGTAGCGGTCGAAATCCTGCTCGCGAACGAGACGAGCGGTCGATCAAGCAGGACGCGCGCATAGGCGGGCGGGCGGCGGTCGCCGACGCTGACAGGGTCGGACGGAAAAAGTCTGCAGAAAGCGGGCTAGCCGCGAGCCGGCGGACGCGTGCAGACGGCGCCGCGCGAAATGGCGGTGGGGGGCGGTGGCAAGGGGGGGGGGGGGGGGGGGCGGCTCGCCTTGCTGACGAGGTACTGCTGGACGGAGAGCAGTTCGTTGGTTCGCTGCTCGATGATGCCGAGATACTGAATCATGCTCTGGTCGGTGATGCCCGTCTGAGCGCCGAGCATGCCGTCTAGCGCTGACCGGTCGCAGTTGATCTTGCTGAAGAGCGAGTCCACACCTGCGAATGCGGCAAAGGAGTGAGCGCTGCTGCTGCTGCTTCGCGTGAGCGCGAGAGCGCTTCCAAGTCTCGCGCGCACGCACTGAGCTCGCTCGAGCACCAACCGAGACCGCCAGCGAAAGCGAAAGTGCACAATATGGATGCAGATGGCGAGCAGGTGACACGAGTGAATTTTAATAAATACGATTTAGTTCATAATTTACAGATTATTAATATTGCGTTATACTAACTATTCCGAAGTGTAACGAGGGAGCGAAGGGGGCTGAAGCCGGACTCGGCGGATCCGGATATGACTAGAGTAGAGTAGTACACGAAATCGAAGCCGAAATCCTAACAAGAGACATTTAATGCGGAATGTAGTGCAGTACCAAAAAAGCAGCCCTGTCGAAAGAATAAATTGAATTCGACTCTCGCGGTCGTTCGTTGCGAATTAAGTTTCAAGTCACGAGACGAGGAGCATCGGGCAACGGTCTAAAGGGCCAAATGCAGGACCGGTAAAAGAGACGATATTATGCAAAAGGAAACGGTGAGGGAACGAAACTCGCAAGCGGAGGTACGGCGAAATGACCATGCTGAATGCCAGCACTGGCAGTGATTTCTCGGAATTCTGCCGCGGGCCTCTGCGTAAACGGGCGTAAACGTCGCGAGATGCACTGCGCGCGGGGAGCTGCGCAGTCGCTCGCACCTGCTGCAGTCGCTCCGCCCCGCCAAGCGAACCGCAAAGAAAGAAGAGGGCGCTGTCTGATTCTCGAGCCAAAATGAGTTGCTGACTGCTCAAGCAGCTCTGGCAGCACGAGGGGCTGACAGCGAGGCTGCCGGGAGCCTCGCTGCTGGCTTCCGCACGGGATCGCGGCTTCGCGTGAGGCAAAAAGGGGCCTCGAAGCGAGCGCTCACCGCTCCAGCGTCTCTCTCTCATCTCTCTCTCTCTCTCTCTCTCTCTCTCTCTCTCTCTCTCTCTCTCTCTCTCTCTCTCTCTCTCTCTCTCTCTCTCTCTCTCTCTCTATCTCTCTCTCTCTCTCTCTCTCTCTCTCTCTCTCTCTCTCTCTCTCTCTCTCTCTCTCTCTCTCTCTCTCTCTCCTCTCTCTCTCTCCCTCTCTCTCTCTCTCTCTCTCTCTCTCTCTCTCTCTCTCTCTCTCTCTCTCTCTCTCTTATCTCTCTCTCTCTCTCTCCTCTCTCTCTCTCTCTCTCTCTCTCTCTCTCTCTCTCTCTCTCTCTCTCTTCTCTCTCTCTCTCTCTCTCTCTCTCTCTCCTCTCTCTCTCTCTTCTCTCTCTCTCTCTCTCTCTTCTCTCTCTCTCTCGCGCGCGCGGCTAGGGCGAGTACCGGCTTTGAGCTGGTCCAGGATCTTGTTGACCGACCTCAGCTGCTCCTCATACTTCTGCGCCTCCTTGGCGGCCTTGACCTGCTGTTCTTCGAGCTGCTTCAAGATGGCCTTGCGCTGGCTCTCCATCTCAACGCCTTGGTCTTTGAAGCGCTTTATGTCTTGATTGATCTGCACGCACCGAAGCCGCATCGCGCGACTTGAAATCTCGCCTCTCCCCAGAGCGGGCCCGCGAGCTCGCCCGCGAGGGCTCTCCGGGTCGCCGGATACCGATCCGAGCACGCTCTCCGCCGACGCGGCCAGTCGGGCGGCCGTTTGGTGCATCGCAGTTTTGAGGATCGCGAGAAGCGACAAGCGAATAGGACGGCAAATCTCTCGGGACGACGCGGAGAAGCGACGAGCGAATAGCGAAAGAGCGAATAGCGGCCAGCTCAGCGCGGCGGCGGGGCGCGCACCTGCGCTATCTGCTCCTGGAGCATCTCGATCTCGTTATTCTGCTCGTTGACGTAGTTGAAGAGAGCGAAGTTTCTGTCCTCCACTTCGATGAACTTGTTGACGAGCAGGTCGAGGTCGTCCTCGCCAGTGATTTCTTTGATCCGGTGGAAGGCTCGCTCGTAGGACTCGACCGAGTCTTCTTGATTCTCTTTCTTTCGCTCCGCCTCGGCGGCGTCGCGCTTCTGTCTCCAGGCGACGAGCTGCGGGTCCTCCGTTCGCTCTTGGCCCTGCAAAGGTCAGAGGTGGTTTTAACGTGGTGCGGGCGCCTGCTCTGTGCTTGGCTGCTTGCAGTCAGTGCTTTGAAACGGCACCGTCGGTAGTGAAGCGACGGCTGGTGCCGCCCGTGACGCTGCCTTACGAAGGCCGACCGACATCGGCAATGAAAACCCGAATATGCGCGGCATTTATTGGCATCCCATACGCGATTGTCATTTGAAGCTCCCAATTTAATCGCAGTTCTAGAGAATTTTATTTTTTGCCCAGTTGCAATTTAGTTTGTCAGATTACTCAGAAGCATGCGAACAATGTTTACCGTATTGATCTAGTTTTTCTCAACATTCCCCGAAGTTCTGGCTGCACGCTACGATAGGATTTTTAATTTTAGCAAAACAATAACTCGCATGGAGATATGAGAAAAATACTAAACTATAGCTTGTCTACCTTATCGGCACGATTTATACTCTACCAAGTTTTGAGCGAAGAAACTGAGGAACTGCGATTTACTGAGTCCGCCACGAGCACAACCCTGTCTTCTGCCTGTTCTGCTCAAGCGATTGCAATAAATTTCAAGGGATGAAATTCAAGCATTGCTATTGCTCAGGCACACTATGCAATGACGGCTGACGGTATCAAAATTAAAGTTCTTATTAATACAGCTTATTAACTTATATTCTTATATTATATTCTATTATATTATATTATAATTATATTATTATTCTTATATTATATTCTAATTATATTAAATTATATTCTTATAAGTTCTTATAAGTTCTTATTAGTTCTTATTAGTTCTTATTAGTTCTCCTAATACAGCTCACGCACTTCGCACGGCACACGCGAGTAAATAATAATAATAAATATCAGGGAATGAAATTCAAGCATTGCTATTGCTCAGGCACGCTATGCAATGACGGCTGACGGTATCAAAATTAAAGTTCTTCTTAGAGCCTAATACAGCTTACGTATTTCGCACGGCACACGCGAGTAGGTGCTGACCTTTATTCCCATGAACTCTCTTAATTTCCGGTCATGGTCTATGATTCGTATGAGTTCTTTCATTTCGGCGTTGTGCTGCTGAAGGTCTTTGTCTGCTTTTTCCTTCAGCAGAATCATCTTGGCCTGGGCTTCGTCTCTACAATGGTCAAATGGCGTATGCTCGGTTAATGTGCATGGTGAGTAGACAGAGGTGGCAATTACCTAACTACTACTTGTGCACACGTGCAAAGGCAACCCAGCTGCTGACAGTGCCGCAGACTAGTGCTACCATGAAATGGCTGAGAATGAAATTCACGTGGATCGGTTGTCAGAAAATGATCGACGCTCAGAGAAACTCCATCACTTTCGCTCTGCACATCTGGAGTAGTGATGTGCCTGTTCAAACCTCGGAGTCGAGAATGTGTGTGCTAGAGAAATCGTCATGGCTCGTCACACAGCTTTGGCATAGTGCCATCTTAGCTGACCATTAAACTCACTGTTTGGAGGTGATACATTTCAAGCATAGGCAGAATAATGATCGAATTAAGGTTAGCTTATTAAACTGCCTCATTATACAGAGGCAGAGGAGCCTTCGCGGCCGCTGTCACAACCGCTTGCAGTGGACAAGAAGGAGGATCGCCAACTTCAGAACTTGAACTCACGACCTGAATCATGAAGAGTTAGCGCCCACAGGAGTGGGGTGCATCGCTTTCATAAGAAATACTAGCATAGAGCAATTCCTAGCTGGCAAGCAGCTTGAAGCAATCAGTGGACCTCTCTTGCTCTCTCCCTCTCTCTCTACCTCTCTCTCTCTCTCTCTCTCTCTCTCTCTCTCTCTCTCTCTCTCTCTCTCTCTCTCTCTCTCACTCTCTCCCTCTCTCTCTCTCTCTATCTCTCTATCCATCTATCTCTCTGTCTGTCTACTTATCCATCTGTCTGTCTGTCTGTTCGCCAGTCCGCCCGCCCGTCCGTCTGTCTATCTATCTATCTATCTATCTATCTATCTATCTATTTATCTATCTATCTATCTATCTATCTATCTATCTATCTATCCATCCATGTATCCACGAATCCATTAATCCATGTATCCATGTATCCATCTATCCATCGATTCATCAATACATCCATCTTTCTATCTCCTTCTCAATATCTCTCTCCACATCTCTCTATCTCTCTCACTCTTCCTCTATCTTGCTCTCGCTCTCCCTCCCCCTCTCTCTCTTTCTCTCCAACTCCATCTCCCTCTCTCCCGTCTGTCTCTCACGCTCTTGTTCTCTCTAGCTCCATCTATCCTTCTCTCTCTCTCGCTCTCTCTCTCTCTCTCATTCTCTCTCGCCTCTCTCTCTCTCTCTCCACTCTCGATCTCTTCTCTCTCTCCTCTCTCTCTCTCTCTCTCTCTCTCTCTCTCTCTGCAAACCGCACCGGATCACTGGTCTTACCGTGCATCGTAAGCCTGCGTCGAAGAATCGATGACCTCGGAGATTTCCTTTCGAAGCTGACTCAGTTCGTCTTCGAGCTTCTTGTGCAGAGACTCAAACCTCTTTCTTTCGATGCGAAGGCTGTCAATTTCTTGCCGCAGCTCACCGTTCGTCGTGAGCATATGATTGAACGTCTTCAAACTCTGCAAATATGGCCAGCGTCTTACTAAACTGGAAATCGTATAAAAAATATTTACAGTTACCCGAAAACGGCACGTGTACAGTAAATGCAAGAAGAATGCAGGAATGACATTCGGTTAATGATACAAAAACTTACACGCTTACTCCTCGCTGGTGATAGCACTTTTAGAATTATATTTTGGGTTGATGGAACAGATTGTCACACTTTGCGTATGATAATTTTGAGAAAAATGGGGCATCAACAATTTGTTATGATGAAAACTGGAATCTCAAACGTTCTCAATTTGTTCACAATGTAACAATGGAAGAAGTTTTGTTAAATAGAGAAAGTGCTTTGTGTGTACATGAGATGCTTGTGGGATTTTTTTTGCGAATAGCAATGGGCTTAGAAAAACTAAGTGCCGGTACCAGCCAGGCTGTGGTACAGGCATTCGAACGAATTCTTCGAGGCAAACAGCTGAGGCTACCATTTCAGCAGGAGTATACGAATCTTTAGGATCGCAGAATAGGAAACGTTACAATGAAAGTTACACAATCAGATTCAAAGGCATAGACAGACACTTTACTGCACGTTTAAAATGCATTGTTATAACTACCCTTTTGAGTTTTTATATCAAAAGACATCTAAAAATATTAACAACGTAACGGGGGGATTTGCTTCGAAAACCTAATAGGCACGCGACCTTAACTTGCAATCATACTGACCAATCGAGAAATTTAGTTTCATTATTCTCATGCAATGAGGTAAATGTTTAGGCCGTTTTGAAGTTGCAACAACAATACTTCAAGAGAGGTGTCATGATTTTTAAACCTATGTAAACCCCATAGTTTGAGTGCTGGTCATTACGTCCAGTGTGGTAACAAACCTTCGCGTGCATTGTGTGTATGAAGTATCTTCACTAAATAATCTTTTCTGACCCTTAAGGATACATGATTGTAGTAACGTATGGACTATAGATTAGAATGCAAAATATTTTTGAAATTAATAAGTATTATTATCCTCAGCAGAGAAAAAATTCGTCCACGGGCAATTGATCTACGTAACGACTGGCGCACCGAGTGCTTCGTGCTGCTAATACAAAGGTACCGTGCTTATTTTTCGCATGGTAGAGGAAAAGCGTAGATCGCAGCCATCACACCTTGTCAAGCCTATTCTCGAGCGTATGAATGTCTTTCTGTGTTTTCTGCGTGTGTGCCGATGACATGTGCACGCCTCCCATATTCTTGTGTTGGTCCTTAATCTTCCTCTCCCACTCCTTAATGTCTCCGTTTAGTCGCTCGATGGTCACCTTTTCTTCATCGATGGCCTTCTCTTTCTCGTCTACATAAAAAACAAAATAAAATATAGGATTTTTCACACTGCAGGCCGTTAGTTATTGCACATTCGATCAAAGTGAGCATATCGACGAATTTCCTGAACCGGCCATGTAAAGTGGATTACCAGTCCAAAGAAATGAAAGGTGAGCTGAGCTAACTGCTTCATTTATGTAGCGGAAAAAAGCCTTGGTTACTATATCACCCCGTTTACAGCTGGCAGTAAAGTATTTCCCGCTGTGGGGCTTGACCCACAAGCTGGGCTGGGAAGAGTGTCACGTTACCCGTGAATTAAGACCCGGGGTCAACGATACGCTTCGCTTAAGACTACATGGGCATATAAAAAAGGCAGACGCATCAAGACATACAAATATACAAAGAATAAGGGTAATGCATCTATATGAAAGCGAATCCATTAGCATGGAGTATGTGGCTGTGAGCCTGCATTTTGTAGTGCTGCTTACATTAAGGCCCCCGTTTGACAAACAACTTCAAAACTTGGGCTGTTCTAGAGGATATCTATCCTCGGCGTCTCACAGTCTTTAAATATTGTATCTAAAAAACCTCTGATTCCTTGTAGAAGTATCGCTTGCCAATCAGACACATCTTAGTCTTCACAGACTGGCTAATGCCACATTATGGGGACGCCGGGTGTTAAATAGTCAACGCTTAAGGCACAACGTGAGCCCAATGAGACCAAATTTGAAGCAAAGCAAAGTCACGGCTACGGAAACTTGTACACAGGCCTCGCCGAGCTCAGCGGTGCCTGCCGTCTCGCACACCTCTAGAGTCGACTAAGCTCTTGAGCGTGTTGGCGTTGCTCTCGTCGCTGTTCTGATTGGAGCGACTCTGCGCCAGACGAAGGTCTTTCAGCAGCTCCTTCTTCTCACGCTCGAGCTGATCGATTTCAGACTTCTGCTTTCTGATCAGGTTCTGGGACTCTTGGGTGTAGGCCTCGCGATCGCCATCCATGATGCGCAGCTGCCGGGCGAGCTTGGTGAGCTCCTGCTCGGCCAGGCCCTCCTCGGCATCTTCGCTCGCCTCCGACGCCGGACTTCTCGCTCGAGGCATCTCTCGTCTGCAATAGCGAAGCGCCGCTAATTTGCGCTGCACAGCTGCTCTGCTATCAAGCGATCCGGTCAGTACACACGCACGGTGAGCTCCGAACGGTCCAGGGCACATGCACCGGCCGTTCACCACCCCTCAGAACTTGGACAAGCACAGCCACTTGGAAAGCAGCCGAAAAGAGATCTGGAGCCATTTAAAATTTCTCTCGCATCAAGAGTATTCGTACCAGCCATGCCGAAGCGTTCGGCGCTTACCGTTTTCCCGTATACTGAATGCTGCTGTAGGTAAAGCCTGTGTGGGCAGTGGCTGCCGTCCGTTGCCAAGCACCCGGACACCTGCTATAAATGACGAAATACGTTTCTCATATCAGATCATGATAATATTGCGAGATAAGTTTTTTTTTAACTTTAAATATGATGATCATCTTAAATTGTTGCATCAATCATGTTAGTGTTTACTGTGTTTGGTATCCTTGGATTTGGGAGGTGCATTCTGCTGCTCTGGCGCTATGGATGGTGGCGGGAACTCGTTCGATTCGGGCTGTTTATCAGAGCTGCTCCCTATTTATTATAAGAAGCTATTTCCATTCGGAACTTTGTGCAGATGGATGAGCTACGGAGACGCCACGAAGAGTTATTTGAGAAACCGCGAATTCTCTTTCACTCTGGAGGGCGATATCTACGTTCGCTACCGGTCATATAACGACCAGAGTAGTATGGAGAAAGAGATAATCGAACGATGTCCGCACAAGATCGACATCGGAGCTGTCTACTCGTGCCAGGTATGTGCAAGTTCTCTTTTTTTACCGATATCATGCCGCCTTCTTGAAGGACATCGCGCAACCATTTCGTATTACCGGTAAGTTGACTTCGCCCTGGTCTTTAAGCTCAAGCTCTCTCGTTTTCGAATGCGTACATATGCTATCTTTTGAATATTGATATATATATAATATAATATATATATGATAATATAGAGATTGCCGCAGCTAGTATGCGCCTCTCAGAGGGACCGTAGTTGAGGACGTAAGGAGCAGCATCCAGAGTCTAGCGTATATTCTGAGCTCCTATTCAATTAGTGGCTATCAGATGAAGCATATTAATTAAGCATTATTCATGTTTCAAGTCTTTCACCGAAGATAGTACTCGTTGCTTCTAACCTTTTTGCTTTCCTTGTTGTTCGCTCATTTCTGCACATTGGCTTGGCCCTTTTGCAGAGCTAGATATGGCTGCCTGCTGTTAACACGAATGCCGTGGCCGTTATTTGTTACCTCCAGACGCATACCTAGCTTAGATCTATTATTCACAGCATGCGATGCCGATCGCTCACGCAGCATGGTTTATTACTTTTCAATTTCTAGCCCTCTCGCAAAGATTTGGCACCTGCCGGCACCTTCGCACCTCAGGAGAAGGAGCTCGTGTTTGACATCGACATGACCGATTATGACGAAGTTCGAAACTGCTGCTCCGGCGCAGATATATGCCCTCGGTAGGTGCACCGCGTCTGTGTACGTCGTCTTGCCCCATGCAAATAAAATGGTGTTAGTAAACGTAAACGTATTCCAGCAGATTCTGTTTCTGGACTGCCTAGTGGTGACTTGGGGGTGTGTGTGGCATTGTGGCAATTACATTCATTATTTTGGACACCGTGTCTATATTTGGATGGTCTATCATGAATAGATTTTGGATAAGTGGAAAAGGATGTAAGAAGGAGTGTGAAAGGAGTAAGAGGGCGTGCAAAGAGGAACTGGCAGAGTAAATAGGTCCATCGATCGTGCATCTTATTGGCAAGCTCTCCCAGACCGTGCTTACATGTTGCATGCTTGAGAAAACACATGTTTTTCCGTGTGCATGTGACAAGGATATGTGCATGTGTGTGCGCGTGTGCATGGCATGTACCCAAACTTTGGCATGCTTGCATCCACGTAAGTTTGTGTGTGTTGTGTTGTGTGCTTGTGCTTTTGCACGGACTTGGATGGGTGCACGCGGACGTAGTGTGCACGACACCTTCACCTGGTCCCTCTTCACTCTTCAGAGCATGCCCTTTGCCTATGCCTGTACGCAACTGACATTTCAGAATCACCGTTCGCTGTTAGCGTGAGCTTAGCTGCACCCCTGCCGAGTCTGCTGGCAGCTTGCTACAGTTAACTCTACCGCTCGTCTGAGCATCAGCTGTCCGCCGGTTGCGGCCTGCATAGAGCACCCTTCTGCTCTTCCTTTTGCGTATTCCACCCCCTTTCCATCGCTGGCCTCTTAAAGAGCGGCCAGCGTCGGCCATGGTCGGCCCCTCCCAATGCGATCAGGAGCCTTAGTAGGAGTTTAGTGCTCAGCTCACGGCCACCGGCAGCATCGCCTGCGGGCCGAGCCCCCCAACCCACCCCCCCCTCCCCGTGCTACCGAGGCCTCTCCTGCGTAGCTCAGCCCCGTGCTGCCAGAGCTTCTTGCACGTGCGGCGCACACGTGCTCGTGTACGTTTCAGCTGCTGGACTCTGATGGTCATGGCAATCAAGATAATGGACGCGTGCTTGCGAGACGACTTTGGATTCAAGCACCTGCTGTGGGTGTACTCGGGCCGCCGAGGCGTGCACTGCTGGGTCGGCGACAAGGTGGCGAGGCAGCTCGGTACGATGGGCCGATCGGCTGTTGCTGAGTACCTGAGCGTCGTCAAGGGAGGCGCCAACATGGTGAGCGTCGTCGTCCTTGTAGCCCACGGTGGTCAGTTGCTCGCCTCTTCACCTTGCTCCCGGGGTCAAGGTGAAGATCGGGTCGGTACTGCGTCGGTTCTGCGCAGTCCTGCACCGGTCGATCCTGTACTGACTCGTGCGAGAGTGGCGGTGTTAGCCGTAAAGAGTCTTCTGCTGCTCTATAAAATGAGTCTGTTAAACCAGCCCATCTCTTTTTTATTAGAGCTTGTGTCAGCCAGCCGGCCTTTCTAGCGTCGCTTTGCTTTTCTAGCGTCGCTTTGCGTCGTGTTTGTTTCGTCGTCCTTAAATTTAAATTTAAACTAGCTGATTTAACAGCCTCTTTTTGTATGGTGACAGAAGAGCCTTTACGATGGCACACTAGGTAAGGCGGTTGCTTTCACGACCTCGGTCCCGAGGTCGTGGGTTCGATTCCTGTGGTGGGCGATCCTTTATCGCCACTGCAAGCGGTGGTGATAGCCGTAATGGCTCTTCTGTCGCTATACAAAAACGAGGCTGTTTAATCAGCTAGGATTTTTTTTTACGGCTATCACCGCTCCGAACCCACGACCTCGAGACCGTGGTCGTGAAAAGCAACCGCCTTACTTAGTGTGCCATCACGGCTGTCCTTGTTCTGAGCCTGCACCGCAGCCAGCCAGCCAGCGAGTGGCTGGCTGGCTGGCCGCGGTGCAGGCTCAGTCCGGGTTTTTCAATTTCAGCATTTCCATTCGAGGGCTGTGCCCAGCCTGCGTCCAGCCCGAGTCTCTTACCTCACCTTAAATGAATGCGCTGCGCGCAAACTTCTTGTCAGCTGTCAGGTGCTGTCAAAGTCGATTCGTCGGCCTATTCAGGGCTGTTGGCAGGTTCAGGGATCCTTCCCGCTATACGTCACCAAAGCACCGGTAGAAAAAAGCAAGATTAGAAAAGAGACATTGTAAAAAAGGAAGTGAAGGAAGCTTCGATGATGACGTCAATCCTTTCTCCTCGACGCCCGGCTTCCTGTCTCGACTTAAGGTGACGTTCTCGGTGTTGCAGCTCGAGCGAGGCTCACCAGACCGTGGCGAAGGAAAATGCTTTTTTTTGGGTAAAGATTCATCGTTGCTAGTCGGGTCAGAGCACGCACGCTCGTGGCGGCCGTCCTGCTGTTGGTCGGCCGGCCCCCTTCCCGCATAGCATGGCCGCCGCTGCAGTGCTTGGCTGCCGCTGAAGATCTTGGCCGTCACTGCTGACCAGTCGTGCCGGAGGCATATCATAGTCGTCGCGTCATAGTCGTCGCTGCTAACCGTGGCCACTTCTGGACGTGCAGTCCTGTGTCTGGCTTGTCATGTCCTATGTCTTATGGGTGTCTGCATTTCCCTGTCAAATCCCCGAAGCTCCAGTTTTGCCTCACAGGTTTGGCCCAGTGATCAAGGTGATGGCCTTTAACGACTGAGGTCAAGGTGAATGCATTTGACGACCGAGGTCATGGGCTCGAGTCCCGTGGCATATGCGAAGCTCCTGAATAGAGATCAAGTTCTCTTAGGGGGCGCTGTGCAAATGAATTTTAATATCGCCCCTATGTTTCAATTGTCGCGCAGGGAAAGAAAGTCACTTTGTACGAAGGCAACGTTCATCCATCCATTCAACGGGCACTCGGCATCATCCAGGAGCGCTTCGACGACTACGCCGTCGAAGCGCAAGACTTCCTTGGCGACGAGGATCGCGTCAAGCGTGTGCTCGCTCTGCTGCCGGACAAGGATCTGCAAGACCAGCTGCTCAAGCCTCTCATGGTGCGCGGAGCGCGACCCCTGCTCCACTCCCGCCAGGGTGCCGCTTAGGGCCTACTGGGCCAGCGTGACTTCCATGTCACGTGGCAGGCTGCACTTTTGCATCTCATCCGGCCACCCGACTGAGCTGAGTGAGCACTGAAGTGTTACCTAATCCAGAAACGTGACGTCGTCGTATTTTCTCTCGGACCCTTTGCTCTTCAGGCTTGGCGCTCGTCATCAGTAGTAGCCATCGTGGTGAGCAGGAGAGGAGTGTGCAGGAGCCGGTAGAGTGTGCAAGAGAGCGGTTTTGCGAACGTGCAAGGTCAAGGGCAAGTGCAGCGATTTGACAGAAGCAGTAGAGATCCCATTCACAGGGGCACCAGTTTGGCAGGCAGCCTGGAGGCCGTGGTCATGCTCATTCCTTGCCTAGGCATAGCAAGGGCGCATTGGCTGCGCCCATCGATCCCTGCCAGTTCTCAGTCTTATCGCCATTCGTCAATTGTGCAAGTCACTGGCCACGTGCTCGGCAAAATTTGTTCTCTAGCAAGGTTTCGGTACACCATTTCCAAATAGAGCTAAAGATCTGTACAGCATTGACAAATGTTGCTAAGAAGTGGACAGCTAGCAGAGGGTCAGTCCTGCGTGGGCAAATCCAGAATCGCTTAAACCTAGTGCCAAGTCGTATCGGATTTAAAGGAATTGGATTGATGGCTCTCAGGCGTCTTGCTTTTTGTCTCAGCCGTACAACGTTGACAATAAGGGAATCGTGCCGCTTAGCAAGGAATCAGCCGATTCGCTCCCCTGCTGCTTCTATTTCTGCTGCTTCTGCTGCCTGTTGCTGCTTGTCGCCTCCTGCTCATGGCAAACTTTGCCTTGCAGGAGCTGCCCAACTCGAAGAGCCGGTGGTGCGTGCTCAAAGAGTCGTTGACGACTTTGATTGGCGATAAGTTCCGAAAGTCCAGGACTGCGGTACGCTGTAACGCACGGCTGCCTGTTCCTGCTGCTTGCTGTTGATTCAGCTGCTGTGTTGCGATGGAAAGATACACAGGAATTCGGTCACCCTGTCAGCACCGAGTTAGCTGCCACACGAGCTGTCGAGGGCACACGCACGCACGCACACACGCACGCACACACGCACACACGCACGCACACACGCTCGCATGCAGTCATGCTTGTCCAGCCCTGTTGCCATGATTAAGCATGATTCGGCGTTTGCTAGACTCGCTGCATGTGGTCGTTGAGCCCGGTGGCGAGCACTGCGAGGCGGCGCTTGCATTCAGCACTGCCGCTTTGCTCGGGGAATGGCAGGGGGGAGGGCTGATGCCCGAGCCGATCGCGACGGAGTGTGGATTTGTCTGGAGTGGGGGACGTTGGCTTTGGATGGCCGGGTCTCGGCTTGCGGCACCCGTGCATCGATCGGGACCGGTTGCTCCATTGGCCACCGCGTGCACCGAAAGTCGTCGTAGCTCCGACTGCGCGGTCGTGTCAGTCGGCAGCTGCAGCTGCGTGCAGCGTCTGAGCTCTTTTGCACAGTTGAACGAGATCGTGCTGCAGTACGCGTATCCGCGACTCGACGTCAACGTGAGCACCGGGCTCAACCATCTGCTGAAGAGTCCGTTCTGCATCCACCCTAAGACGGGTCGGGCGTGCGTGCCGATCGACCCTGAGCGCGTCGACGAGTTTGATCCGTTCAAGGTAGGCGTGCATCTTGACCAATGACTCACCTAGCTGTGAAAGCAGCTGGATCAGGTCTTAGTTGTAGACTTTTTTTTTAGAGCCATCGTGTGCTGCAAGGTGCATGCTGAATCCTAACGCTACAGGCATACTCTCTTCCTGTGTATCAACTCGTGGCCCACTTCCTAAGGTCGTAGTCCTATTACACACCAGCGAGCATAGCTAGTGTCTTTACCTATGCGTTTGACCTACATCATATGACCTATGTTGTAGTTCTTCAGCTCTTACTGTTTGCCTTGAAGCAATCGAAGATTATCTGAAGAGGCTGCTTAGTTTAAGGTTAGCTGATTCATTTATATATATCGGCAGGAGAGCCTTGACGGCTATCTCCACTGCTCATAGAAGGCAATAAAGGATTGCCTGCTGAAGAACTCTAACCCACGACTTGGGTCGTGAAGAGTGAGCCCCTTACCTCCTGGGATAAATGCTCAACGGTCATTGCAATGGCTTAACCAACGGTCGCACAGGGTTGTATATTTGCTCCACCGTTTGCCACCGATTGTCTCAGCTCTAGCTGCTGCTTTGGTGACGTGTCAAAGTGTCTGTCTGGAAGTACACCTTCTGTGCCTGTCTGTCTCTTGGAGTGGTTCTTATACACTGCCATGAAAAGACAATTTGCTAATAAGATCACCCTGGTAATAAGAACCGAGACCAAAGGGGGATCACGTGACCAACACAGGTCGTTGAAGGATACTAGCGGATTGCCTCTAAATACAATTTGAAAATTAGCCAAATGTAGTAATAATTCTGCTAAAGGAAAACCCTGCAAAAGTCTCACTCCGACGTAGCGGGCTCACGGCAGCTGCCTGGCTCCTTTGCGCACTCTGCTGCTCCTTCGTCTCCGGCTTCAGTTCCTCCTTGTGACTCCTCCAGATCCTGCTCCTGCACGACCAGATCCAGATCCTGCTCCTGCACGACCAGATCCAGATCCTGCTAGCACGACGACGACGACAGCTGTCTCTTCTGCCACACTCACGCGTTAATTATTGTGCGACAATTCTGTCATCTCTCGTCGATGCTGCTGACAATCTGCTAATAGTCTGTGAGTGCTCTGTAGAAAACTTTCACGAGTAGCACCCACTTAGTCGTTGTGGCCATATGGAGTTACCGTCAAAGATTTACAAATATAGAAATATAATTCATTTATATAGCACCCTGAGAGAACTTGATCTCTATTCAGGTGCTTCACGTGTGCCACAGGGCTCGAGCTCACGACCTCCTTCACCGCTGGGCAAAACCAGCTCTGCAAGAGATACATTACATAGCATTGCTACATCTCCAGCTTTGTGTTTTGTGCGCCGTGCTTCCAGCGTCCGTGCTTCTTATTCTTATACTGCCTCAGCTCTCGCTCAGCTCGGCCGCTCGACTCTCCAGCTCGTTCTCTGCTTCGACTGTTGAAAGCTGCCGAATTTCTCTGCTTCGACTGTTGAAGCTGCCGAATTTCTGCACTTCACAGGCTTCTCAATCATTCATCATACACGGATACGTTATGCGCACTCGAGAACGATGTCCGCGTCGTGCCTGCTTTCTGCCGGACTTCTTGCCCAGCACCCGACGCAAGAAGTACTTCCGGCGAAAGCAGATGTGGAAGTTGCCGCTCTGTGCAGATGCTGATTGCCGTGCAGAGCTGCACAGAGCTCCTCCTCCTCCTCCTCCTCCTCCTCCTCCTCCTTCCCCCCCCCCGTTGACGTTGCTCGAAAAAAATTATACTTTGCACTTTCTGTGACTCTTTATCTTCTTCCCTTGAACCCAGTGGTCAGTGTCTCAAGGACATGTGACCAACAATGGAAGTCTCTTGCTTGGCGTATTTGTATGGGGCGATGGGAGGTGTGGCTGCTCATTCACATTTACAGAAAGCACCGCTTGTCTCGCTTGAGATCTGGGCTCGAAATTACGGAATGGAGACTGCAGTGCAGTTCAGCGCTGTAGGCACAGCTGTGGTCCGTCATCTGTCTCACTCCATTCGCTCGCTGTACCAGCGACACCTTCCAGAGGCTGTGAGCATTTCCGAAGCCACGAATTCTCCGCTCAGAGCCGCGGCCTGCACGTCAGTCGCTCTGCCCGGTGACGTGTCACGTGCCACATCGTCTGCTCCGGCCGAGCCACAGTAATCGTGCTTGCTACCCCTTCGAAATGACCCCTCGTGTGGCACTTTTTAAACAGTGTAACTAACAGTTGCGGTTTTTTAAGTAAACTCACAGTTAGCCGCATACGAACAGGATGAAGTGAGAGTTAAAGACGTGTCCAGTATCTGCTCTCAACAAATGTTTCCCAACGACTGTCTGACTCGGGTCACGTGGGTCACGTTTGAGATGCATGCGAGTTGGCTCATGTGCAGACGTAGGTCAGATAGAACTCGAGATCCGTGCAATTAATCGTTGGCGACTGTAGAGTGATAGACCATGATCGATGGCATTTTATGAAAAACAAAAAGATCCGAAAAACTGTTGGGTGATGTTGCATGCGTGTTGCAGAACGTGTGAGATATGGCAATATGCATGCAGCAGAATGTGTTCGTTTTGAAATTACGAGACATAAGTTTCGTTTTTTACCAATAATGATCGATGCATCGACTGAGTCAAGACCTCGACTCCTGACTCGTTTGAAACGAGCTCTTCTATTTCCCTTTGCCTATCAGAGAGCACGCTATCCGGTGGCTGGCTGCTGCTGTCTGCTGCTGTGTCCGTATTATGCATCGTTTTGGAACCATGCCTGGCACCCGATCACGTGTTCGGATCTTTGTTGCATCTTTGCAATCTTTGTTGCAAGAGCCACAGCAGTCCTGCACTTGTGTGGTAGTGTGCTCAGCGCAACATTCAGTTGGGTTCAAATCTGGACTCTTACTTGGTCAGTCCAACATCCGGAAGTGAACAGTCTTGGCATATAAGGTTGTGAAAGTATCTTTAACAATGCCTCCAGAATGCTTAGGATTATTCTTCAGCACTGTATATATATACATATATATATATATATATATATATATATATATATATATATATATATATATATATATATATATGTATATATATACATATACATATACACACACACATATATATATATATATATATATATATAATACATATAGTAATAAATATATTAGGACAAACACACACACGTTTGTATTGCTGCAAAGGTAAACGCGATTGAATGATGAGTAATATCATGCTTGACAAACAACATGAATAACATGGTCATTCATTCGCATTTTTCGCCAGCCAGTTTCTCACTGCAATTGTTCACGGCAGCCAGACTCACAGTCTTAACAAGCTGTCAGTCTTAGGTTTGGCAGTCGCCATCCCTTGAGCAATCTGCAATCAGCAATGATTGCTGAGGCATCACCAATGTGTAGGCTCCTCTGTCTGCCTGTCTGCCTGCCCCCCTCGAAGGTTGCCATGTAGTGTGGTGCTGGCGCAGGCTGATCGATCGCTGATCGGCGCCAACGGTCCGGTATCGCGCTCAGGTGCCGACTCTGACGCAGCTCATCGACGAGCTGAGCACGTGGACTAGAGGAAGCGGAGAAAACTCTGCCGACAGCGAAGCTGGGACGTCGTCGACGTGCCGCCTGCTCGATTACAAGAAGACAAGCTTGCGACCGTACGTGAAGACGTTTGAAGACTTCGTGGACAGGTTGGAAGCCGACCGGAAGGCATCCGAGACGAAAGATGTCGGTACAGCTCTGGGCGAGCGCACGAACTGGTGAACGGCGCTCCGCCCTGTTGGGGCGGACTGCTGCTCGCGCCTCTGCAAACGTCCATCGCAGTTTCGCGGTTCTACCGACAGCGAGGCACGCGCGGACGCTTCCCTAGCTGCGCCCGAGTCGGTCGCACCACACAAGTTCCGACGGCGGCCGTTGTCCAAGCCTGGCGGCGGCGTGCAGCTACCGGGCAGCAGGTGTGTTGTGAGCTGCCACCTGCCACTCACTAGCAGGTGGCCTTCGGTGACGTTCGATCTCAGTTAGCCAGGTCGGTGCCATCTTTAGTGGCATTCAATCGCATCGACGGCGATGAATAAACGTTTTAACGTCCAAACTGCTTCCCTTCTTCCTGCCTGTACCCGGAGGGCGCGTCCTTCCGCCATCGTCGCTGACCGTGCGCGACCAAGGTGAGACTAGAAGCAGCAGACGGCGGCGGCTGCAGCTGCTGGTTCTAGTCTCACGCCTTGGTCGTGCTATGTACATCGTGGTCTGTAGCTCCTCATGTAGCCACAAGAACCAAATGGTTGCGGTGCACGAGAGTTGTCCACGATGCACTCAAAGGCCAAGCGACCTTCGGTACTCGTACGGTACCCGATAGACTGCAGTGCAGCTGTCGAGCTGTCCACTTTGCGCATTAGTTGCACAGAGTAAGCAGCTGCATGCAGCTGTCGAGCTGTCCACTTTGCGCATTAGTTGCACAGAGTAAGCAGCTGCATGCGTCCGCTGCTTGCTTTCGGTGCCGCCGCGGGTTTAAGAGAGAGAAAGAGAGAGAGAGAGAGAGAGAGAGAGAGGAGAGGGAGAGAGAGAGAGAGAGAGAGAGGGGAGAGAGAGAGAGAGAGAGAGAGAGAGAGAGAGAGAGAGAGAGAGAGAGAGAGAGAGTACAGGTGGCTGCTGCTGGAGAAAATTACAGGCCGCCAGTCCAAATGCTGCCTGCCTAGCTTTGCCTGACGTGAAACGCGTTCAAGGAGGAAAGGCCGCGGAAACAGGTGATAACTGTGGCAATGGAGGAGGATTCGGGCTCAACTACCAAACATTACACGAGCGACATATCCTCCTCTCCGTATTTAGTGCTGCTGACCACCAATTCGGAGCAGTATCTGCTAACCAACTTTAAGATGTAACAATTGCAGGCAAGCTAAGATGCTTAAGTCTGCAGCCAGGCAGTAGGTGAGCACTGCAGTCTTCCTAATCGCCCGAGGGCACTCCTCCGGCAATTGCAGGAAGACCAGCAGCAACAGCAGCAGCAACTGGTTCACTTATCACTGCCTCTACTAACCTTCAATCTGAACCAGATTATAAAGATATCTAATTGGATAAGGTTCTGCAACCAAAGTTGCTTAGCTAGTATCTCAAATATCCGTAAGCCTTGTCGACAAGCTTGTACTTAGTAGATGATGCCAGCCTGAGTGCTCATCTCAGAAATGTGTGAAGCAAATACGAGTTGCTAATAACCCACGGGTATTTTCACCAATCGCTGCTAACGTTTTCCAAGTAGCAGAATTGTTGACCGTTGGCGACAAAAGCTTTAGCTCTGCAGGACTCTGGAATTCGCTTCCATGTTTTTTAGGCAACAACTACTCTCCTGCTGCCGACTATGGCTCATCCTTTCCAGTGGTCGCGAGCTGCTACTTCCATGCTACTCACTACCTCAACTGCTCTAATGACTCTTCCCACTTTCACTTTGTTGCATGAGATGAAGTCTGTTGGCGTACAGAAAGCCGCTTAGGCTATGTGCTATACTAAACTCTCCTGCACAACACCCACATAGTCTTTGTGGAGTGACAGACGGAGATACATTACATTGCTGCAAAATTCTACACGGAATTATGGATAATGGGATGTGATGCAGCCAAGCCCTGCGACCGTACTATTTGGTATATGCCTATTATCGTTTTGCTTTCTACACAGCATCTGTAAAGTGCCAAGAAATAGATTTAGTTCTCCGAGGGCGCTATAAATATGTATTTACTATTGTTGATGTTGCTACGGTCGTTCAAACGTGTTCCTGGATGCCACTGCCTCTGCCAGGGTTTGCGAATCGGATCTCCCACAAGAAGCCCTGAGCAAAGTAGAAGAGACAAGAGCAAGAGACAAAGAATTTACCACGTCAGCACTAACGTAGCACATGTAGGTGCTACATCAAGTGTAGGGATATCACCCCTGATTATTTCAAGACACTTAACAGAGTTGTACGTACAACTAACATGGCAGCAGTACACTGGCAAGATGAAGCATATGTAGGTGCACGATATCAATAAGAATCGCTAAGCAAATGAAAGAATTGTATTTAACAGCTGCAACAAACATGCCATAACATTACCAGAAATCCAGCATGTTTTCACGCGTAAGGTATGCAACTCTTAAGTCTACAACTACTGGATCGAAGGAGGAGGAGCAAGCTACGAACAACTGGATTGTGCCAGCCCAAATTATTGCAAGTTTGCGATAACTGCCAGCCACCAAGAACCAACAGTTGGCAAGGGCAACCACAGGTGGGAGACGGATGAGCCGGGCAGCCATCTGTTGCTGGACTCGAAAGCAGCCAGGAAACAGCAGAGAATGAGATGCAGACACTCCATTTGATGTACTGGGTACATCCAAAATATAGGAGCAAATAAATCAGCTACATAGGCACGCTACTGTTCTCCTCTACTGTTCTCCTCGCAGAACTTCACATAAGCAGCTATTATCTCATCATTCAAGTCAGGATCGTCATCATATAATCCGCCCTCAGCGATGTCTCCGTCTCCATTGCAGAGCTGCAGCACCAGTTCAACACCAGCAGCGAGTTGATCGGCATCCGGCTGACCTTCGTCTTCGTCAATGCCGGCTTTACAATAGAGCAAATGTAGCATTCAGCCAGCCTCTTAGGTCGCACGCACGCACACGTCAACGAACACACGTGCATGCGCCACGACAAATGGTGGGCAGAGCAAGCAAAGCAGCAACGGCACTGGGTGGTCAGCAAACGACTACACACCTTAGCTATACACCTATGAGCCTACTCTTCCAGGTTATGACAATCAGGATTCGAAGGATACTCGTACTACCACTGTTAGGTTGGAGTGTTGACAGCCGCAAGAATGCCGAAAAATAGTTTACAGTGTATATTGGGAGTATCATGGTGACAACAGCAAAATCTAACTTTGCATCAAACACTAATACTGCTGGTCCATGCGTTCAACGGGCTGCCGTGTCCATTATGCATGCTGCCGTGGTTTGGTCCACTGGTAAGGTGCTCGCCATTAACGACCAAGGTTGTGGGCTCGAGCCCTATGTTACTTGAGCTCTGGGTGGAGATTAAGTTCTCTTAGGGTGCCATGAAAATGAAGTATTTTTTGTCAACCTAAAAGGCCAAACAGAGATTGAAAGAGGGCGAACAGAGACTTCATCAAAGCACGGTGCAGCACGACGGTTTAAGAAAGCTTCACTGTAAGCTGAGAGTGCCACCAGCGTTTGCAATCTTAAGGGAGGAAGAATCAATTTAAAAAATGCAAAAAAGAGGGAGCAGAGTTTTAACAAAGACCGTCGTGCGATCAGCTGCTGATGGCTATACACGGGGCCAGCGGGTGAGCATATTTCACTTTACTTTCACACCTCACCTACCAGAACAGGGGGCACATCCTATGGAGGTCATGCAAACTGCTAAGGACCACAGGTCTAAGCCACGAGTGCTGATAGGCCACATCGAGATGGCAGGCGATAACTATCTTGACTATCAAGCTGCTGTCATTTGGAATTCCTGGCCAGAAAAAATTCAGTTGGAAAGCTCCTTGCAAACCCTCAAAGAGTGGTTCTTCAGAGTTGCACATGGGCATTCAATTTAGTCCAATGCGTTAATACAAATATCAGACGACAGGCAGATATTTGGCATACGACGATTAACGTTTAAAAAAGGACACGTGGGTAACCAAATACAACAAACAAGCCATACGTAAAAGCAGCAGCAAGAAAACCATTCCATCTCGATAGCAATCCTGCTTTGAAGAATTCCATGATTGAGTTTTTTGTGTGTGGCTATAATGGCACTTTACAAATCATTTATTTGCTATCTGGATGTTAACTTTTTAAGGAAAACTGGATGCCAGACGAAGAACTCCCTAAACAGTAGTGCTTAAACCAGCAGATAATGATAATATACCTTATAATATATACCTTAGTAGTCCAGCTATACACAAGCCAGTACAAATCTCGTGGCATCCACGAATTTGGGCAATCCGGTCAGCCTGACCTTACCATCATGCAATGCCTTTGACTGCATTCTCACCTAAGATTTAATGCGATGCATAGGGATGGTTCCTCAGTGCACATACACTGACATGGCAAAGGCAACAAACATACTGGCTGATTAAACGGCCTCGTTTTGTATAGCAGCAGAAGAGCCCCAACTACTACCATGGCCGCTTGCAGCGGCCATACAGGATCGCCCAACGGCAGGATTCGAACCCACGAACTCGGTATTGAACAGCAACCGCCGTCCTCGTAGTGCGTCATCACGGCTCGCGAGACTGGGAGGCAGATTTATCGGCAGGAACACTGGCCATGTCACTTAATGCTGCAGCCAATTTGAAGCATCAAGTAAAATACAGCACGAAAAAGGCAAGCAAAAAACCAGCAGCGAGAAAGAACACTTCACAGATATAGCACGGTGTACATACATACATCTAGGATTACCTTCGCCTAGAACTTTCCACAAAGAACCCTTCCTTGGTGGGCAGTAGGCGAAACAGCTGGTTTGGCCCAGTGGTTAAAGTGCTCGCCCCGACAGAGGTCATGGGCTCGAGCCCTGCAGCACATGTGAAGTGTCTGAATGGAGATTTAAGTTCTTTTAGGGTGCTATACTATGCAAATGTATCAGGTTAAGCATTGTACCACCTGCTTTTCGGAATCTACCGGTTTACCCATACCTCGTATAAATCTCAAATCATTATCATAGTGTATGAATGAAAGCTATCTGGCTGTGCAGCCATTCAAGTGCTAATAACATCAACCTACTATGGGTCATATTATACGATTCATTTGCATAGCAACCAAAGAGAAATTAATCTCTATATAGGCGCTTCAAATACGCCACGGGCCCCGGTTGGGGCGAGCACCTTAACCACTGAACCAAACCAATGTGAATTCTCCTTCATAAAAGGCATTCCGGGCAAGAAATGATCGAGCTAAGCCAGTCAATGGTACTCATTTCTGTCAGGTCAGCAAGCAGTATTACCGAACGCAGCATTACCGAATCCAGCCTCGCGGCGAGTTATCTGCCTGCCGTCGGGACTGTAGAAGACGGGCTCATTGTTGAATGGCTGCTCCGTTGGCTGGTGACTCTCGTTTGCTCCCGGAGTGACTGCGTTTGGAGAAACCTGACTGCGACCCCATCCCGACGCCTGCAGAGCGAGCACGCTGTCAATCAGCCTTTGGCACGACTGGCCGGCACAGGCTCGGCTCTCCTTGACAGCCACCAGGACGTCGGACATGGAAGTGGCCGACAGGGATGGCTTGGCGGCAGCGGCCGACTGGCTGGCGACGTCGCTGGCTGCCTCCTCGCAGCACGCGAGCTCCGAGCCGCACAGCTTCAATACTTGCACGACGCATTTGATATCGTCGTCATCGGGTTCGGCCAGAAGCCGCAGCAGAAGCCTCTTGACGCCCTTCCCTAGGGCTTGCCGCCTGACAGTTCGGCCACCTTCTTCCACTACGACGAGAGCGAGAAAGATCTCGGCCAAGAACATTGCGAAGTGCCTCGTCCTGGGGCTGCGCGGCGCGTCCGAGAGCTTCTTGGTCGTCGCAGCGCATTTTCGGAACAAGCAGTGCACGAAAACTTCATCATCGACCGCGAAGCCCCAGAATTCCAGCTGCGCGCACAGCTGCGCGCCCGTGTAGCTAACGTTGGGCGAGCTGACCGCCGAGTCCACGATAACGTCGGCCAGGTTCTGAAGCGTCTGCTTGTGGCGGACGAGGGGGTAAATGTCCTCGAGCAGAGCTGGAACGAGCTCTCCGAATCTTCCCGGCGCTCGGCCAAGCTCGGCCAGCGTTTCCTGGGTGCGCAGCATCACTTCCATGTCGTCCTCTACGGGACTGCTCTCCGGTTCGCCGGCATCGGCGAACGAGTAGTCACCGTCCAGCGGCTCGCCGCCGCCGCCGCCCGGAACGAACGGCGTAGCGCAAGGGGACAGCAGCTGCGCCGACGACCGAAGAGCCTGAACGTCGGCGTTGAGCCACGACACCTGAGCACCGACGAGCGGTCGGAATTCCTGAGCGCCGACGTTAAGCTTAGATACCTGCTGCTGCTGCTGCTCAGTTATCCCTTCAGAAGCGTTCTCGCAAGCGGCCGAGCTCGCGCCGGATACGGTAAGCAGCTCGTCGATGGCGCGCGCCGTAGTCTCCACGTCCTCGCTCGAGTCTCTTGGCGGGCGATGTGCTGCACCAGTCCGGTCGCTCGACAGGAATCCCCTACCCGGAGGTGGCGCCGCCATTAGTTTAAGCGCTCGGGTGCACGGCGCAGGAGCAATGCGAGGTCGCTGACAGTCTAGCCAGCGCGGTCATAACCTTGAGCAAGGCGGAAAGACGTGTTTCCATTGTGTTCCGGGAGAATAACACATTAAATAGTGTTAGAAAATTCACAGCAAAAGCTTAAGAATAAAATTATTAATTAAAAAATTTATTTTTGCAAATCTTCGTCGAATGCTTGCTTCACAAGCCGCGGGATCGAGGTGGAGATAAATTCATTATAGGAATTGGGCATATTCCCAAGCAGCCACAGGTGGCTAAAATCTCTCGAGTGGTATATGCCTATCTGTTTTTATTTTTAATTGAACCTCATCTTCTCGCAAGCGCACATGAAACAACTTATCAGCTCGTAGACCTGACGTTGCCGCCGGGCATTCAGTGCCGTCGGACGTTCCGCTTCCTGTTTGAGTAGCGTGTGTGATATTGTCATCGGCGATGGCTGACGACGATAAGTAAGTGGCGTGCGCTTGCAATGCTGCGTTGGTTTGCCTTCCTTCTTTCTGGATTCGTGCGAGCTTGGTCACAGTGCTATGGTCGTGCTTAATTCGGGGGTTGTCGGCCGACCATAGCTGACTCTCCGCCCTCCCAATTATCGAGCTTGCGGTCAGCTTCGCTAGACGCTTTGCAACGCGCGTCGTCGTTTTGAGTAGTTTCTAAATTCGCATTTCAAGCAATTTGTGCGCGTGCCTTGTGATATAATCAGCCGCCGCACGTGGAGGACCTCGACGAAGGAAACGTCAAATAAGACGACTTGTCGGGCCACTCCGATGCGCCTGACCGGACGAAAGACGATCGGACCATCGGAGTGTTGGAATCAGGTGTTAGGCCATTACCGGGCTTCCGCAAGCGTGCTGCTGCGGGTGAAGACTCCTCTTTCATAAAATTGGGAGCGCAGTGTTCGAATGGCGATGAAGGCGGTTGGCTACCGCTTAGGCTTTAGGTGACTGACCCTGTGACCCTGCTGACCCTGTGCATGTCACCCCTAACCATTAAGTCCTTGTGGATTAAGTTCTCAGAGTTCTTCTGCTTTACCAAGTGCATTATTATTAAGTGTGCTAGAGTCCTCGTGGCTTTGTGGAGTTACAGATGGAGATGCATTGCATTGCGGAAATTGCGAGTGCTCTGCTTAAATCGAGCGAATTAAGCAACGGCGGAGTGTGATGACGCACTGAACCGTGGCCAGTCGGTCGACAATGTAATTTATCTCAGTCTCTAACTTCACAAAGGCATACAGACTATGTGGGTATAACGCAGGAGATTTTTGTGTAGCGCACTCGCAGCCTAAGCGGCTTTCGGTACGCTTGCGGTAGCCAACAGACTTCGTCTTACGCAACAAAGAGAAAGTGGGAAGCATAGCAGAGTCAGGAGAGCAGTTAAGGTAGTGAGTGGCATGGAAGTAGCAGCTCAGGACCGCTGAAAAGGATGAGCCATAGTCGGCAGCAGGAGAGTAGTTGTCGTTGCGTAAGAATCGTGGTAGCGAGTTCCAGAGTCTAGGACCTGCAGAGCTAAAGCTTCTGTTGCCAACGGTCTTTAAGCAGAGGAATGGAACAGCTAATTTATTGTCCACACAGGATCTGAGGGCACGAAGAGGCTGAAACTGATGCAGCAGTTCAGCTAGGTACGAAGGAGCCAAGCCGTGGCTGGCCTTGTTTGTGGGTCAGCGTATGAACTTTGCTCTCTATCCATTGATCCATCGTCATGCCATCCCAGCTGTTTTTCGCAAAGGAGACACGTGGTCAAACCTCTGGCACTTGAGAACTAGCCTTGCAGCCATATTCCTAGCCAGCTGCAGTGGCCTAGTTGCTTTTTTTGGTTGCCCAGCCAAAAGGGAATTGCTATAATCAAGCCGAGACAGAACCGAGGAGCCAGTAGTCACTTGTTTCTGCATCCCCCTCCCTTCCCTTGGTTGCCTTCATTGCTTACTTAAACTCACGATGACTCTCGTGGTTTGACGGCAGACATAATCTGCAGAAGACAACACGTTTTTCTTCTGTAGCTCGGTTCGGCCACCCGAACAGTAGGGCTTTATTGTTTGTCTGGTAGTAACCGGCTGGTCAGCTAACTGAGTAGTTTTGTGCTTGCCCACGAATGCCTTGCCACCTGAGAGCCTTCAATATTAGGCAGGGCGGAAACACTTTTAGTTGTAGACGTACGTATGCTTTTTTATTCATTAAGATTTTGCCTTCGTTTTTTGTCAAGTTAAGCACTTCATCAAGTCTGTTGGCTGTTTTGGGGATGTGCCATATTTTGCGCCATATGTGTCATTAATGGTCGTGATTGTAATTTTGTGCTTATGTGTGCTGACACTGTGCATGCTGCCACTAACCGCACTTGCATGCTGACGCTGTGCATGCCTTCCCTAACCATGTTATTCGTGTTGTTTAACAAGCATGACATCACTCACCAATCGACTACGTTTATTTTGCAGCAAATGTAAAGCGCCTGGAAAGAGACTGAGTTCTCTGAGGGCACTTTATCAAGTGCATTATTATTATTATTACATATCGAGTTTACGTCCAGCAATTTGCGATGTTTCCTGTAAATGCATGCCCTGGTATAACGGCGAAGGTTATTTGCTCGAGCCCGGTGGCCTATATTACGCACCTGGAGAGAAATTAAGTTATTTTAGGATGCTATACAAATTTCACACACGCACGCAGACACACACACACACACACACACATACATATATATAATTTATTGAAATTATTTTAGCTTGCATATATACATTAGCCTGTGGTGCCCTGCCCTGTTGGTGTGGCGGTTGCTACCGGGCCTTCCGGTTCAGGAACAGTACCACACGGATTCCGAGCCGGCAGTGGTGCCGGAGATGCAGATCCGCCTCAATGTCGTATTCTCAGTGCATGGGATACCGAGGTCCGCCAGGCAATCTTCATTCTTTGGCCACTTTGGCTGAGAGTCCCGGTCACGAACGACCTCACCACTATACCGACGGGTAGCCAGCGTCAGTAAAGACCTGGCAATGGCTGCATATTTATAGGTCTTCTTCCGGGTTGCCACAATCAGAGCATCTGCTGTCGAACAGCACCATCACATCAACGATTACCATATCGGTGTCGTTGCCGATGACCAAGACTTCCGGCTTCAGAGCCAGACTGCTGCCGGCAAGCGGAATGGTGCGGCCTACCGATATATGCAGTTGAGCTGGTGACCGGAAGAGCTCCGATTAGGTGGCCCAGAACCAGGTTGTGTCTGGCCGTAATGGCATGCAGCATGTTGTAAACGGTCTCTGCCTCCGCAGCTGGTAACTGTCCCGGGGTGCATGCTCGACTCTTGGCATCAGCCACAGGCAGCCAAGTCCAGGCCAGGCGTGGTGGACGAACCGCCAGGCATGGAACGACAGGCCAAGACCCATGGTCAGGAAGTGACTGTGGGTGGCAAATCTGTCCATGGCTAGGCAGCAGCCGGCCTTGCCCTGTGCAGGCTGGGTCACCTTCCACGAGCCTGGCAAACTCTAGTGGCTATATATATATATATATATATATATATATATATATATATATATATATATATATATATATATATATATATATATATATATTACTTGGTCATGGTGTAGTTGTGGCCAGTGGTCGTGCATGTTACATTTCTGTTTGATTTCTCTGATATCTGAACTTTGGTGGCTCTCAAGAGTGTATTATATAATATTCTGTATTTCAAAGCTTCCTACAGTGCATCGGGCATTGTCCTGACCAAGCGTGTTTCTAGTTGCTGTTGGTAGTGGTGGCTTGCAGTGCATGAGCAGTGGTACATTTAAATTCTACTTCAGTGTGTTAACTGACACATCTGTTCTCTTAAAGTATTTCACTAGCTCTTCTTAGATTTTGTCTTCTAAGACAATATTTGACTAGCTAGTGTGCAACCTTTTCATGCCAATACTGATATTGGCTTGACTAATGTGGTGTCGTTTTGATATTGCTTAATTGTTCTACAGCTATGGAGATGATGACTTCGACGATGGCGATGACGAGGAACAGTTGGATGAAGTTGCAGAATTGGTATGTGAAATCAGTGTCTCATATGAGGCTCATGTGTTCTAAACCTTGTAACGTTCTAGCTGACACCTGCATGTGGATGACTCCACTTGACTTTTGTACCGGCTTGTGCCTTCTATTTATAGTTAATTAAGTGACCAGTGCAACAGAACCAGACAAAACTGTCAAGTTTTGTATTTTGCATGCAATGGGTTATATAGGGCCCAACAGTAGTTCTGAGCTACTCCGGTGTTCAAATTTGATCAAGTTGTCGTTACTATAGTTGGTTATATTATATGAAGTGTCGAGAAAGAGATTAAGTACTCTGAGGGCACTATACAAATGTGTTAATAATATTGTTTTAATAAGTTGTCTGCTTTACCGCGTTTTCCTTTGCAGCAGATATAAAGTGCCTAGGAAGAGATTGAGTTCTCTGAGGGGACTTTATCAAGTGCATTATTAATACTATTACCACTTGCATAGTAGTCATGACATGATGGGATTTTTAATAAGACCTGAATGTACTTATATCGTAGCTCTTAGTTTAACCAGACTGCTTGGTTTCGTTAATGCATGTGATTGCCACCACCATGCTTCGTAGTTCGTCATCAAAAGTCACCATCAAAATCATCAGCCTTCTGACAGTACGATTGTAAAGTGTAGCCTGCTAACATAAGATCCTATCAGAAGTCACCACATGCCTCTTATAGCCAAGAAAGGAAATATAGACCAACCGCAGATATATTTAGCTCGGGCTGAAGTCTTTGCAGCTCACAATAATCCCTGTATTGTACAATGATTTGATGTTATATGTTCACTCTCACTAAAGCCATAAACATTGGGACTGCTGTTTCGTGGACAGGGCAGTCTTTACCTGCTGTGGCACTTGTATACTGGTCGTAGTACACTGCTGATGGTTGTGACTCTCTTTAGAGATTTGTGATTATTTGGGCGCTGCTCAACCATTTTTAAACTTCAGTTTTGCCAAATTAGTGTGGTTAGCGCCCAGCCGAATGCCGACATACTAAACGTGTTGGAAAGAACGTGTGGGCCCAGCTGTTTTCAAAACTACATGTTCTGGTCACTTGCTGAAAGGGCTGTTTTAGATTTCAGTACATCGATTAGAAATAGGAGACGGTCCATGCTGTGTTAGTTAGCCTTAACTCCATCAGCTAGATCATATCCATCATGTTTTATGCTGCCGAGACAACCCTGGCAGCTGCTTGCGAATTTGACAGCAGCCTGTTTTCTGTTGAAAAACCAATAGCCGAACAGACTGTGGGCAGTTTGCATGCTTCTATAGACACGGGACCAAAAACCTCTTGTCCCACATCCTCCTCCGTTTTCGTTAATAGCCAGTTGTGTGGTGGCTGGTTACTATGGCTACCATCTGTGGCATAGCTGTGCCACATCTCATAGCTGTGCCACATCTCACATGCTCAGATTCTCTATCGTGTACCTTAGTATTAGGCGCATGTCTTGTAACTGTCGTGGAAACTGTCAGGTGATTGAGGCTGTGCTCTGCACCGAAAGCACTGGCTGCCTCTTCTAAATCTTGCTACTATCATAGAGAAGAAAAAATAAGAGGTCCGACCAGGCAGACGCAAATTGGAGACGATCTCCTTTGTTTGCCGTTGCAAGACAGTTGTGGGGTTGAGCTCGGCTGACCCGGTACTGGGCTGGCATAGCAGACAATCATGTTGAGGTGCCAGGGGTGGGTACGAACGAATCATTCGGCTCTAAGGTCGCTCCAGTTGGTAACGCATTGCCTGCTTGCAGAGGCTTCCGGGAATGATGTTGAAACTGTCAATCCTGGTCAAATAGCAAATCGATGATCAGGGTTGCCTTAGGCAGAGCACTAGCGATGCTGCTTTGTATTTCCTCAGTGCATTTAGCTGCATTGCTTCTTTTTATGTCCTACGTGTTGGGTTACCTTATTGTTGGCAGTGCTGTTCCTGTGCAAAATCAGTATTTTCATGATGAAGTAATTCACCAGTGACTAGACAACTGATATGTACAACTCACCGATTAATACTCTTCCAAAGAATCTCGTAATGCCTCTACGAATAATTGCTGCACTGGGAGTCCAGATAATAAGTGAGTTATTGGGGCTAACGGTATACTTAAATTGCTTAGACTGTCTAATTCTTAGGCTGGCAATTGCTGTTTGGCTGGTGATTCTACTGATGGCTTCAACATGCCAATTGATCATCATTTGAATGCTTTTGTCCAGCCCAATTGTTCCTTTATGAACTAGTAGCTCACCTGACTCTTCATATTACTATCATTTTGAGGGCTTCAGTTATGTAGGCTAATACAGTCCCTCGTTTATATCACATTGGGAAGCATTAGAATGTAACCACTATTTAGTGAGCACGTATTTTGTGAATCTGCTGGAACTTCTGCTTTTAGGAGCAGAACGATTTCCTATGGATGAGCTAGACTTCCGGTGTTTTTAGGTACATTGCGGTAGAGCTGGTGCCATCAGTGGGCCTCTTCTTGTTGTGCAGCACCTTAGAAGCTCTCTTGATTTTGTAGTGTTTTGCGAATTATCGTTTATTTTCTCATTTGCAACTTGTAGGATGATCAAGACAAGATTGATATCTTACCAGTTCCGGAGACTGCCCAGCGTGTAGATCCGAGTAAACGTGTGACAACACCATACATGACCAAATACGAGCGAGCCCGTGTCCTTGGCACCCGAGCTCTACAGATATCGTATGTTTGCTGCTGATTTTTGGCATGCACCGGCCGTGCAGGCGAACTGGGTCTCAAGATGAAACTCATTTGTTTGTCTACATTTTGCCAGCTGTGAAGTGTCTTGTGCATACACAGTTGGCATGTATATATATATATATATATATATATATATATATATATATATATATATATATATATATATATATATATATATATATATATATATACTCTGCCAAACGGTGTGCGGGCATGTTCAGCAAGGAATACACACACACATTCCTTGCTAAATGTGCACACCGTTTGGCAGGGGATGCAGTGGGTAGGATGTCCACTCCTACAGAAAACCCTCGATGTGCCCAAGGCGGCATTACGGATGTCCTTGTGCACACACACATTAACACATGCACAGACACACACACACATGCGCGCACACACATGCACAAACATCCGCACTCAAAGGCAAAAATATTTGCGAGGGTAAATAGGTACCACCACCAAGCCACTATCCCGTCAGTTGATTGACTTGCTCTTCGTCTAACAGCACTGAAAACATGCACATATATATATGGCCCTCTAATTCAGGCTGCAGCTTCCTAGCAAAGCTTTTTACCTGACAATGTCAGAAGGCGATACTGATTCAGGCTTCCACTGAGTAAACTGCTCTGCTTATCTAAAGGCTTTGGCTTACCATCAGTGAGTGGCCCAGGTTTTTACCCACAATTGATTGTCTACCAAACATTGTCATATAATTATACTGAAGTGTTCTGGTAGTGGAGACATCGAAAGCTTTCATATACAACACACGGCTGTACAAGTGCTTCGGTCCTCTTGATGTTCAGTCTCAAACCCTGTCAGCTCCCTGATAGCATGCATTGCCGAAATTTGCACTTGGATGACATCAAACTCTCTGAAATTAGATTGGATGGGCAAACCAAGTAGTAGTCGGAAACTGGAAAGTCCAACTGTCCAAATTGGCTCTACTAGCATATCTCCTGTAGCCTCTGTCTGATTTTGAGTGTCCTCTTACAAAAAGACTTGTCACTAGATGGACACATCAGATTCACTGTCAAGTCTGCCTTTTGGTTGTGCAGTGATCACCAAGAGTTGGTTGTCAAGCGTGTCGTCTAATTTATGTATACCTGTCTGCACGACTCATTGTCATTTGATAGCATTGTCGACCGATGCGGATAAGCGGTTTTAGAGGTCAACGTGGATAACTACTCTATACCCCTGCTGTGTATGTCATGACCAGTCAATAATCTTGCTGCTGGTCTAGCCCAATTAAAGTGCCTGCACAGAGATTTAGTTCTCATAGGGTGCCATAGAATTATCTCATGACCATTGGGAGTATTGTTTGGTGTGATGCACATTCATTTGACGTTTCAGCTGCAGGGTGCAGCATTCATTTTTTCTCGTGCCAGCAGACTCGGTGCCTCCTTTTGACACAAGAGTCACGGTGCATTTATTTTGGTTATCTCTGATTTGACTTTGTCGTGTAGCAGCTTAGTCGGCTCGTGCAAAGCGACCTATCTCTTCAATGTTTATTTAGGATGTGTGCTCCGGTAATGGTAGAGCTGGAAGGCGAGACTGATCCACTTGCTATAGCAATGAAGGAGCTCAAGTGAGTTGTTCGCGGTTTTTTGCACTGCTCAATCTCTGCTCTCTGCGCTCGGTACTCGTCACTCCTTTCTGCTCCAATGTTCTGCTCTGCTTACTGTTCACCCACGTGGCGACTGTTCGATCGCATAGCCAGTTTCTTAAGGAATGCAGGTCGTCGTCAGGTTGCATCGCGATTGTGGGCTCTGTTCAGCAAGCTCCATTTATCTGCATATTTGACAGCCTAATGAGATAGGGTGGCTGGTATTGAAACTCGGCATTGTAAGATCCATTGGCAGGAGTGGAGTGATCGTTTGTGGGTTATGCTCTGCATTGTAAGAGCCATTCTGCAGGAGTTTTGTCATTCTTCCTAGGCAAAGGCCTAGAGAGTAATTTTTAGTTTTCTTAAGGTGCTATGCAACGTTTCGTTATCATTATGTATTAGTATGTCGTCGTCTTTTAGCTTGACTTTCAGACCATGCTACCAGTTTGCTGAATAATGTGACTTTAGTTTTTTGAGCTGATGCGATATATGAACTCAAGCCTAATTCCAAAGTGCTGTGGGGAAAATCGAATTATTATGATACCGGGCGAGATATTATTGGTCTTGGCTGCTACTTCTTGTGTCAAAATAATAGCTCGTCTTCCTATTGAGGTAGCAATTAATCACACAGTTGCAGCTGTCACTTATAATTTTTCAAGAATAAGGATGTATTTGTTGCTAGCAAAGCTTCGTGTTGTGTGCAGTTTTGTATTTGACTTTTTCTGTGCAGACATTAATTATCTTATTAGAATCTGTCATGAATCATGCTATTTATAGTGAACATGTTTCTTAAGAGCTTGAGGGAGAAACTGCATGCCCTATCGAATAGCAGCTGTGGATGGAAAAGTTAAAGTAAGGGCAAGCTTCATGTGGGCAAGAGTGTAAGAATGAGCAAACTCCGTTACTGTGCTGTGACCAAATTTTCTTTTGACTTTAAGAGTGTATTCCTCAGTCATTGACTGCACACTCCTTGTAGTGATCAGTGTTGCCCAATTTGCTGAAAATACACTGGTGCTGTGAGTTTGCTGAGAATTGATCAGACCCCCACCAATATGGAGAAGTGCAACGGTCACAGCATCTTTTTAATGATAACAATACATTTGAGTAGCACCGTTAATCCTATTTTATGCACTTTACATATGCTGTAAAGGAAGCATGATCATATGGTTAGTAATAGTATGCACAATGTCAATGGATAACATGGTTAGATGTGACATGCACAGTGTCAGCATGCGAATATGGTAGTGGCAACATGCACACTGTCGGCACGCATGAGCACACAGAGGACGAATCACAAGTACCCACTCCATGCTGTGAATATTTGCGTTTTTGGCTTACTTTTATTGTCACTAGGTCGATTGTCACTTGTCAAGTCACTAGGTGTCGTGACGTCAGTCGGGAGTGAGTTCCAGGCTTGAGGAGTATGCAAACTAAAAGCACGGTCTCCACGGGATTTGAGGTTCATACCAGGTGTAGGTAAACGATTAGATTTCATAAAAGCAGGTGGTACGATTTGGTGGTAAGTCTGCATTCCTGAGAAGGTCGTTGCAAACCCTAGGCAATGCTGACTCTGTGGAGTGATTAGTTCTAAAACCTGACTGGATCTTGCTGGCTAGGTTTGAAGTTTCAATGTAAGAGTTCAGCTGGTCTGCCACGACTTGTCCCGTTGTCTTTGATAGGAGTGCATACAAATCGACTCTCCCTGCAGTTTGCTTTCGACAGTACGCTGGCCTCACCTCGTTTATTAATGATGTGCTATAAATAAAATTGCACCTTATTCTATTAATGGCTCCCCTTGCCTCGTGAACATGGCCGTGAGTGTTCGTACGTTGATGTTTTGCAAATCCCTTTTAAAAGTATGTGCTGAGCAGTGCCACCAGGATGCCTGACGATGCCATTAAACAAGCTGGTTCCCCAACCCGTAGCTGACAGCAGTCACCTCGAGCTCTTAGGATTTTTATTGTAGAGCGAAGAAAATACCCATCATCATTCGCCGATACATGCCAGACGGATCATACGAGGACTGGGGCATTGACGAGCTTATCATAATGGACATTTAACTTTCTCAAGTGCATCAGATATGTTGATTCTTTTTTAAAGTTTTTGGCAAATATACTTTATGGACTCCACTGTGTGGATCACCGAAACGAGTGCAGAGTAATTTTAATTTATTTGGCTGGTTTGTGTGATGAACTTGCCTTTACATGCATTGCCTATCAGTGATGGACATAAAAGCATTGTAGGTCTTTTTGAGCAACTGTCTGAGGAAACAAGTGGAACACTTGGTACAAGAAGTGAAGCTGGCAGTCTAAAATAAAATAAAATAAACTGAAATAATAAATATTCTATTTCGAACTTTTGAACTTTTAAATAATAACGTGATATTACATCATATACTAGTTATAAATAGCTGTTAATCCCAATTGCTATGAAGTTTTCTCAAACGTTACAGTTCACAGTCCATAGCACATGCAAAACTTGTCAAATTAATTTGTTTGTCGCTCAGGGATAAACATTGAACTATGGATGTATAGGTTACAGTAATTAATTTGTGTTTAATTTGCCAACTGTAGCATTCAGTTGCGTTTTAGACCAACCGTTACATAAATAATTGTTTATTTAATAAGATTTTGTATTATTGTTGCGCACCAGCCGTTGCATTATTAATGCTTGACCAAACTGGACATTCAAGCCGCTGCTTCTTCCACATCATCCAGGCAATGCAATAAATATATGTTTCTTTTTCTTATAATAGCAAGGAATTTGGTAGGCAAAGAGCCAGTTAAATCAATGAAATCATATATCTACAAAAAACTAGTCGGCACGCTTTCTCGGCCTCGACGTGGCGTAGCAGGACGACCTTGCCTGCTACGCCATCTGCTACTGCCCCATCCACAACCTGCCTGTGGCAGGCACTTGTCGTGGTGCGAATCGGACCGGCAGAGTTAAGTGCACGAGAACTCCCGAAGCCCGACTAGAATAAGCCACCACACACCTGCGGCGCTAGCGATGGTCCCGACCCGAAGGCGGACCGCTATAGCACCTCAAGATATGAGCAGCTAACTGAGTAGCCGACAGTACACAACCGTGCAGTCTAAGTTGTACTTAGCTGTTCGTCGCTGTAGGTTCTACTCTCGTGCTCTCGAGGCATCGACTACCGAAGCTGCAGCACTGACGTCTGTCAGTCCTCTCGTTTGTACTCTCTCGCTTTCTCTCTCTCTCTCTCTCTCTCTCTCTCTCTCTCTCTCTCTCTCTCTCTGCCTGTAATTTTTTATACGGCTCCTGCGCCAGCTTGCCATCATTTCGCTCTTCGTCTAATGGAGTACCACCAGTAGTCGGTCCGCATTCTGACTGCTCTTTGTCTTACCAAGCTTCAGTCTAACCTGAGCAGATCTCGCTGTCAGACTGATAGCTCGCTCCGCTCCCGGTCAACTAATGTGTCCCTCCCTACCCAATTCTTCTTGGCTAGTCCGCCCTCTACGGGTTGCTCTAGGTGCCCTAGTCAGACCCACTAAGGCAAGGGCTAGTATCGTGGCTAGCCTGAGAGCTGCCCCTGTGCAAGGCAGCAGTCATATAGAATTAGGTATATAAACATAAGGTATTAAGTATAAGTGTTAAGTATATAAATATCAAGGCAATAGTTAATAGTCACCGTAGACGTTTCCGGCGGTGGCAGTTATATATGAGAGCTAAGAGATAGCCGTGGTTGGGGAATGCCCCTTAATCAGGGAATATCCCTTGAGGGGGAGTATCCCTGTCGGGGAAAATCCCTACAGTGATCCCTGAACGGAAGTATTTCGCTAGGTTCGCAACGAAAGTCTTTCGCTAGGTCGCCACGATTATCGCAAGGTAAGTAAGGCGCTCACCTGCGAGATAGTCAGTTGGCGGTAAGTGCTTTCTGATTGTGCATCTTTGAGTCGACTCGATTGTTAAGGAAGCTGACGACTGTAAGTGTCGGATTGCTCTGATTGGGCGATGTCGTAGAATCTTGCATTAAATCGCATCATATCCGTTATTGACGACATATCGACTTTAAAAATCTTCAATGCACTAATTTTGACTAGTGCACTAAAGGATGAAGCCGCTAAAGACCTTAGCCAACGCTAGGCATTCGACCGTCAAAGCACCCAACAGTTAAGAATTGATTTTCCGGTGCCGTGACCAACTTAGAACAAATCTACTAATTCTTTTAAATCTCTGAAACGCATCGTACCTTCGAGCACCTGAGTCCTTCCGTGAGGGCCAATACTGGCACCGCAGTACAATGGTTTCGGTTCTTGCTAACTCGTGTGCTTTAGCGTATTTATTTGAATGGTTAACGGTCATCGCAGCGGCGTATAAAGTGTACAGTGTCAAAGCAATCTCGGCTACATCCAATAGCCCGTAATTATACTACCCATGATACAAACTTAATCGCCAAGCATTATCGCCTCATCGCCAAGCTTTCGCTCTATCAGGATGACAAACAGCTGTGCATATCCTTAGATTCCGTCTTACCTTCCAGCACGTTAAATTCTTGCTTAACTTACCTTCAGCCTATATTGCTGACGCTTGCAATTGAATTAAGACCCAATTTATTCATATCGGACGGCGATTAAACTACGTCAGTCATGAGCAAATCTATTTTTACCGGGAAATTTGAAATCATCAAAGTAAGCCAGCTTATCTTATGTCGTATCTCCACAAAATCTGCATGCCCTGTTTTTAAATGACTTATAGTTTACGACCATATTAGCTCCACAGTCATCATTCTGTCACGCACTTTTATTGAATATAGACTGACAGTCATTATTCGATATACTGGGGTGTATAATGGACTGGCCACCGTGAAATAAGACCTCCAGTAAAGGCCTGAAACCATCGACGTCCACAGTATATCCAAATCCATTACAAATTAGCCCTTGTTTGAAAGAAAAGTACTTGCATTCCCTCCGAACGATAATGGTAAGCAATATATACCTTACTGTGTTGTGGCAATACATCGCTGCAGTACAAACAGGAGAAACGCAAAAGCGCACAGTCAAAAGTTGCCCAGAGAAAGGCATTCAATGGAAGATGATGTTTCCTAGCCTTTAATAGCTATGTGGCCTATTCATTATGCAAGTCAATCACCGATAAAAGCAAGAATGGATTATTTTTGAAACTGCAATGCAGCTTTCTTGATAATTTAATGGGAGGACGCCCGCATCAATTGAAACCTTGGTCGTTTAAAGGCTAAACGGAAAGGCCTGTTTCTTACACAGGTCAGTGCATTTAATCGACGTCGGAAAGATACTGCAGCAGTCTTAACTGGCTGCGGGGGAGGTATTTCGTGACTCGGGTTAGCTCATATTAACTATCTACAGCTGTATTTAAACCGGTGGACTTACGGACCTGAGACTTCAAGGAACTAGTCTCGAGTGCAGACTAGAGTTGAACCGACCTCTCCCGCACTGAGGAAAGTTCGGAGTTTCGGAGTTTAGTCGGAGTCTACTTTAGTCTCGTAGTTTCTTTAGTCCGAACTCTTGCAGCCAATCAGACCGGTTTTCCCAGGCAAAGGGTCTACGAATGCAGCATCCATCTTGCTTTTTGCGGGTCGGTTCCTGATTGGTTGGCTGCCTCCAAAGTCTCGGCTCTATTTTTCGAAATCGGCCTCGACACTCAGATACTTTCGGTCACGAACCTGCTCCAGCCCCGTTCCAGTGAAAACTGTGGCCACGGAGCCTCAAGATCTAGGATGTCTGTAGTCGGAAAATTCGCTAGTGTAATTGCAGCTTAAGGGTCGTCTGCAAATTCGAAATGGAAAATGCAATCCAGCCCTTGGCAGCTGAGTAACGTATATTGGGCTCAGTGGTTGCACAGTTGCTACTAATGAGCTGGTTTTAACCCCAAAAAGCTATATATTGGAACGAGAAGTGCGTGCTGCTTGTTTCACTAAAATACCCGCGGATTTTCTAACCTTGACACAATTGCATCACTTTAACTCGTAAAATCTCCAGTTGAAAAAAGTCCATCTTGAGTCATTATCATTATATGTTTTGATTTATCTCAACTGTTGTAGATCTTAGCATTGCATTTCAACTATCCTACGAAAGATTAACGAAAGCATTGGAAGCCACCCGTATAGGATTCAATATACAAGAACAGCTCAAATTTCGACAATGAAGTGAGTCATTCTCTATCCTTTCCGAACCAAGCGGCCGAATGTCATTACTTTTTCAAAACTCAGGGGCCAGTTTTGCCACATTTTTTTTAGAACTTATTTGACTACAGTAGTGCTAATTATTAACGAACATAATTGTAATTCTTATGCCCTGAGCGTGGCTGTAATTTTTCAAGTTCTTCTGGATGCCCGTGGCATTTTTTTCTGTCTTTTTTTGACAGATTCGGCTAGATTAGAATATGTCAGGAATGCAAATCATCATGAAACGTTACGACATAATTACTAGTGTCTTTTGTAGGTATAATTCCAGCTACTGCAACCTTACGATATTGAAACAATGTAGTCAATAATACCCAAACTATGTAGTCAATAGTAGTAGGTCTAGGCTGCTGCCAATTAAAAAGACTCTCCAAACTCACGACGCACACTTATAAAGCTGCCTGTAGCGTACCTTTTTCCGTGAGCTTGGTCAGTGAATCGGTTAACGCAGCAGCAGCATCCCATCATTAATGTGCCTGCTGATGCCCGAACAGACTAGGCTTGTGCCTTCTAATCGCTGTACCCTGACCAAACCAGAGTGAATTTGAAAACTGACCGAGTGTTTAAATGCCCTTTCACTGACCCTCTATTGCTATATATGGAACGAAGTATTCAATTTTCATCTTTAGGGATGCTTAGTCAACTAATAGGCCACACTAAATTTTATATAACGACCAAGCTTAAATTAGCCTCCATGGGACTTAGCATTCGGAATCCCGTTTTTGCTGCTTTTTTTGAGCCCTTTGTCCATTGTACTTTGGGGAAATCGGAAAAAAGTAAGTGAGCATATCTTAAGGATATCTGTAACTAGGTAGAACCAAAAGGGAATGCTAAGGCCAATTAAATACTCTTGGTAATTATGAGGTCAAATAAAATTTCAAACCTGTAGTTTACGAATACATTCTTCAATAAATCTTGGACGTTCAAACATGTAATGCGGTCACATAAAAGATCGGCCTTTGACGGAAAGAAATACCCTTTCTTATAAAGCATATCAGGCTGAGCCACGGATGTTAGTGAAAGAGAAGTGTTAACATTCTATCAATTTGATGATTTTTCTCATAGATGCTCCTAGGGAGTCTAGGCTATGGTAGACGTTTAATTTGGTTCATTAGTTGCTCGGCCACCATAAAAAAGGTTTGTTAAAGTTGTTAAAAAGCTGATAGACTGAAGAGCCGTTACCGGCTATTATTCACGAGTGTTATAGGCAATACAGAATGACCTGCTACAGCACTCAAATCAGCGACCTGGCTCGTGAAGTGGTAGCACGTAGCCTCTAGGTTAACACACAAAAGCGCAGTTGAACGATTTATAATACCGACAACTGTTTCTATCAAATCGTCGATATTTCCACCACTCTAAATCATGTACTGTTTACTGCTAGGCATGCACAAAATGGGTCGTGTTCAAACTTGAACGGCATTTTCCTTCAACTGTATTTTCCAGCTATCGAAGTGCTTCTTTTTCGTGGAATACGATGAATAGTATTTCCAAGCATCGTCTTTAGCGATGTAGGGTCAATATAAATATTAAAAAAATAGTAGGACTAATAAATTTGTATTGCACCAAAGCAGAACTAAATGTCAAAAGGCAAGGTATTTCAAAGATGGTCGGAGGCAACAAGAATCTTTTCAGAAAACCGTTTCTACGTTTTGTAAGCAATACAGACTAGTATTCTCTTTTGCCCCATTTTTTCATTAGGATATAAAATACCATTTGATCATCAATTTTGTCGTCAAAAGTCTTGTTAGGTTGGCTTTATTTTAGTTTTGTTGCAACTCTTATTGGTGTGGGGATTTTTCTAATTGTAAGACAAGTGTAGCCGTAATTTCTTTATCTTGCTGTGCCAATAGCGTTTGGCATTGCTAATATGAGAATCGCCTCCCAATATAGCTACTATGGCTGAGAAAGAATGAGAAAGCAGTATCTTGATGTGTACTTTCTTTAGCGAAACAATCAAACTTCATTTATACAGCTCCATGAGAGTGCTAGAGCTGGTTTGGTCGAGCGGTTAAGGTGCTCTCCCCGGTGACCGAGGTCTGGCTGAGGTCGTGGGCTCGAGCCCCGAGGCATACGTAAAGCGAATGAATAGAGATTAAGTTCTCTTGGGATGCTATACAAATGTACTATATTATTATTATATTAAATCTGGGCTGGCATATGGTCTTCGTCTTAGTTAACCGAGGTCAAGGTGTATGAATTTAATGAATATTAGTAACGGATAAATAACTGAGAAAAATTATAACGGAAGTCGCTGGCTCGAGCTCTGCTGCATATGTGTAGCACCTGGATAGAGATTTAGTTCTTATAGGGCGCTGTACACGTAAATTGTATTTTTATTTTTTCTCCATCCGGGCGCGGTATTTGAGCATCAGGGCTCGAACCTACGGTCGCTCAAAGCGAAAGCGTTACCCGGGTCAAAAAAGAGCAATTATCTAGGTTCTCCGTTCTTTGTTTGTAAGATTATTGAGTTCCTAAATTAAAGTACCGATTGGATCGGTGATTTTAGATAAATTATAGGCATTTTTCAAAGTTCTCTAATTTACATCAACGATGATAGTGGTTAACTTGTTGACTTTATTAAAGTAAAAAACGTCAGAATTTAATTAGAGTATAATAATAATGATACTTTTGTATATCACTCTCAGAGAACGTAAAATCTCTTTTTAGGCACTTTATACATCCTAAAAAGGAAGTATGATCAAATAATTAGTGGCAGCATGCACAATATATTCAAACAGAATATTATTTGAGGTGACATGCACTGGGTCATGCCAAATATGGTTAATTATAGCCTGGAATTTTGTAAAAGTAGTAAGTTGCAGTCTCGTTTTGGAGCTAGTGACTCCACCGAGTCAGCATTGCTTCGGGTACATAATGACTCTCTTAGGATGAAGACTTAGGTAGAATCCCTCTGCTTGTTTTGCTATATCTTTCGGCAGCTTTCGAACCTGTCAATCACCAAGTTCTTCTCGAGCGTTCCTCATCTAGCCTGGGAATCGCTGGCACTGCACTACAATGGCTATGTTTACTCTCAGTAGGAGACTCCAGAGTGTTGATGTGAATGGACAGCGATTATCCGAGCATTCACTCAAGTACGGTGTACATGAGGGCTTGGCGTTGGCCCACTCCTTTTCAGGGTTTAAAATCTCACTCTTGCCGACGTGATTGCTAAGCACGATCTAGGCTTTTACTTCAATACAGACGACGTTTAGTTGTACCTTGCTAAACTCTGCAGCAAGGCTTGGCTGTCGACAGCATTATGCGTTGTCTGGTGTGCTGCTACTAACCACGTTTGCAAGTTGACCCCGAGCAAGTCCCCTCTATACATGTTATGCTTGTTGACACTGAGTATGCTACCACCAACCGTTTGATCATGCTTCCTTTGGAGCATACGTAAAGTGCCTAGACAGAGATTAAGTTGTCTGAGGGCGCTATGCAAACGTATAATTATTACTTTTACTAAGCAAAGTGTCAGCATGCATAAGCACAAAAAGGACGAATAACAAGGACCCACTAAATGCTGTGATAAACAGGTTCGTTATAAGTTTCTTTTTTAATTCCATCAGGGAATGGTGCTACATCATTTAGGCAAGGATGTCGAGACGTAAGTCTGAAGTGAGTTCCAGACTTTACCTACACCTCGTACGAGCCTCAAATACATTGGAGACCGTGCCTTTAGCTCGTGGGTGCTCCTAACCGATTTGATTCAGAAAAGCGGTTGGTACGAGGCTTAGCCTGGTGGGGGAGTAGATCTGATAAGAAGGCTGAAGCCAGAGAATGACGGGACCTAAAAGTGAGCGACAGAACCTTGAAGTCGATGCGTTCCTTGACTGGAAGCCAGTGCAGGTAGACGAGAAACGGTGCGATGTGGCAACTACGACGCTCACGACAGACAAGACTAGCTGCAGAGTTTAGGACCAGCTGTAAGTACCTGATTGCTCAGGTCAGTAGACCAGCAAGCAATGAGTTGCAGAAGTCGAGACTGGGTTTTACAAATGCACGGACCAATTTGAATATGGTATCCATGTCTAAGAAATTTCACATTTTGGCAATGTTGCATAGCTAAAAGTAGACATACTTTACTGTGGAGCTGACGTGATTATCTAGTGCAAGGTCACTTTGGAGCTGGACACCTGGATTTTGTGCAGGTGAAAGAAATGTCTTAATACAGTCGATTTAATGCGTTAAGTTTTCAAATTTCCGAGTCCACTTGGTTAGCCCATAACTATTAAGTTGGTCGTATTGTCAGTCAATGTAATACATTTTGCTGCCATCCATGTGTGGATGTGAGCAATAAATGCAGCCACGGAGAGAATTTGACGTGCTAGAAGGCTGAGAAGGATCAAAGCAAAGTTCCAACCGAGTGTCCTATGCATTCAAGTGAATGCCTAGATTGTCTTTGGCGATCACATCGGAAAGAGGAAGAGTTTAAAATGCGAAACGAAGCTGGCAAAGCAGAGAGCCCTTAGGTACTCCACACTTCAGTAGTTTCTCGGATGATTAAATATAAATAAAATATAAATATAATTCATTTATATAGCGCCCCAAGAGAACTTAATCTCTATTCAGGCGCTTCACATATGCCTCGGAGCTCGAGCCCACGACCTCAGCCAGACCTTGGTCGATGGCGAGCACCTTAACCGCTGGGCCAGATATTTTTTTCGTTCACGTCAGCACTCGGGAGTCCTCCACTGAGATAGGACCTAAACCACTGCAGTGCAGTGCCAGTGATGCTCGGGCAAGACGAGAGGCTCTCGAGAAGGACTTGGCGATCGAAAATATCAACATTCGCCGAAAGATAGAGCAAACAAACACATTGATTCTACTTAAGTCTGCATTCCTAAGAAGGTTGTTATACACCCGAAGCAACGCTGGCTCTGTAGAGTGAGTAGCTCTAAAAATCCAACTGGAACTTACTTGCTAGGTGTAAAGTTTCAATATACGAGTGCATCTTGTCTGCCAAATTGCTGTCTAGTGCCTTTGATAGGAGCTGTAAGAGAGAGAATGAGGGGCAGCGTTTCAAGTTCTCTTGGTCTAGTGCTGCTTTCTTAAAATTAAGGGCCTCACTGGTGCACTACTGCTTTTTGAAAGGTGCAGGGAAATGTCCTGAGGCTAAGAACATATTAATAATTTCAGTTAAGCATGGGAGCAGCAGAACTATGCATCATACCAGTAGGACCACGGGTACAAAATCCCGAGGACTAGTAGTCTCCTTTGATTGGGAGATGAATTTCAGTATGAGGTGTTTCGTGGCCTCCTTGAATGTAGGCATTGGGGTCCTGCAGGGAATATATTGAGGGAGGGGACGCCTGTTGGGTTGTTGCTCGGGGTCCAGAGTCCAGACTGGATGCCACTGCCTTTGGGATGGACTCTCTGATCTTGCTGACCGAGAAGCTAGAGAAGCGATCAGCTATATCACTGCAAGGATCGGCTAACATAGGAGTGGTCAAGGAGATAGTCAAGGGTAGACATAAATATGTTTGGTTTTTATTTTCAGAAGTTGCTTCTCGTGTCTTATCTAATTGTGGGAACTTCTTCCTCATCATTAAGAGACCTCAGTGAAAGACGTTCGTCGAAGTCAGCTTCACTTCAATTACAATCTACAAGCCCCGACTAGTCATGATCTCAGTGCTCATGTGGTGCAAATGGAAAACAAGTTGTAATTTTGTTTGCATGACTAAGTGTGCTTTATTTTGTTAAATTGTGAAATTTATTTGGCTATTAACTCGTTTTTGTAGTTATGACGAGTTAAGTGATGATACTTTCCAAAGAGCTTTCCGTAAGATCGTGCCCAAACTAATGGAGAAGCTGACTGCCGGTGATTCTCTCTCGCTAGCCACAAATCTAGAGTCTGATGGATTTATTATACCTGCGGACAAGGAAGATATTTTGGTAAGTTCAAACAAAATATTTGATTTTTCACCTTATCTTTTATTAACTTATTACTGAAAGTGCTACCTATTTAATAGTTTACGGAAATAAAGGTATTTTGTATAAGAGATAGTGGCATGTTATATTTATTCTTAGACAAGGATACGGCAGATAAGCTGGTCCGTGCATTTTAGAGATGCCGTCCAGACTTCTCTCATACTAGATCTCCCTTCCTGTGCAATAGGGTGCTTTGGGATGCACTTGCATGAAACCAGGTGGCTAGGCTGACGAGATGTGAAAGTTTTAGCCGGTTTATTGAGCCACTTCTCACCGACCAGCACTAGTTCCCTGTCAAGCAGAGGATCGACTTCGAAGTTCTGTCACTCAGTTTTAGGTGCCTGTATTCTCTAGCCTGGCCATACTATCTCAATTCCTTTCCAATCAGCCTAGTCATCGTACCACTACCTATCCTGAGTCGTTTAGATGTGCCTCTGTACAACCTTGGATCTTGGCAGATCATGGCACCGTATTTCGTTTCCAAATCATAGAATCAAAACCAGACTGACCTCATGACATCCTATGACTTAATGACACTCGGAAAGAAACAACCCATCCGTTCCACTAAAAGTATTTGCTCTTGTCGATGTGAATTTTTAATTGTGTTTGTATGTGTTCTGATACTACATGCTATCAGCAAATCATTGAAATGCCTCCTTACCAGTATATGCAAGGTGCCTAAAACAGATGTTTTTCTCTTGGGGTACTGTGCACTTGGGTAAGTATGATTATTACTCTCATTATTTTTTGACATTATTCAAATTGCATCATAGTGTTGAATAGTTCCCTAGGGGCAGCATAAAAGGCAGTCCTATCCATATTTGTTCGTGTGAAGACCAGCTAAAACTAACTTGACCTCATCTGTGACGTTGAAACCACGTCGAGTATCAACTGAAACTGCTTGATGTAAGAATAAACAGTAGCACTATTTTGCATCCCCAAAGCCAGCATCTTCAGATGACTTTGTCCCATGGGCTTCAATGCTCTGGGGTGCACCTCTAAGAAAGGACCCAGACCATTGCGGTGCGATGTCAGTGATGCCCAGGCGAGACTAGAGGCAGGCGAGAAGGAGTTGTTAATCCATTTTTTTAAAGTTGCCACACTACTCGAATATTCGAGAAGGTAAATTTGCCAACAAAGAGTTGTCTATTCATGAGGGTCTGCATTTATTGTGTTTTCTATAGTAAAAAACGTTAACCAAAGCATGCTACATTTTTGCGATGTGTAGGAAATTAGTACCGTACTACTTATGGAAATATTAATTACTAAAGATTTCTCTGCTCACAGATAGTGACCTTGAAAGAAAAGGTCTCGGTAAAACATGATATACACGAAGTAAGCCAAAAGATTTTTTTTATATCATTCTTACTCGTCCTAAGTCCTCGTCCTTTGTTCAGTTCTCTTTTGCAACGTGACTTTTTTTGTAATTCTTCCCCCTACGATAGAGAGCCGCTTCGGGCGACTCCAAGCTCAGTGTGGACCTTAACCGAACTTCTTCGTAGTAACTTCGAATATTTCGATGTTACTTTCGCTGTGACTGTTTGTGAGATTCTCTTGGATATGCTACTCAAAACAGGACCTGGTTAGCATAAGGTGCGATGTCTCCATTGGTCTATACCTACCGGCAGGCCTTCTTCGGTGGGTCAGTAAGAACCTCCCTGCATGCTGCGTTCGCCCTATCAACAGGTCGGCTATGACCCAAGGCTGCGAAACAATACATTGTAGATAAAATATACTGCACTACATTGGCTGTTATACATTATCCTGATCTGAGTAACCATACCAATATATTGTACTGGATTGCTTGATAGTATCAATATATTGCTCTAGATTGCTTGACAGTATCAATATATGTAGTATAGTGCTGTAGTGACTCGACATGTCCATGAAAGAACGGGTGTTTTATTCCAATCGATCATTGACTCGTACCGAGAGTTTGCCTTCCATCGCTGTCTTGGCAACAATACAGATATCATCCACAGTAAAGAATTGGAAATGACCATCATCAAGATACAAACAAACAAGGAGAACACTCTGAAAATTCATAAAAACGTGCTGTTGAACAATTGTTGTTGTCTGTATATCCGGACGTGGATTACGCTACAGATGATGGTGCTCAGTTGTCTTTTGCTGAGCGAGCACACAAGCGACAGCATGTTGAGAAGAAAGCATACAGCAAAGTACATCAACACCGGCTTCTTGCTTGCAACATCATATGAGGCAGAGAGACTTTTCCATGGCGAAGAGAGTGTTTTGTCCTTACCGGTGTAGTTTGGAACCCAGAATGCTGGAGGTGTTGCTTTTTCTGAATAAAAACAGGACACCGTGGAATTTGGCTTTGGTCGCATTGATAGTGAATGAAAAAGTTTCTGAGGCAGCCAATGATAATGAAAAGAACAAACAGGCATATGAAAATTATTGCTGCAAGCTCAGAGAAAAACATTCCAGCATGCAATTGCAATATATTCTTATGGAGATAATCTTCCTATAGAGAGCGTTATCTTACAGTGAATAGTTGTTTCTTAAGAAATTATAGATCAAGAGCTTCATCGTTGGCAGTACAAGCGCTCGTAAATCTTTAACGGGAATCTTTAAGACGGGATCCGTCGTTATACTGTCATGCTTAACAATTTTTGTTGTAGAGCGGGGAGACTTCTACAACAAGGGCGAATAAACTTCTCGACATCGTCCAAAAAAAGGGTGCGTCTGCCATGAGGAAAGTTGTCGGTGATTACTTTCAAAAGGATTCGGATGTATCCAATAGGTTTTATGAAATAATAGAAGAGTTGCTTTCCAAGGAGGACAGATACGTTGCAAAAATGACACGTCCTGCTTTTGGTGAGTAGTCCTTGCCGAATGCAAGACCCTTAAACGACCATCTTTTTTTTTACCAGATTACTGTTAACCTATTTGGCGAAGCTAAGAACTGTTACCCGGAAATCGTGCAGCATCTTTGTTCTTATCCTACCTCCAAGACTTATCCGTCAGTGTATGCACGAATTTCAGGAACCGACTGCTAACTAGGTCAAACATCGTAGGCTAGCTACAAAAACTTGTAGCAAGTAGACTGTAATTTCAAAATACAAGGCAAGCAGAGGCCATCTAACGCAAGAAGGCGTTCTGAAAATAATCTTTTCAGCAGCAGGAAACGATTGTGTAATATCTGGGCTACTAAGTTCCAGTTCTCTACTGATTAAGCTGTTGAGGGTCGTGGAACCACATGGTTCCTCCGGTACTCAACACGGAGCAGCATAGAGGTGACTCGTACAAGTCCGGTGGAATAGAATTAAATTTATATGATTGTAGCATAAAAACGGCAAGAAGTCTATTGTATCATGAACAGTGACACATTAATTAGATATTAAAATTTGATAGCGACCTAAGAGAATGGAAATTCTGTCTAGGCACTTATCATAAACCAGAACACGTATAATATGTGGTTTCCATGGTACGGTGCTGTCTGATGTGACCACACCCCTAGCAACATACGGAGGTCGGGCTCAGTGACACCAAATATCGATATGGCTGATTGGGTGAACTGGTGGTGAAGGCGTAATGGGTTTCTCTTAGATTTCTTCAGGCTGGTTGGGGCAAATGAATTTCGCAGGGAGGTAACTGAGCTGGAGGGGTTATTGGCAGGATGAGGCATTGCAGTACTGGAGGTGGATCCATTCATTCCCTGCGAGAGCTCAGCTGCAGTTATGTATCAATACATGATCATTATAACCAGCTGTGTTAGGAATTTTGTAGCGAGGTCACATATTTCTGGTTGATGTATGCGGAGAAAAAAAACATTCGAATAAATGCTGAAACCGTCCTGTAGGCTTCCTTTAGTCTGGATTTATTTGAAGCCTGCAATGTTTTGTTATTTATGATCAAGCTTTCTTAATCCGTAGGCCCATCCAAAGAGGTGCCGAGAAACGAACACGTAAAAGTTGGTCCACCAAAAGAGTCAGATGGAGCAAGGTAAGAGATCCTGTCGCACTTTTAACGTACGCACGGTGATTTATGGCGTGAGGAGCGACTTCATAATTCAAGTCGCAAATATATACATTAATGCAAGTATGGAATACATCTATACGCTCAACTGTAAACTCAAATATTTAGCACCGACTAAAAGCTATTGACTGCTCTGAAGCCATCCTGAACATATGCTGAAGGTGTATTTTATAGTTGCATGTAAGAAAATATTTTAGGATACTAAATGTCACGTATCGAGTACTCCTCCGGCACCAAAGAGGAACAGTTCACAAGTGAATGTTTATGTTATTTTGAATGGAAGCATTATAATTTATAATAGCTTAGAGTTTATTATTGTATATGCTGAAAATTCACGGTTCATAGGTCGATATATTTCCCTTTGGAAAACCCTGCACAAATTCCTTTGTAGTCCTAGAAGTGTTGTCCGAGTTGATTCGTCTTTATTTATTTTCATGGGATATATGAACGATGATACAAATATGCTTTTAACTTGATAAGCTGGAGCTAAATTGCCTGAAATCTACATGTTGACCCCCTGTGTACGTCACAGATAACAATGTTTTACTTGAAGACATTGCGAATATTCCCACTAATAATTTGGTCATGCTTTTTAAAAACATCCATAAAGTGCTTAAAAAAGGATCAATTCTCTAAATGTAATGTAATTGTAAAAAAAAAATTGTCAAGAAATGTGCTAATTTTTACGTTAGTAGAATCCGGCATGTATTGTGATGAAGCAACATACTTTTCAGGCCTGCACGTCTTGTGACCTTCTGGGAAATAGAAGTAATAATAATAATAATAATTCACTTGATAAAGCGCCCTCAGAGAACTTAATCTCTCTCTAGGCGCTTTACAAGTATTGCGTGTTAATTTAAAATCCGGACTGCTTTAAAATTGACAAAAATGTTGATGTGGTCTCTATCTATACGTGAATATATATTTCTAATACTTGTAATAATTAAGATTTACTTCGTCGTGGGGCATCGTGACAGTTGCTAATGCTTAACTTGGTTTATTTTGCTGCCATGAACAACACACGCTTCTCGGAGTTGTTTACAATTTTTTGAATTCATGGCTTTTTTGCCACCTGCACGTGAACCCACTATAATAGTCGAGAGCATTTAAACGCTAACATTGTTCAGATATATTCTGACCTAACAGTAGCTATACGATGTGAATGTTTGGTAAATAATCAACCGTAGTCTCCACATTAGCACATACTCTCATCACATAGCGACCCACCAGGCTGTTAAAGCAGATTTTGTTTGTGATATTAGTTTTGATTTAGAAATTTGGCAAATTGTGTTTCTCCAGCTAATCTATTTTCATAATATTCGTTATTGAATTACGAAATCCCTGGCTTTAGCGTAAAGGTACTGCCTGAGTGCCCGCCAACAGCTAGGGCTTTGGCTTAGAAGTTCTAGTGACAGACCCAGAGTGTAAAAGAATAAGGACGTGTGGGGATTGGTAAGTCAGCTAGTATTTTCATCCAGGAAGTTAAGTATATTCGTTGAAACGCTGCTCAAGCTGTTGTTGTTTTCCTGAATTTTTACCACGATATACTTTAGATTTAGCTTAATTCTCAGAAAAGGTACCACAGGTATTATAATCTGTTCGGATGACCATGTGGATGTGTGATGCGCTATAAGGGCTCTCAGATGCCTTGGTTGTAATTGTGACGCATGCGATGAATTTGTACGAAAAATGTTTGCGTGCGATTGGAATAATGGAGATAAACATCTTGGCCGTCGCGGTGAAGAAATGGAGGCCGGTGCTAAGCATTGGATGAGCGAAATCACCATAACTAACTGACAGGTCCGGTTTCGCGGGTATTACTTAACATGACTATTTAGGAAAATCTACATACAATTGCAAGTTTTCGTCTTCGCTTGTTATTGAATCTCAGATCAGCTGATAATTAGGCCAAAAGAGTAGGCCTCTCTATGGTGAGAGCTAATAGGTTCATGCCAGCACTTGAATGAAGCCAAGTATTCTCGTATTGGCTATTTTCTACGAGTTTGTAAGACAGTGCTTGACGGCATACTCGTTCGAATGTCGTCTGAAACTCCTCGTATGTTTCCATGATTCACTACCAACCTCCAATGCACAAGCTATTGAAAGATCGTTCTTGCACCTGTAACATTGAACACTTGCTACGTGCAACGTGTAGTTCGGAGTAGCATTACAGTTTCTACAAGGTCATGAGCTATTCTTTCCTGCTGTGAGACCCATATGCTGCCTTTCCTTTCAGCAGCTGCCTATTCAAATCGGTTACGCTTAGGGTAAAACTACTACGTGCATTCGAAATCTTTGGCACAAAATTTCGCTGTAGATTTTAAAGTTAAATAAGAATGGTAATCCAAATGTAGGATTTCCATGTCACAGCCAGCATAGCCTAATAGACTTCATTAGCTTTACTGTACACTTTCTGCTCTCAATCCTTCTTTTTTCTTTGCCTTAAAGTGAAGTATTCTAACTCACTTTTGCATGTCTAGCCTTCTTCACTCAAAGGGAGCGGAGAGTCGATATCTTTCTAACGTGATGGCTTTACAAGTTTAAATAACGATATGAAAGTAAAATTCTATTCTTGCTATAAACAATCATTTGATTGCTAGTATAAGTTTTCGAGTTTTTATTCACGATTTAGTGCTGTAAGCGGAAAGCAGAGCGTTTAAATCTTCCTGCAGCACCACAATGAATTTGGTCAGGATTCTGGCAAGCTTATAGAAGGAAAAAGAGAAAACGTTCAGCCTCTTTTAGGCTAGCTTCAACGAGTATTAGCAAGTACTTTCGAAACGGCAGACGTGCCTAAACGACTATCCCCACCGCTTGCAATGGGCAATACAAGATAGCCCACTGTAGACCTAGATGTCAAGACCTGGGTTGTATAGAAAAATTTGAACCAGGTCAACCATTTGATTGCAACCGTGAGAAACGGCATGCCCTACAACGATGGAGTGGCCCGTTCGGTAGCCAGAATTGAACTTGAGAGTGCATTCACTAAGGTGATGCATCTTTGCGACCTAGATCAAAAGTAAGTTTGAGTCCTGTCTTATTCCTATATAACTGATGCTGATGACTAAGCTAACCATTTTAATCTCTATCTGTTGATCAAAAACTGTAACGCAATGCAAGTGTATCTCGGTCTGTAGCTTCGCAAAGCCACAAAGACTATGTGGGTGTTAGGCGTTCCAGTTTCGTATTTCGCACTAAAAGCCTAAGCGGCATCTCACGAAAAAAGAAGAAGTTGAAAATGATAGCTGAGTCATAAGAGCGATCTGAGTATAATTAGCATGGAAATAGCTGCTCAGGACGGCTGGAAAGTATGTGACATAGTCGGCCGCAGGAGAGTAGATATCGTTGTGTAAGAAGCTACATCGACTAAACGGGAGTCGATGCTAGCGAGGTTTCTCTTTCCGTCTTAAAGCTTGACAATCACTTAGTGCCCGTATTAACATAAGAAGCGTAAACGAAGAAGAATATCCGAATGACTAGAAAAGGTACTTGGTAGTACGTAGCACGGAGGTCTTAACTCGTGACGGCTGGAAATGATGTATCCCAGATGGCTGCAAAGGAGAAGTTTTCATTGCCGTAAAACTTTTGAAGTTATTTACGCTATGCTGGACCTTCTAAGGGAAGGCTTCTTAAAGAAAAATCTACATGTGCAAGAAATTTAAAGTCAATTTTATTCCATTAGAGACCCCGAGAGTTCACAGGAATTACACTGGTGAAGTATATCAGTTGGTTATGAAAGAGCATGAGCAGCTAAGCAAATCTATGGATCAGTCGGCATCCATCAGAGCTCCTCGGACAACGGAGATGTTCGACTAAACATCAATTTATTATCATTATCATCATCATTATTATTATCATTATATTATCAAGTCCCGGTGCATGTCACCCCTTACAATATTATTCATTTTTTTCAAGCATGATTTTACTTACCATTCACTTGCATTTCACTTTGCAGCAAATGTAAAGCACCTAGAAAGAGATTAAGTTCTTTGAGGACGCTTTATCAAGTGCATTATTATTATTATTATTATTAAGTATTTGGAGAGCGACATAGGCCAAATTAATACTAACTGCTTTAGTTGCTTTTTAACTCGCTTCCACAATTTTTATGCAACGACAACTACTCTGCTACTGACGACTATGACTCATCCTTTACAGCGTTCCTGAGCTGCTACTTTCATGCTACTCCTACCCCAACTGCTCTCATGACTCTGCTATGCTTCCCACTTTCTCTTTGTTGTGTGAGACGAAGTCTGTTGGCTACCGAATGCGTACCGAAAGCCGCTTAGGCTGTGAGTGTGCTATACAAAACTCTCCTGCGTAACATCCACGTGGTCTTTATGACTTAGTGGAGTTACATACGGAGGCACATCACATTACACTGCATTATATTTTATTCTAAATGAAATGCTGCGTTATTCGATCTGGTAATGCATAACCTCCGATGATGTCCAATGATGACTTTTAGAGTGGTTTTTCTCTAATTAAAGAATTACATGTACGTTGGTTGATTTGATCACATCTGAATTGGGCACGCTTGGCTCACCAACCTTGCACATTGATGGGCCTAACAATTTCTCATACACAGGTAATGGCCTTTAGATTATATAAAGTATCTATTGAAAATCGGAGCCACGAATTCAAGCAATCTGGTAAGGATGTGTTCTCAAGCAGACCTGTATAAGTCAACCGGCTACATTGGCTTGAAGACTTGTTGCACGAAACGAATATGGACACTTTCAGGATATTACTTGACAATTAAAATGTGTGCTCATCAAAATAGATTCCAGATCTAATTTTTGACAAAATATCAGTTGTAAATACCATTGTTGTAAAAGATCGCGAGGAAATTCCAAGTCTCAAGTGCTTCGTAGTCATTTTTGTCATGCGTGGTACATGTTTAGTCGCACATTTCCCTCTGACAGTCACTTCAGATTATTGGAAGGAATTGACAGTAATCCGCCTTAATAGGAATTATGGATTGTTAATCGACAGTCATGCTATTTGTTCTATTTTTTCTGCTCATAGTTGTTGTTTTGTTGGTGCTGCCACTGCATTACCACACTGCCGACATTGCATCGTCCATTAATGCCTTGTTGAAACAGATTTGAAGGCCAGCCGACGAGATTAGAGCGTGCTGAAGGAGGCAGCTCTGAGAAGCAGTATTTAGCAGTAGTACCCCTTATGTCAACAATGCACACACATCTTGAGGTACACGTGCAGTGTAAGAGCAGTCGCGAGGAGTTGAAACGCTGGATTGAGTTGCACAAAGAGGGTCTACCAAAGCCTGTGGACGAATGGATAATCGATATACCAACGACTGCTGCCAGTGACCGACTGAGGGCAAATATGGATAGTACAATGGCTGACGAGGATGCCTACAGTCATGGCTATAAGCTTGTTGGACCGTCGTGGCTCGAGCCAGCTACCTCTACCTCGTACGCCTGGCTTTTTGACCTAGCAGGGAAAACAATGTCTCGGAAACGCAAATTCCAGCTGCAACTCTTTAACAAGGCTCCAAATAGATTGGAACTTTGTGGAAGCGTTGATTTTACCGACTTCAGTGGATCCAAACGGCTACGATCTTTGGGCTTTTCCGATTGCAGCCAGATGCCAGATACAAGTGAGTCATGAGTCATTAAGGCTGCTTTCTTTGCTTTGCTCTCGTATCTAACATATCTTTTGCTAGGAATTTTGTATCTAGCATGCGAGTTTGCTGAAATGGTTTGAATACTCACCAAGAGTTTCTGGCAAGTTGAGGGCATGAAATAAGGTTTTATCTTGCATTGCAGCACCGTTAACCTTTCCCAGGAGCCGAGATAATTGATCTTAGTTTACTTTTTTTCGGTACCATTTGCTTAAGTAGAGTCAGTGGTTTTCTCAGGCTAAGCGGCAAATCGTACTTTTGTTGATGGACGACCAAAATTTCACCTGTTGCATCGTAATGGAAGTATTAATTGTCAGCAACTGCCATGCGTTAGGATTTAATTCCTAGGAATACTGCAGGAAATGTAAAGAGCATACCTAAATATACTCTCTGGTCCAGTAGATGCATCGTCGTTTTCAGCTTGATTCGCTCTGGCTCCATGGAAATTACTATGCCCTGCGTTAGCGGTACTTTCAGCCGGAAAAGAGTCGAAGGGTGCCAAAAAGTTACCTCCAGAGGGTAGATTCACTGCCTCTTAGCTCATACCATTACTTATTAACGAACAAGCCAACTAGGATGTACAATTTCGCTTTGAAAGTCGGACACTAGTCTCTATATCATCGCGTTACGAGGCTGTTCCTCCCAGCAATGAAACGCGATGGGATCCGAAGAGAATCAATCAGAATTTGTCTATGAACTAATGGTTTTTAGCGTGATCTCAGAAGTTCGTCCAGCCGCCTCTTAAAATATCTGTTGTGTGCTTCCGGCGAACATCGCCTCGTTGCGACAAGGGACTTCACAGTCCTTCAACTCGTCTGTCAGTTTTTATTGATTTAGTTAAGTATACACTCCGGTCACATAATAATTCATTAGCATAGTACCTTAAGAGAAATTAGTCTCTATTGTTGGGTATTATAAATTCAGCCTGGCTCGAACCCACAGTCCGTGTCGTTAAATCAAAACCTTACAACTGGGCTAAAGCAAGTCGAAAGCATAGGACAGTCTACATATGGCATGCGCGTACTGTTCATACCTTTAGATGTAGCAGCACATATACCTGCATACTGTATATAAATGTAGTTCAGATTTCAAAAGGGTTTTACCTGTTCCTGAAAAGTGGTGCCGCATTGCAGCTAGTTCGTGGTCATAGGTAATAATAATAGTACAAATAATAAGACAATGGATTGTCACCCCAAGGGAATTTACCACTTTTGTAAACGTCTTTATGAACTGGAAAAGAATTTTGTTAATTTTTTTAATAGTATATAGTTAAGTTTTAGGACAAAGCACAAAAAGACGATGAAAGCACAACAAATACAGTTCACGCCAAAGGAGCAAGTGCTGTGACGAACGAGTGGATTTTAGCTTCTCGAAATCTTTAATCTGTCCTTAGTTGATTCTCCTGGATTATAAAAGCATCGGAACTGAAGTCAGGGTATGAGGTTATTTAGGTGTGCAGGTGAACTACTGGAGTCAGAGGAATTTATGTGATTCAACCAAAGCAGTTTCGCTATGCATGCTCACTCCTACGAGCCGTCGCTAATCATAACGAAGCATTGCTCACCTACCGGTCTTCGGGCCTACGGGCAGTGATCTTGGGTTGCTTGCTTTTCTTGCTCTCACACTTACTGAAAGTACTAACGAATGGCTGGTCATGTCTGCTTGCAACGATTTTTCTACTTCCGCCGAGTTTGCGTCTGCATGAAAAGCATTACTTAGTGACAGTCTGCATTTGCCTCCAGCCTGGTCCGATTGTGGCTCTCTTGCAATATAAGTGAACTACCAGTTAAGGTAATAAACTTCGGAGAAAATTATAATTATCAATTCTCTCGTGAGACAATCGTTCGAACGAGTTTTTATTCTCCTTCACGTGGTCTTTTAAAGCTATATTATCAAGATTAGCACACATGCACCAAATTAGAACCTGAAGAGCCATCAAGGTTCTACCTCTCAACTATATTATCGATTGCTCTGTAGCGATATAGCTATCGATCAATAGTTAAAAGTGGTCTGGTCTGACAAGCCAAGGTCTAAGAATGAGTTTAGAGCATAACTACCATTCACCGTGAGGCATAGCTAGATAATGGGCTCGATAGCATTAGCTGACGTTTTGAGTAGTGGCTGACGAGCAAGGGCTCCCTGAGAAGGCTTGCAGGCCAGGTTTCACTTGGTTCTGACTTGAGTGGCAGGGCCGTGATATCCAAAATCAAATCTGCAGCTCCTTCAATTCTGCTGGAGCCAATAATTAGCCAATAGTTTATTTCGGGAGTAGCCACCTGGTTATTGAAATGAGTGGATCAAAGAATCAGCTTCAAACAAGTTAATTGTGGTCCATTAAGCATGTAAAATACCCAATGGCTGCAGCAGGCTTAACCAGTCACGTCACAATTTTAATGGCTCCAGAATTGACCTTAAAATTGTATGCAACATATCAATTTTCGGAAGCACTCAGACTTCTTTGAGCTCTAGAAGAGGCATAAAGTTGTTCTTTATCTTTTCTCGGTCATCCAATACCGTTATCGCAGTTAAGAACGAGCGATCAAGCTCTTAGGCATGCAAACATGGACGTGTTTATACGGAGTACACTTTCTCCAAACTTTATGAATGAAGCTTTTTATGTTTTATAAATCTCTGAGGTACCTCCTTGACCCGTAAGACATAGCATATCGCGTGTTTTGACTGCAACAAATATATGCTGATTTGCAGGTCAATCGTCCCAAATTAAGTATACTCACCGGCACACTCCCTCTCACACAACCAGCCTGCCGATTGCTGCAAAAAGTGCAATATTTGCTTTTAAAAAGAGTTCACTACAACACGTTGCCCAGTTTGCTTGAGAAGGTTGTGACAAGTCAAGTGTTAGATTCGCATGACTATGTAATGGCAGGCGGTTATTTCGGGTTTCGAATCCTACTGTAGGCGAGCCTTTAATGCAGCTGCAAGCGTGGTGATAGCCTCGAGGTCGGCTATTGAAATGGCTTGCCTATAGTACTTTGTCACCCAAGCTCGGGAAAAATGAATGTGATTAATCGCACTGTAATGGCGGGGAATTCAACCAAAAATGAATTCAGCAGTCACAACTTCTTGAGAGTACAGCCACTGAGCTAGTTAAAATGGCTGACCGCAGCTCGTTTGTAAATAAATAATAAATAAATCCTAGATCATTAAACAGCCTCCTTTTGATTAGCGACTGAAGAGTCTTTACGGCTATCACCACCGCTTGCAGTGGCGATAAAGAATCGCCCACTTCAGGAATCGAACCCACGACCTCGGGACCGAAATAACGAATGCAGGAGCCTTACCTAGTGTGCCATCAGGGCTCACCATAAGGCATCGTTGGGGACCATCGCTCTTACCTACTTTCGAGTGTTGGGAAGTCGCTTCGCAAACTCGCAACATGCCAATTAGCAAATGTAGTAGCACAAGGCTCGCTTTGCCTGAAATAATGAGCTTGGCCGCTGACTTTGAACTGAACACCGATCGGTACAAAAGTCACGAGCCTGACAGAATTCGCTCTCTCGGCGAAACGGTCTGCCGGTCGTTGAGGTAAAGCGACATGTTATTGTAGCACCTACAGGTATGTCACTGTGCAAGCATTCTGTTGTTTCAAGTGGCCTACAATGCCGGCATTTTCAAATTGCTACACTTGCATGCTTTATATGTCACGAGGAGTTGAATAGCCGAATGTAGGCTACCAGACATTTTCTCTTGGCACATATGGTCACTCTGGGTACGTCTATTATAGAGCCGGTGCCCATTACTACAGCTATACATCCTACTCGTAGTGAGGCTGACGTGGTCCCGGACAACCACTCTGGCTAAAAATGTTTTATGTCTGGCTGAAGAACTCCAGACTTTTCAGTTCACAGCTACCGTATTGCCGATTGCTTCTAGCTGACATCCATGGCCATTGGTGAGCCGTAATGGCTCACTAGTTGAGGCGGTTGCTTTTCACGACCTCGGTGCCGAAGTCGTGGGTTCGAATACTGTGGTGGGCGATCCTTTATTGCCACTGAAAGCGGTGCTGATAGTCGTAAAGGCTCTTCTGTTGCTATACAAAAAGAGGCTTTTAAATCAGCTAGTATTTGTTTTATTTATTTATTGGCCTGAGCTGGAAGAGTTCGGTAGACCTATAGGCTTGACAGTCTTGGTGGAGACCTGGATTCCTCTCTTCAGAAGCTGTGTGGTTGGAGATTATTTTACTGACTCCGGTACACCCTCGGAGGACTTTGCACACCAGTGGGTGGCCAATTCTTGAGCCAAGCTAGGCGATCGCAATCGCAAAGTACGGCGGTGCCGATGCCAGGAGGATAACAAGGGGCCCCCGTGAGTCTCGCTTGGCTTGGCAGTAACGTCCAGAGATGGCCGGCCAAGACCATTCACAGCCGCCTGGCTGCATCTGCTGTGCTCATGAAACCAGCAGCGAAGTGTGTAATGCGTTGCAAAGATGTATCAGGTCAAGCGCGTCAAGTTTTCGGAAAACAAGGCAGCAAGTCGTTGATGGCTCTGCAGTTGCGGTTCTCACTGAACTAACTTTCCTGAGACCCCCTAGGCTGGAGGGTCGACTATTGCTTCCTTTTAAGGCAGAGGAGCTTACAGTTTGTCAGCGTCGAGCGAGTAATCACCGGGAAGAGAAAGACCGGCATTACGCATAGAATACTGACATGCCTATGTACTCGACCCAGCCGGTTGTCTCTTATAGAAATAGTGCTAAATATGCACGTCTTTGCTTTTGCGAAATGCTTTCGTCAAGGAAAGTTGTCTTGACCGGCTTGCTCCAAAACAGGGCAAAGTTAGGCTACAGGTCACACCTGGCCAATTGATTTCGACTGATTGGGATTTGAATTCATTGAATTAACTGCAGCAGCCGACTCTTTTAAAGATGGCCCGCCCCTGTCTGGTACTCTGTCTTCGAGAACGGTAGGTGACCTTAGGATCGCCGGATGCTGGATCTCGGCCAACCAGATGGGCTTTCTACCCGGGATCGAGGGCTACCTAGAGCTATCATTCCTGACTGAGACAGCTTTCAGTACCGGGAAAACCAACCAAAAGACAATCTATCGCGGCTTGCAGCCTTCCTTGACCTTCAAAATGCATTCGCCTAGGAAGAGATTGAGTTCTCCGAGGGCGCTTTATAAAATGCATTATTATTGTTATTATTTTACAGCATCCGAAATCTATCCCTTTTACTGTCACCACGCAAGGTGGCTGCTGAGGATGGGGGTTCTCCTATCGTACTGAGTCTCTATATGATGACTTGTTTGTAACTCTTTACATCCAAAATCAAGACTTGGTACCGTTTCTGTCGTCTGTGGTAGTCCGGTAGGGTGATTCATTGTCGCACATCCTCTTCGACTAATGCACTAAGTCCTGCCTCACATTTCGCATGGCTTACAGATCGGTGCAGTCTTCGCATTGGCAGTCGACCTGGCAGTCTTCTTGGCATCACGAGACATACTTCAGCAGCTAGTCTCTTTGGCAGAGGTGGGGGTCTTCCATCATTTACCATCGCTTCTGTCAATAGAAGTGGTGCTCAGTGGGCCAGCTCGGCGAAAGTTGTGTGCAGCCGGCGGCTCCACTGCACCTGCTCGTCAGCGATGTGCTGCAGCTGGGGGTAACCTAGCAGGGTCCACAGCATGCCCGTGGGTAATATAGGGCCGATATGGAGAAATCGTGCCAATCCCTAATCATGGACATGAACAAGGGTAGGCTTTTCTGCTAGCATCCTGGCTGAAGCTGGACGTCGTGCGGACGTTCATAGAGATTCGACTACCTATTCCAGGCCAGGATCATAGCTGCGATATTGCTTTCGACCGTAGAGCAGGGCTGTGATTCGTCTCTGCTGCCTCTCTCGTTGCACGTCTGGTCACTTTGCCGTTTTCTCCGTGGACTGGTGGCAGGCTAGACATGTTGAAGCTCAGAGACAGTGTCCGGACCATGCGAGTCATCCAGGCTTACAAGACGATCAGCTCTTCGGGCCCTAGCACGTCTAACGTGGCTCGTTTTCAGCTTGACCAAGCTGGATGATATGTAGGCACTCCTACGCCTATGACAGACATATGACGAGCAGTTCTAGCTCTTCCTCGGTAGTTGGTTGCTGGATAATATGCTCGTCCAGAGCTGAGATGGCATTTGATTGTGTGTGCAGATGCCTGGAAATGCTTTATTGGGTTGCAGCGTGACCATTAGGGAATAAAGTCAGTGTCACCCGCCATGATGATGTGCAGACTCGACCTTCTGTCTAAAGCTGATACTAGCAGGGTTGAGGCGACTGTCAAAGAGGGCAGCAAGAGAGGCCCGCTGGGCCGTCTAGGGCAGAAAGGGGAACGTGTATCTGTAGTGAATCGATACGTGGGATGTAAGCTTTGTAAGCGATCGATTGCTAAGCAAGTTTGGGATATTTATGCTTTAGGTTTACATTTCTATCGTATGTATAAGATTTAGAGTTTAGCATATAACCGGTGAATATTTGTTTACGGTCTAAGGCTTAGCAGCGCTTTGATATATTTAGGGTTTAATGTCTTTGAAGATAAGGGGTTAGTCGGTTGTATAGTTTAGGATTATGGTACGGCAGGCAATTTGTAGCTTTGCACATAACCTTTGATTGCCTGCATGTGAACTTTGATTTTATGTTGGGCAGGGAAGAGACTTGTAGCCCAAATTATTTAAAGAGGCGAAGCTTCAACGGCCGAGAGATTTTGAGAGGGTTAGGAAAGTCAGTAAGTCCAGTGCCAGCGAAAGGCAAAGCGTCATTGTGCTCCGAAGTGCCGGAGTGTAGAGAGCAAATCAGAAGGATTCGCCTGGTGTCAGTGGCACTAGAAAGAAGTAGGCCAGCCAGAAACCTACCGGGTTTGAGCATTTTCCACGCAGAGAGCAGCACCCTCACCATCTATCGATGACTGCAGGAGTTCCAGAGTCTGGTATTTCACGGAATAGTCGTGAGGCAGACGACGGACGTCAGACACATTCTCGTAGGCACACATACGTGGTTGGCCGAGTGGTGTGGGGGAAATTCTCGTCTGTTGAAGTTGACCTTGCTCCCATTTGATAAGCCACGGCCGAGCTGGAAGAGATGGGGACTTCCTATTATGATGTCGTAAGCACTAGATACACATTATTTGAGCATGAGCTGCTGTAAGCTTGTAAACGAGTCTGTTGGAAGTCACCTGCCGTATCTGATGTAATATACGTGCAATTCAGTTAGCTTATGCAGTGGTTAAGGTGCTCGCCCCGACCAGGATCTGGATGAGGTCGTGGGCTCGAGCCCCGAGGCATGTGTGCTTCGCCTGAATAGAGATTAAGTTCTATTGAGGCGCTATATAAGGGAATTCTATATTTTATAAATTAGTATTGCTGTTAGTACTGCATTCGGAATTCCACATGCCGTTTTGCCACTGTTGGGTGAATTTTGATTTTCAGTTCTCGAGAAATTGCATGCATTTCGCCAATACCGAAGCGGTCGAGGGTCAGGCGAATTTAAGTTGATCACGATGGTCATATCTATATCACATTGCATGTTGTAAGGTGCTCGGTCTTCACGATCAATGTCGTGGCTTCTAATCCTGCAGTAGGCGATACTTTATTGCCAACTGCAAGCCGCGGTGATAGCCATTACGGCTTTTCTGCCGTTATTTTGTTGAGATATTTCATTTAATTTCATGAAGAAAAAATCAATATATTCTTAGCAAACTCTTTCGATTAAATTGCTCTGCAATTCCACAATTGTACTTGGACTAAAAGGGGAAGAAGAATCAACGCCCAGTTTAATGCTTTCATAGATGAGACTAATTACGAGTAGCTAAAGGTGCCCAGTTGTGGCAATATTCCTTATTGAGATTGGTCCAATTGTCCAACACTGTACCGTAATATCATAACAAACGGATGTAAGGTAATTTAATTTTCTGTACATGTAAATAAAATACAGCAGATGAGTTGTGTGACCCTTTTCCAATTACCTGCCGTGATTTCTGCAGCATTATGTCTTCCTTGGTCTTGAGGTGAGACATGGTGCTGCCCTCAAAATTAGTCCAAGCCGATGTTCATCTTCATATCCGCTCTAAGAGAAGCAGGTGCATACCGTTTCTTCAGGTCTTCAATTTAATTATTTCGTAGATTTTTATTTAGAATGTGTACATTATTCCTCTGCTCCTCAGATTCCTCACGCATACCCTGACTTCTAATCAGTTCGTGTTTTAGGTAGTAGCTCGGATGCAGAGTTTGGCCGCCAATCAACTTCAGGAGTGTATTTTACTTCAGTCGTCAAGAATCTGATGCAAAAGTCAGACAGTGTTGGGCTTCTGGTCTGCAAATCGGAGACTATGCTCGGCACCGGTTTTTGCATAGGGCGTGAGGATGCAGAGAAAAAGCCTGATCAAAATCAAAAGTTTATCATGACATGCAGCCATGTTTGGCCAGGCGGTAAGTGGAATATAATTGTAAACGTTTGTTTGGTGTGCGAATCGCGTGCTTTCAGTGGACAGTGACATGTAAAAACCGGTGTGCGATGTTTTACGATCGTTTGAGCGTTTCGATGTAACCCTTAGTCTAAGGAACTATTGACTAAACTAGCGAAGAAACTCAAAACATTTAATTTCTGCTACTAGCTGCTGCTCACAACTCTATAAGATTCTCCTTGAAAGGTCCAAGCGGCTTTCAGGTCGCTTTCCTTTTTAAGCTTCAATTGATGTCATTTTCAGGCAGCTATATAATGGTGTTACTTGCTTAAAAGCTGCTGTGCTTTAGATTGCCTGGCCCTAAGTTATGCAACAGGCAACTATCGCCCCTTCAGCACTTCAAGATTAACTTTTCAACACACCTCTACCTTGGCTCAAACAGGTCCTAGGGGTTGTCTCAGATGGCCACGATAAAGTTCTGGTTTGCATAAAAGTATGCCAGACATTCACTGTGCATGACTATAAGTGTATTAGGCGAACCAAAGGTGTGCATAAATATTCTACTCCAAAGGAAAACTGTAAAAGGAAAGCTCGACAGAAAACAACAAAAAATGCTGATCGATGCTACGAAATGACAGCGATTTGTTTTTCTTTGCAGCTCAGGAGCTCCACTGGGCATTCGAAACATAGTCCAATAAATGCAATTATATATAAATAAGTACTGCAGACGCGATAGAAATTTTCTTTAGTTCCATATTCTGCAAAGTCACCATCATAGTAGCTCTGGATTACACACTGACGGTCACTTTTGACTCAAGAGAATTCGTTAAGTGTGGCAGGCTGCGTCAGTGTGTCCACGTTCGTTTTCAATACTTACCCACGGGGATCCCTACATATTAGTAAATTAAGGATGAGAGAGTGAAGAGCAGTGCTTGAGCATACTTGTGGCTTAATCAGTCCAATTCGCTTACAGCTGGTATTATGGAATCGACTCTTTGACGACGGATGTAGTCGTAAGCAGTCATGTAGTCGTTGTAGTCGGATATTTTATTTAGCAGATCGATTTAGTCGCCTTGCATTATGTTCCAGTTGCTCAAAAACCATGGGATTAAGATATATTAACAATTTTTAACTTTGTGTATGCACTAGCCGGCATATATGCATTAGCCGTCAGTGCCCTGTCCTGCCGAGGTCGCCGGTGCTTCCCGGGCCTATCGGTTCAGGAGCAGGGACTACTCGGCTTCCGAGCTGCTAATGGCACCGGAGATGCAGTGCTGCATCAATGTGCGTTTGATGCCGAGATCTGCCAGGCAAGCTTCATTGTTTGGCCACCAGCTGCCGTGAGCCCCGACCACGAAGGGCCTGACCACTGCCGACCGGCAGCCAGCAGTCAGAAAAGATCGGGCAATGGCTGCATACTTATCAGTCTCGTTCCTGGCCGCCACCATCAGAGCATCATCGCTGCTGTCGAACGGCACCGTCACATCAACGATTACCATATCGGTGCCATTTCCAATGACCAGGTCTAGCTTGAGAGCTAGACCACCAGCAAGTGGGAGTTCGCGGCCTTCAGTCATTTAGTTAAGGGCGGTGACCCGAAGAGCTCCGAATAGGCGGTCCAGAACCAGGTTTTGTCCGACCGTAATTGCATGCAGCATCGGCCGGCAGTGGTCTCAGCTTGTGGCAAACGGTATCTGCCTCTATCTGCTTCCATAGGCGGCAGCAGCTGGTTAGCGTCCCCGGGTATACCCGACTTCTACTAGCAGCTAATGGCGGCACAACCAGGCACACTCGGTGGCCAAATAACCAGACCCTGGACGACAGGCAAGATCCGTAGTCTAGAAGTGACTGCAGGTAGCCAATCTGTCCTGGGCCAGGCAGCTGTAGACCTTGCCCTGTCTATGCTGGGCCGCCCAAGCCCAGCCTTCCATAAGTCTGGAAAGAGATTGAGTTCTCTTAGGGCGCTTTATCAAGTGCATTATTATTATTACGCCTGGTGAACTACTGCAGTTTCGTGATAACCATTCGCGTTGCGATCCAGTGCTCGATGCCGGCAGGGTTGGTGGACGCCTCCAAAACTTCAGGGCCCTCCAACGAGAGGCGGTAGGAGAGCTGCTTAAGTCACTCATGGGCGTCTGACCACAGCGAGATCGGGTCAACCATATAGCCACGGCCGAAGGCTACCGATCTCAGGTACCACGAACGTTCCTCGTCAGGCGATGACTTGGTCGAGGCGGTGATGGGCGACTCGATGGACGCACACGCCAGGCGAGCACAGCATGCGGCAGACTTCTGCAGCACGTGGGATGGAGGCATTTGTCCCGAAGTGGAGCGAAGCTGCCAAGGCTGCCAGCAGAGCGAGGAGCAAATGGGAAATCCGCCGACACAAATTTCGGCAGATGCAAAGACCAGCATCGATGCATCATGTTCAGTTGCAGACAAGAGGGCCTGCAGACCAGAAGACGTGCCTAAAAACAAGGCAAGGCCATCTGCCAAGGTGCAGACGGAGAGGGAGGTTCCGCCAAGCTGGAAGGAGGACTCGTGCATGCTGGCAGCGAGTCTGACAGCCGGTTTCATCGTCAAATCAAAGAAGATCGGCGATAGATGGTCGCCCTGTCGGAGGCCGACAGTTGTGGGAAATGCCTCCAGTCGTGCACCCAAAGCGAGCGAGCCGGCACAGAGTCGCTAAACTAACCTGTAGAAGCTCTCATTCACTCCGGTATCCCGAAGCACACGGAGCAGGAAGACCAATGAGATGCTGCCAAAGACGTTCTGTAGGTCGAGGAATGCCGAGTGCACAATGCCAGCGCCCTACCGATCTCTGGCCTCATCGAAGGTGCTCTCCACAAGAAAAAACTTCCCTAGGCAGCCCTTCCCATCCGGAACGAAGCCTCTTTTCTGCGGCGAACGCAGCCCACAGCCACATGAAAACTTGCACAGCCTCGCGGCTAGGCTGCCCGAAAGCAGCTTGTATAGCATGGGCCTGATCGGGCGGAAGTTACCAGACATGCTTGGGTCGCCATTCTTGTGGAGAAGGATCGGGAAACCCGTTTTACACACTGAAGGGACGTCCCCCAAGTGGAGACAGCCGTTGAGGATGCACACGACGAGCCTTCTTCCCAGGTCGACGAGGCGCAAGTGGTGGTTTTCCAGGCGGTCCGCTCCCAGACACCTGCTTCGGGCTCTGCCAAGGTGGGCGGCGACATTGTCCTCCGATACCGGAGACATCAGGCTGGAGATGAACCAGGGGAAATAGGTGGTCCGGGCGGGTAGAGTGTGCAGATTGTCATTGTCAACACGACGGGTCTGAAACTCGGCCTCCCAGTGGGAGCGGCAGGCTGCTAGGTAACCGACGAGTTACGTCGACGCTGGCAGCAGGATCTCGCAGACGCAGGCCTTGGTGGGGTTGGGCACACAGAGGCGTTGCAGATGCAAGGTGCACCTTTCGTCCCATAGCCGCGGATCGGATCGTAGGTGAGGGCAGACTCCCAGAGGAAAGCAATGATTCCAGAGGCAAGCTGACGATGCAGCTCTGGCCCTCACCAAGAGAGGAGTCAGAAGAGAAAAGCCCACGGAGCCATTTCCGAGGGTGACTTCCGTTGACAAGTTCCCCGACCGAAGAGCCAAATAACATGACGCCAGGTCTCTTGTCGGCTCGGTCGCAGCAAGCACTGTAGCCGGGGCTGCCTTGGGAGCAACTAGCTCGCCAGTGGAGCCTGGGCGTCAATGGGTAGAACTAGCATAGCCTGGACTAGACGAGCGGCAGCCATAGAAGGGTAGCCAATAAACTTAGCGATGCGTTCGCCGTTAGCATGAATGCACAGCTTATTACTACACTGTATGTCAGCTCTGCGTCGTCAGAATCAATTCCGATCCAATTGTAACAAAGCAGTTCCGATAATGGCTGTAGTCGCATAGAACCCTTTCCATAAGAATGTATACGACTTCCATTGGGTGATTATTCCTGCAGTAGGATAAATTATGCGTTTAGACAGGTGACTTGCTTAAACGTTCATGTGATCATCGCAACCTTATATAGCTGCAAAATAGCCTTATGGGCTATCAAAACCGCTTGCAGTGTATTTCTATGGGATCACCCACTGCCGGACTTTAACCCACGACCTAGGTGGTGAAGCGACCACTTTATCCCTGGTGTACGACCTGTGAGCTAAGTGCCCTAGGAGAATAAAAGCTTTGTTAAGGTGCTCTAAGATTCGCCTTCTAGCTCATAAAACAGGTGCCTAATGCCAATTTTTAGGATGATAGTTTTATGAAAAGATAAACAACAAAACTATGGTTTTGAAACTATTAGGTCAATTTGCTGGATATGGCAATCCAAAGTATATTTTTTAATGACTAATGACTAAAATTATATGGCATATATTTGTGTAAAAAATAATTATTTGGTGGAGCACTATTCGTGAAACGTCATGTACAGACATCAGGTATAACTCATAAATTACAGCGGATAAATCAGTATTTTATTCTTATGCACAAGGACACATGATTGCCTGCAGACAGGTCAATTGTAATTGAGAGCAGTTCGCCAGTGATCCTTAAAGACTGCCACGTGATACCCGCTCTTTCTCGCGACATTTATAACCGCAGAGATTGCATTGTTTAAGAATCTGGAGATTTGAATCACCTAATGTTACCCTGGCCACGTTTGACCACATTCCAGCAGTTAAACATTGGGCGCTCCGGAAACCGTCATTCTGTCGTAAAACCAGCTTTTCACCTGCTGACGAAACGTAATGGTATGTGTTCTTGCATATTCGCCTCCATGATTAGGCAAACATGTTATTTCCAGCTGAACTTTTAGGCTGTTGATGACTGTAGAGGCCTTGACCAGCCAATACAATTTAAGCTGACCGGAAACCGTCCACTGTAGTTCAAAGGCTGCTTTGACTTTGGCAAGGCGTACGTGGCAGTAAATCCTTACACATCACTAGAGAGTGATCGATTATGCTCGTATCAGGGTGTTAACGTTGAGCTTTCGGTGGATATGTACCCATGGTAGCTTCCATGGCTGCTGCCACAGCCTTTCGACGTCGAAGTTATGTTTTTTGTTATGTTTTTTTCCTGAGTTTTTTCCCTTTTCACGAGACGGCATTTGAAAGAAATACAAAATGAAGATTCAATTTTGTGCATATTTATCCAAGAACGTAGAATTTAAAATCTAGTTCACTAGGAAATATTTTTTAATTATAATAAAATAATAAAGTATTAACAATAAAAAATTAAAAATCGTTAACACTTAAAAGTATGCTATTGTTAACGAGAAATTTCAAGCCAATACGTATACAATTGTCCGGCAATCGAATATTTGCTTAGGGTACCCTTTGAAAGACAAATATGCTTGAACTGGGATAGTAAGCTGTGACGACTTCCTATGCAAACGACATCTAGCCCGATGTAAAATGGAAGCTACAAATCTTATAACAAAACTTGGCCGATCTCTGCACCGAATGCGACTTGTACCCCAGTTTGTCGAGCCTGGTTAGATCGAGATACGTTCGGAAAACTTGTTGAGGTGCATTCTTGTGACTTCTATAAGGATTCATACACGGCGAAGGTTGCGGCTAGTAAATGCCAGAACTCGGTTGATACTTTACATATCGGAGTGCAATTTGAATTACCAGTTCAGCTTTCTGCTTGTTTCAATTGAAGCAAGACAAATGTGCGATTTCAGCTGGATACATTGTGCGGCATACGTCATTGAACGCTCTGTAGCTCTACTTTCCGTAATTGTGGACGTACAGAGCAAACAATGCAGAACACTAAAGCTAACTATACTAGCTTGTATATAAAAATCATCACAAATAGGGCTGCCAATGGTGGGCACAGGTCTGCAATAGTCTGAATAATAATAATGCACTTGATAAAGTGCCCTCAGAGAACTCAATCTCTTTCTAGGTGCTTTACATTTGCTGCAAAGGGAAACGCGATTGAATGGTGAGTAATATCATTCTTGATAAACAACATGAATAACATAGTTAGGGATGACATGCACAGGGTCAGCATGCAAATGTAGTTATGTAGTTAAATGTAGTGGCAGTATGTTTAGACCAGGACTTTGAGTGTTGGAGTCGTTCCTGGAGATCCCCTGTAATGTGTATCCAGTAAAGGTGTAGTACTTAGCAGAGTTACGCATGTTGTCGTTGGACAGCAAGAAAATAATTTATGCTGTTTTCTCGTTTTATTGCAGATGTCACACAGGGTGATTTATCTATCATCTTTGGCGATAGCTGTCTGGGTGTCAGCAATCGTCCGATCGAAATTAAAGGCGTAAAATGGAGGGATGAGGATCTTGACGTTTTGGTTCTCTCTGTTTCAAATGAATCTGAGCTGCCGAAGCCTATTCGCTTGTGTTCACATGTTTTCGAAAAAGGCGTTTGCGAAATGAAACAAAAAGAGTACTTCTTTACTGTCATCGGTTGGCCTTCGCAAACCCAAAATAACCGCTCCGTTGATTTCATTGCGAACTGGTTTCCATGGAATGATGAGACACTGCTGGGAGCCAAGGCTGAAGTTACTCGGCTGTGGAAAGAAGACGGCCGTCTTCCTGATTTTCTTAATGACTACAACGAGATCAGTACCTCCAAGCAACATCTGCTCTACAATATTTCTGTTCACCAGAAAGGTTCATCGGGGTCCCCGGTGCTCTATTGCCGTAACGGCCAGGTTCACGTGGTTGCTATTCACCGCCGTGGGCTTCCTGACTTCTATCATCGGAAAGGATACACTGACGTTAGGGAAAAGCTGGATAAGAAGTTCACTGTGGAGGTTGGTACAAGAATGAGTTCTATATATGATAAGTTGGGTAAAAGAACGAGTTTATTAGATAATGATAAGTTTCGCAGCGATTTTCGGAATCTCATTTTTGGCACCGACCACACTGGTTGTGTTTGATGTGCATGCCTTGTGATCGAGATTTTGCAAAACCTCTTGTCCTGTATTGGCTTAATACCTTTGTCATCAACTGTTGGTAATTTCTGAAAAATGTAATTAGCTGACCCTAAAAATGCTTGTCTGCTTGGCACGTTGCTTATTTGAAATTTTTGAGAAAATAAAAGTGGAGGTCAACAGCATATTCATACGAGCACGTATTCCTACTTATCAAGACTGCGAATATATATCATGCACTAACTTAACCTGGCGAAGAATCACGAGAACTTTTAGTATCGCGTTAAAATGTGGTACTGAGTGTCAGCTGACCTGGTGGTCCGCTCAGCCTAGCTGGTCAGACGGGCATTTTGTTGGGCAAGGACTCCATACCACGACTTGGGTCATCAAGTAAATCGAATCTCATCTTCAGTCCTTTTCCGTTTTTGGCCTTGTCAAGTGAGGTGTTCTCTAAGCCTTGACGGCACGTAGCCCCTTCATTCTCTTCATGGCTAAGGCTTTGTCTGATGCTACGTTTCTGTTGAGATTCGGCAGTATTGCAATGAAGAGCTTCATATTTGAAATAGTATTCTCGCAGTTGGCTGCGATATATTTCGCTCGCTTTGCTTACTATGCAAATATATTATATATATATATATTTATTTATTATATATTATATTATTCCCTTTGCAGCAAATGTAAAGCGCTTAGAAAGAGATTAAGTTCTCTGAGGGCGCTTTATCAAGTGCATTGTTATTATTATATTTATATTAATTATATTTCGCTCGCTTTGTTTACTATTGCTGCCAATTAATTGCTGCCATCATGGTACGGTCCACAACGGCGGGCTGAAACCACGTAAGGAAATTAGTCTAGACCCGTGAAATATCACGGAAAATGCTTCTGAAACTAAGCCCGAGTGTCTGCTGACTCAGCTAGTGAGCACTCCGGCAGACGAATTAATTTCTTACTAATTGGAGTTCTTATAAAACAAAAATACATCATTGATACATTTAGTCTCCTCTGCCAGTTAGCGAATCAATATTGAAATACAGAACTTACGGCAGTGGTGGCCATTTTTAAGATAAATATTTACTATGCATTAAGTCTCAGTGAAAAATCATGAGCAAATTCTTGTAATGTTGGTCCATCGCTTACTAAAAGCAGGTGCAGTGAGGCTTGTTCACATTTAAGTACGAGATTGCATGCTGCTGCGACATATGCAAACAAGTTATCTATCCCTGCCTCTTTTTGACACGACGCTCATAGCCAGTTATGTTCTCACTGACGTAGTACGCCAGCGTTTCAGTATGGCCAGTCAATCTGAAGCAAGGGACTGCTGCACGGTGGTGACTTCACATTTCCTTGCATTATCTGTAAGAATAAAATTATCCAATATAAATGCATGTACTTAATATTTTGTTTTATTTGAGCACATTGCATTGTTATCTGCCTATTGACTTCAACCATTATCGCGTTACTTGTTGAATGCCAAACAATTTGTTTGGGCTCCTGTCGTGAGCTTATCGGGGTTGCTATTATTCGAAAGCACAATTCTTAGCAGATTTCTACTCACTACCTCAACTGCTCTCCTGACTCTGCTATGCTTCCCACTTTCTCTTTGTTGAGTGAGACGAAGTCTGTTGGCTACCGAATGCGTACCAAAAGCCACTTAGGCTATGAGTGCGCTATAGAAAAACTTCGTAACACCCAAATAGTCCTTGTGGCTTTGTTAAGTTTCAGACGGAGATACATTACATTTCCAGTCAAGCAACGGATCAACTTCAAGGTTTAGTCGCTCGCTTTTGCGTCACTTCATTCTTTGCATCCAGCCTCTCAGATCTACTCCCCCACCAGACCAAGGATCGTACCACCCGCTTTTCGGAATCCAACAGTTTACAAACCTCAAATCCTTTGGAGACCGTGCATTTAGTTCGTCTGCGCCCAAAGCCTGGAACTCACTCATGACTTGTGTCACGACATCCTGACTTGACCATATTAAAAAAAACTTAACGCACCTATTTGTTACAGCACTTGTGATTCGGCCTTTATGTGCTCATGCGTGCTGACACTGCATGCTGCCACTAAAACCACTTGCATGCTGACCGTGTACATGTCACCCCTAACCTTGTTAATTATGTCGTTTATCAAGCATGATATTCACATGATATTCATATGATACTCACTCACGATTCAATCGCGTTTCCCTTTGCAGTAAATGTATGGCGTCTAGAAAGAGATTGAGTTCTCTGAGGACGCTTTATCAAGTGCATCATTATTATTATTATTATTAAATAAAAGCAGCGAGACAATAGACTTAATGTATACTTGCGTGGCAAAATTATTATTTTTACAAAGAAACTTTGCAGTTAACTTTAAGAAGTTCTAAATACAGATGCGATTGCAAAGTCTGAAGGACATCACTTGTGCACACGATGATGGTTTCAGGCGATTCTATTTAGAAAAGAATCCCAAATCTTGCAGAAGACGTGTCCCTGATGATTAATCCGTTATCTGATGATGAGCCCTAATCATGTTCATTCCGATTTTATCAAGAGTCTAAAAATGATACTGGGATTCGCCCACCCGGTCTAGCGCCGCCATGACCGGTGGTGAATGTGCTCAATTCTAACGATCGCCATCGTGGGCTCGCTTCCTGCAGCATATGCGAAGCGCCTAGATAGACATCAACTTATGCTAGGGCACTATACTGATGAATTATATAACATATATATTTATATTTATTTATCTAAATTATTAGCTACCAGCGCCGAAGGCTTGCTAAATAAAGAAAGTATCGATCCTCCACTGATTCCGCTGACCAGGTCTTCAGCTGAATCTATTGTGGAAGTACCAAACTTCTTATTCGGCCAACCAACGAGGATACACCAGTATGACGCTAACGCGTTTGATTTTCTAATGAGGCCTAGTCGTTCATTAAAGTGAAGATTAATTTTGATCGAATAGACACGCGTCCTGAAAAAAGGCTGCCGAAGACTCGAGTTCACACACCTTAGGTATGACTTGAGCAGCTTCCGCCCAGGATCCCTTCTGCCTACCGTTCCAATAAATGACAGTGGAATGAGTTGTGGCAGACCAGCTGAACTCATGTATTGAAAATTCAAACCTAAAGAGCAAGTTCCAGTATGTTATTTAGAGTTAGCCACTCCACAGAATCAGCATTGCTTCAGGTGCACAACGATCTTCATGCGAATGCAGACTTAAGTAAAGCCTCTCTGCTTATTTTGCTTGATGTTTCTGCAGTTGTTGATCCTATTGATCAAGTCCTTTCCGAGCGCCTCTCATCTCGCCTGGGCATCACTGGCATTGCACTGCAATGATTTAGGTCCAATCTCAGTGGGAGACTCCAGAATATTGACGTGAACGGAAAAACATCATCCGAGGAACCACTGAAGTGTGGGGTACCTCAGGTCTCTGAGCTTGGTCCACTTCTATTCACAGTTTATGCTCCGCCTCTTGCCGACGCGATCCCTAAACGCAATCTAGGCTTTCACTTCTATGCAGATGACACTCAGTTGTACCTTTGCTTTGATCCCTCCCAGCATGAAGAACTATATCAACTCTCTTGCTGCATGTATTTCTGACATCGGCCCACGTATGGCAGCAAAACTTCTTAAATGACGATAAAAACCAGATTACTAGTTATGGTCATACCGACGTTCAAAATCGGCTCGGCCAATATATCTCGTGCTGCATCTGCACAACATTTAGGTGTCCAATTCCAAAGTGATCTTGCACTAGAAGCAGTTCCGTCTTTTGCCAGTGTGAGGCCCTCGGCACGTAGAGACCTGCCGGGGCCCCGGATGGGCCTGATGAGCCCAGCTGCTCACGTCATGGACTCTCCAATTAAGTCACTCTTGACATGATTTCGTCAAAAATTATTGAATCACCTTCTCGAACTTCTGCATCAGAAAGTGATGCAATTGTATGCCAGAATGCAAATCGGTTGGACAATTCAGCACATGCTGCCTTTCGCTTCAACAGTGCAGCAGAAAGCCTGTCAATAATAATATTGTATATTATAGTTCATTTGTATAGAGCCCTAAGAGAACTTAATATTTGTTCAGGCGCTTTACATATGCAACGGGGCTCGAGCCTACGACCTCGGCCAGACCTTGGTCGGGGAGAGCACCTTATCCACGATGAATGTGTCAGTTCAAAGTGCATGAAGTTGTTGCAACTGGATCTCAGTGTCAGCGCAGGATTCGTCATATCTGCGATTCCATCTGCGTACATCTGCATGCTGAGACGAGCGTGATAGTCTTCACAGCGTGAAAGATTTTTGCCGTGTGCTTCAAAGTGGTCCAACTGTTCATGAAAGCTTTGGACGTAGATCTGCAGTGAATCATAAATCGCAGCTACATAATTCAAGTGTTTATCAGATGACTGCAACGACACGCAATAGCTTAGAATCTTGCTAGACCCTTCTGCCTGAAAGCAGCCAATATGCCCATCTCACGGCATTGCATTCGATCGGGCAATCCTCTGGCTTCTTTACACATCTCTGCCCTGTGGTTGCCCACTTTTTCATCTAGAATTTCCTCCAGAGCTTCGGCAATCTCATCATAGTACCTCACCGGAGCATTTGTCGCCTCGACTCGTGCTGACCACTCCGGCAGTCTATTTAGTGTTAGCCGGTCTGCAGTCTGTTTCCACTTGTCCTTGGGAGATGGCCCAGCGAGCTGTCGAACTAGTAAAAAACATGTGTAGCCTCAGATAACGTCAAAGAATGATACAACATTGGAACAACTGGCTGCTTCGCACTGACCAACGAGGTTTAACGAATGGCCTGCCCCAGGGTACAGTAGGCGGTGTGAGAATTTATCTTCCGAATGAGAGCCTGAAATCCTCTATATTTGCCGCTCAAGTTGCTGACGTTATCGTACGACTGTCCTTGACAATCGCTAATGTTGACCCACCGGCTGTGCAGAAACTGAAGTAAGCTATCTGCAAGCTGTTCGTGTTTTTTACCGTCCTGAAGTAGGAATGTAAGGAAGCCTCAACAGGGCCAGATGGCAAAACGTAATAAATTATTACTGTCAGCTTATCTTCGTGTGCATAATATCAGGTGTAAAATCAACTGAGATTGAGAAGTACATAGCAGACTGAACCTCGGCCTTAATACGATTGACACCTGACTGGCCAATAAGCTGAATAAGCTTATTGCAGATGTTGGCGGGTAGTTATGAAGTGTATTCCTTGTTAGCATGCATCTGCCGGTGTTTCGCCATGACTGGAACAAGTTTTGATGTAAGTGCACGATTCGCAAATGATTGCCATTACGGGCAGAGCCAACGATCTGATTTCACCTCTAAAGTCCAGACCACGTTCAGATAAAAAAGAAATAATTTCAAGCAATCACTGGAGACCAGAACACCAATACTCATGTTGTTTGTCGCGTTGCTTTATTGGTGCCCGATCAACAAGTTTTGCTGTGTCACGTCGCGTTAGCAGTTTATTCTGAGACCACCCTATGTACGCCTATGCATGAATGCCGAGCTGGCTTGGTTCAGCGGTTAATGTGCTCGCCCCGACCAAGGTCTGGCTGAGGTCGTGTGCCCGAGCCCCAAGGCATATGTGAAGCGCCTGAATAGAGATTAAGTTCTCTTGCGGCGCTATATAAATGAACTATGCATAGAATCACGTCGATGAGTAGAACTGACCTCGTGCTCCATGATTTGTTGGTTCTTTTGCTTCCAGCTGCAAAAACCTTGTGCACCGAACGCTGCAACTTCTGAAATCGTGAGCCAGCATGCAGAGCAAAATAGACAAAGTTTAGATGGTGAACAGAAAACGGATAGGCTGTTAACAGGTCACTTGAGCATTTTCGTGGTTTTCTATCGGCTGCATTAACAGATCTGGTTGGAGTGAATTCTCAGTCCCAGTGAGCACCTGCTGTCTGTCGCTCAGTACTCGCGCATACTGTCGGCAATCTCCACGGGCCATTCACCGTGGTCTGTAGCGTAGCAGACAGCAGATAGACACCGAGTTGAAGTACCGTCGTATTCAAAAATTTTTTATCGTCCGTTGCAATGTGTTCTGCCTGCTGGAATGGTGGACAGTCCACTTTTATTTTGTCTTCAGTCTTAGCTGTTGTCTCCTTTACATCAGTAGTCGCCGCTATTGAAGCCTTTGTCATATACCACGTACCTCAGCCTCCCGAGCTGGAGCGGTCATGCAGGGCTCAGTTTCCTGCCCCATTAACGTCGTAATCGACCATGTTCCAACTATAGGGGTGGCATCCAGCTGTACCCGCTCATGGAGTTTTTGCCAACCGGACTTACACTTGTGGTTTATATCGCGCTCCTTCGAATTCATGCCATTGTATTAACTGTATTTTTGCAATCTGAAGTGAAGCATATATAAGCAAGATCATATTACGGTAATCAGTGTATCTAATGTTGAGATCGCGATGTGAGAATGCATACCCCAGCCCATGACAGTGCACCGCCTAAATGTCGTCGCCTTCAGATACTAGTCTTGGGGCCTCCTCTCGACCTCGGCTAGCCACTCGCAGGGCAGCGTTCCTGCCGCAAGGCACTTGCAACGACCCTAGCCAATCGGAGCGCAGCATTCGTGAACTACAGACGACGCGAAGCTCCGGTTAGAGTTGACGTCGGCGAACTGGAGTTGATTATTAAACAATGTTGAGTTCGGTTGTGTTCGAGTGTTTCTAGTCGTTTGCTGAGTGGTATGTGATTTTTCCCTTTTGCAGCCTCACCCTCAAAGAGAGCATTTTTACACTCGATCTCGCTCTTTGCTCGATCTCGCTTCAAAATGCTCTCTTTGAGTGTGTGAGTCTACAAAATGGAAAAATCCCAGACTACTCACCAAAAGTTACAGAGAATATCAATATGATAGTAAATATTATTTAATTTAAAAAAAACTTTATTTCCCTAATATAGATGTCTGAGGAAAATGAATTTTCACGGCGCGAGGCTGAATCGTTTAGTGATCATGCTAAAAGGCTAGTATCTTTATATGAGGACAAGTTTGGTCTTAAACCAGTATTTAATAAGAAATATGGTAAATCTTGTCGTGTGGTTCATTATCCTGTTTCTGCACTTGATATAGGTGAGTTAATAAACAAATTATCAACACATAAAGTAATGACTCCTAAGAAAAGGAAAGTAGGTAGTGTCTTTAGTGAATCTAAACGCCTTCGCAAGATTGAAGCTAGCGGTTGGTTTTTAGGAAGGAAGACTGCAAATGGTAATGAAATTGATTATGAATATCAAGGTTTTAAATTAAAAGATTCAGATATTAACACATTCAAAAAAAATTGTACTCCAGGATTAATTGATGTTATGAATAGTGTTTTTTCAAGCATAAATAATGTAAAGATGAGTCTTGTCATCCACATTAAATTAGAAAATGCAAAGAGTGAAACTATTTTTGCTGCATTGAATGGTTCTTCACCAGCCATTTTGAATAGGGTTTCTCATTTCAGATCAATTATTGGAAAACATTTTGGTGTCATGAATAAGACTTTTGATGATTGGAATGAGGGTGGTTCATCCTGCAGGGTTGTAAGGATTGTTAGCGCTTAAGCAAAGTTTACGAGATATACTCCTCAAATTGGTGGTTCTTACATTCCTCTCCCTGAAAAATTAAAAAATAAGAGGTGTATCATAAACATGAAGAATACTGAAGATAATTATTGTGCATTATGGTGTGTTTTAAGAGCATTACATCCAACTATTCATCACAAAGAAGCAACTCATAAATTAAGAGTTATATTACAAGAGAATTATTCAGATATATTACATTTAATAAAACCACTATTTACAACAAATGATGAAGGTGATCCAAGACAACAATTTATTATAATAACAGTGTTCCAATTAGAGTTGAGGATATTCCAAAACGTGCGAAACTATTTAATATTACTGTAAATGTTTATGAATATACTCATTCTTTATCATCAATAATTTTTAACTCAGAGGAAAGTGAGAATAATGTAGATCTTCTTTTATACAGTGATCAAGGAAAATCTCATTATGTTCTTGTTACAAACTTTAATTCTTTATGTAGGACTAGTAAAGATATTGGAAGAACTAGAATATTTTGTAAGAGATGTCTTTCAAGGTTTTATGAACAAGAAAAATCAGATGCTCATATTACTGATTGTAATTCAGAACATTGTGGAACATCTAAAGTGAAGATGCCACATGCAAATAGTAATAAAGATGGAACTGGTGATTTAGTTGTGTTTAGAGATTTTAATAAAATGATTAAGTCACCGTTTGTTCCATATGCTGACTTTGAATGTTTGCTAGGTTCAATTGATAATCAAGAAGAAGCAATAGAAGGATCATTTAATCAAGATAAACCTTGCTCTGGTGCTTGTAATTTTGTAATTTTTGTAATTTTTGTAATTTTTGTAATTTTTGTAATTTTGTAATGTAATTTTAAATCATGAAGTTAAAATCGTATCACGATATACTCAAACTTTTGGAGCTGATTGTGTTGATAAATTCATTATCTCATTAAAAGAGGATTCCAAAAAGAATAAAGGGGAACTTAAGAAAGTGCTTAAAAATATAAAATATATGATAAATCATCGATGACAGAAGAAGAGAAAAAAGAATATGATAATGCAGATGCTTGTTGGATATGTGGTAAATTCTTAGATAAAAGTAAACAGGTTTTGGATCACTGTCATTTAACTGGTAAATATAGAGGAGCAGCTCACGGCCCTTGCAACTCAAAATAAAAGATATCGATAAATTCACTTAAGCTTCCTGTTTATATTCGCAATCTTGGAGGATATGATTCTCATTTAATTGTTAGAGCTCTCAATTTTTATGAAGATAAAAAACAAGCAATTGCTAATAATAAAGAAAATTTTTTAACTATAGATTTCGGTGATTTATGTTTTATGGATTCTTGTCAATTGTTGCAAAAACCCTTTACCTAATCTAATGAAAAACTTATCAAAGGCTGAGGATACATTTACCACAATAAGACAACACTTTAATGAGTTTGAAGGAAAACAATATGAATATATAAAAAAAGCACTACTCACTAGAATGGGTGTTTTTCCTTATGAGTACATGGATTCTTTTGCGAGATTTCAAGAAACAAGTTTGCCACCAATTGAAAAGTTTTACTCTAGTCTAAGTGGAGGTATTTCACAAGAATATTACGATCATGCAAATAAAGTATGGAATGCATTTGAAATAAAGAATCTTAGGACTATCATGACTTATATCTAAAGATTGATGCTTTAGGTTTGGCAGATGTTTTTGAGAGAATTCGTGATCTAATAATTAAACATTATGAAATAGATCCTGCAAAGTTTTTAACAACACAATTAACTTGGACTGCAGGTTTGAAACATACAGGTGTTGTTCTTGAATTACTAACAGATCCTGATATGTATTTATTCTTTGAAAAAGGAATACGTGGTGGAATGACACAAGTTTCAAAACGAATGGCTAAAGCAAATAATCCAAGGTCTATTGATTTTGACACTAAGAAATTAACCTCTTATCTTTTATACTTTGATGCAACCAACCTTTATGGATGGGCAATGAAACAGAATTTACCAACTGGTGGATTTAATTTCTTAACAAGACAAAAAGTAAAACTGTGGAATGAGAATAAAGATGATATAATTAGGAAATTTAAAACAACATCAAACAAAGGTTATGTTCTTGAAGTTGATATGCATTGTCCTAAAGAAAAACATGATTATTTCTCTGATTATCCTTAACTTCCCGAGAATAAGAGAATAATCAAAGACAAATATTCTAAATATCAAAAAGGATTTAATAGAGGTAGTGATCCAGTAGAAAAACTAGTATTAGATTTAGAACCAAAAGAAAAATATGTTATTCATTATCTTAATCTAAAGAATTGTATTGAGTGAGGCTACAAATTAAAAAAAAACATGGAGTATTAGAGTTTGATCAGTCTAATTGGTTAGAAAAATATATTGATAACAATACTGAGCTTAGAAATAAAGCAAAGAATGATTTCGAAAAGGACTTCTTTAAGTTATTAAATAGTGCATTCTTTGGTTAGACTATGGAGGATGTTCGTGGAAGGAAAAACATTGAATTGTTGAATAGTGAATTGAGTGATGATATAGTTAGGATGAATAAGATTTATAGAAGTCCTAGGTTTGTTGATAGGAAAATATTACCTAACAACATTGTTTGTATAGAAAGTAATAAGGAAACAGTAACAATAAAAAAACCTATTTATGATGGATTCTGTATTCTTGATTTGTCAAAGATGTTGATGATACAATTCTATTATCTAAATATGAAGATATGACTCAAAAATAAGCTTGTTATATACTGATTCACTTGTTATGGAGGTTTTTACAGAAGATGTTTATGAAGACTTTATTGAATATCCAGAAACGTTAGATCTAAATACTTTTCCCGATGATTATCCATTTTGGGAAGACGAGAAAGCAAAAGGTATTATAAAAGTAATAACAAGATCGTTGGTAAGTTTGAAGATGAGATAACAGATAAAATTAAAACAGAAATATCAAATGAATGTGTTTTCTTAAGACCAAAGCTTTACTCTTATACGATTTGCACTGATGATATTAAAGTTAATAAGGAAGGGAAGCAAATAGGAAGTACTAGGATTGTATGTGAAATGAATGAAAGATATGCCAAAGAAGGGAAACAGATAGGACAATCTAAAAAAGCAAAGGGAGTAAATAAAACTGTAGTTGATAAGAGTTTAAAAAATTCAGATTTTAAGTCATGTCTTAGCACTACAGTAGATAAGCCTTGTGAACAATCATTGATTAGAAGTGAAAAACACATAATGTTTACTGTAAGACAAAACAAAGTTGCACTATCAGCATTCGAATAAAAAAGATATTGGTTAGACTGCGGTTGTTGTAGTTACGCATACGGTCATGAAAAGATTGCAGAAGCATTAAGCAATGGTACAAATCCAGGTCATTGTGAAACTTGTAATATTAGTACAGATGCCGAAAAGAAAGATTGAAAATACTAAACCATTACCAGTAAAGAGAGTAAGATTTTCAGATAACTCAAAAAAGAAAGAAGATAAAAAATAGTAGATATACAAGAAGAACTAGAGCTATACGAGTCAATGAAGAAATTAAATATATATTAACAAAATTATTTTTACTATTATATGATGGATCCCAAAGAAATCGATATTACCAGTTCTGATAGTGAGTCAGAGTATTCAGAGGATTCAATCGATTACCAAATGGAAACGGAATCTGAGTCTTACGAGTCTGAAGCTTCATCTTACATTGAATCAGAATCTGATGAAGGCCTAGAAGAATTTCTATTTGGTAAAAAAGATCTTACTGATGAGGAAGTAAAAGCATATGAAGAGTATCTTGAATCACTAATAGATAGTTCTGAAGGTGGAGAGATTTAATTTCAATTGTATAAAATTATCTTTTCATGCATAGAAAATGGATGTATCAAGAATTTTAAGTTGTGAACAATCTAGAGAAATGGCAATGAGAATCTGTCTTCAAAAACTTAAAGGTCAAGATCTACGTATAGTTAAACATTCACTAGATAAACTCATTCCAGAAATTGATAGTTCTTACATTAGTATTCTTATAGATATATGTGATATATGTGATAAACTAATGGAAAGTCGTAGTAAGATAAATGTGATGTTGGAAGAAGCAAATAAAAAAAATCTAAAACACCAAAAAAACCAGGAATTCAAATTAATTAATTTAATTAAATAATTCTTTACACTCATATAGAAAGATGGATCAAAAGATTTCAAAGATTCTTTGTTGTGGTGATGCTTTAAATGTCGCAAAATTTCTATGTGACTTTGAATATGGAAATGGTTTTATGGTTGCAGAGTTTAATAAGGCTATTTTGTCATTTGACGATTTAAAAATTTCTTTACTTTTAGATGTTTGCGATAAAATTGATAGAATGAAAGAGGATCAAAAAAAGTAGAATATACTTTTGTGCCAGATCTAACATATGCTATTATTAAAAAGCCAAAGGCAGAAAGAGATACACTAAGAATAAAAGAATATGATGAAGCGGCTATTAATAGGTTTTTAGGTGATGATAATACAAGTGATGGAAAACGTAAGTATATTATGATAGATCCTTCAATGTAAGTAAATAAAATCTGTTGTGCATGTATTTTTATTTTTTGTATTATTATATAGGAAAATGGAAGCAGTTACTGATCCCAGTCTTGCAACTACTGCATTAGCACTTAAATCTTATGTTGATTATCTTGTTAGGTCTAGAATGACATCATATGATGAGCAAATGCTCAACTTTGATATCGCAGGTATGACTGATACTTAAGTTAGGAAATTCTATATTGATGAAGTTGATGCTGAAGCACAAAAGATTATTACTGCTGGACCAACTGAACTTCTATCAGGATTTGAAGAGAGAGTTAAAGATCTAAACTTGATTGAAATCTTTTCGATGATCCTAGTGAGGTGACTGGTTATACTACTACTTGGATTGCATCACAACGTCCAAAATAATCTACAGTCATATCTGGAGTTGCCGGTATTAAATCTGATATCTCTGGAACTGTTAAAGATGAATGTTATGCAATTCTACCTAGTATTACTGATGGTAAGCGTGCAAAACAAAAAGCAGCTGAAGCAGCACTTGCACAAACTGATCCAAGTGTAGTTTAATTAATTCAAATAAATTATAAGAAAATATATAGAAATGAACATCGAGACAAGAAGTAAAGACTGTCTTCAAGAAGCACAAGGACAACAACATTCAAACTTTAAAATCTGTTCTTATCCAATGGATATCAGGTCAACATTTTTACATGCTGTAAAACTAGTATTAGAATATAAAGCACTTAGATATAATCAATCTGAACCAGAAATAGCAAATACATTTGTTAAAGTTAGAGATGGTTCAATCTTTGAAGAGTTTCTTAAAGAATTAAAAATAGAAAAATAAGTAGTATGAGATCAGAAGCTTACTCTAAAAAAATAGATATAACTAAACAAATTATGAAAGAGAAAGAAGCAGGAAAGAGTGTTGATACACCTGAAGAATTGATTAAAGAGGTACTATACTGGAAGATATAAGAGGAATACTGGAAGATATAAACATAATATTATCTTCATACAAATCTTGCCCAAATATGTCTAAAAACACAGAAGGCATAATAGGACGGCGAATATATTCACAAACTTCATCTTCATAATTTACTGTTTTCCCTGACACCCATGATGCAAGTTTAAGACGATCTTCATAACTAGCAAAATGAAAAGAAAAGGATTCTGAAAAATTTACTCCATTTACTAATAATACTTAAAAATAATCCAAATCAGTTGGTGATGAAATTGTACCAAAATTCAAAGTAGGATAAACAAGATTAAATGCAATTGTCTTTGACAAATGTTTATCAAATACAACAAAATCAATTATAGATTCACTTAATTATAACACAATATTATTCTCAAAACCATATGTCAATACCAATTAAACTAGATAGATATGGATTTTGAGAATCAAGTTTGTGGTTATAATTTAAAAATATAATATCACCATTTAATTTTTTATGTTCATAGAAATACCAACTACAGCAAGTTTGTAATTTACTCTTGTTCTATTATCATCTCTTAATAAAAATGATCTATTGACATATGCTCTACTATAAACTTTATATTTAATATTATCGTCAATAAAACTAACGTTACCAACACCTGCATTTTCAATATCTTTTATTTTTATTTGAATTCTTGAGTATACTGGTTTTGCATATTAACATCTGATAGCTTTGCTAAAATTTATTGACCATTAGTAGAAGAATACGATTGCGTTGGTGCACCTATATTATTCACACTGTTTACAGTTAAATTACCCCAATATCCAATAAAACCAGTATTACTTATAAATGCTCTAACACATGGTAAACTTTCACATTTCAAATAGAAATGACGAATGTATTTATTCGCAATTGCAACAGTTGGAACATAATTATTAAAATTTGCTTCTCTTCCATTCATTACTAATCTTTCAATACCTACATCACCATTTAATGTTTCATCTCGTTTATACATTCCAGTTTTTGTATCAACGTATTGCTTTGTTGAAATATCTCTTCCATTAACAGGATCTGATATTCTTACATATTTCTTAGAGTTTGCAGATAAATTACCAGTTATATGTTGATCAGAATCTTTTCTTAGATAATTGTTATCAGCAAATGCTTTATTAACTGTCTCTAACACATCAATAGTTTCTCCAAGATTTATTATTTTATTTGAATCAAAGTTCAATGTTCCATCCATTTGTAAGTCTTTTCTAGAAAGCATTTTTAGGATAGTGCTATAAACGAAGTTAAAAATACACTTCGTTCAGTGAGAAAATCTTTTGAACATTAAATTTGCATATCATTTATTAGTCTTCTTTGATCATTAAGAATCAAACTTCCAAATAATTGATGTGAATAATTAGGATTTATTTCTGCTGTTGGAAGTGGAGCAAGTATTTTTGTTTTTACATCAGGTGTTTGATATATTGTTTTAATTAAAAATAATCCTCCAGAAAGTACACTATTAGACATATTATCAGGAACTCTTATCATTCCTTCATATTCTATTCCTCTTATTTGTGTATTTGAAGATGAATAAATAGCAATTGAAAATGTTATTTCTTGCAACGTTTCCATCAGACATTTTATTTAGATAACCAAGGTTAACGCCATCATTAGGATTAACAGGATCATTTACAATTCTAATAAAGTTATTTTGCATATCTAAATTACCATGATCTGTTCCACTATGTGAATTAAGGAAGTTATCATCTATGAACATTTCATTCGGAACAGTGAAATCAAAGTCAGGATTTCCACCAACAGATGGAATTGTAGTTCTAATACCGCCATTTACAACTAGATTTCCTCTAATTGTTCCACCTGTAAGTGGTAATTTAGTATCAGTATAATCTTTAGTTGAAGCATCACTAGGATTTATAGGATTAGCAAGATCTACTATTCTAAAATTATTCATATAAATATCTCCATCATTTGTAGTTGATCTAGAAATCTTAATAAAAAAATTAGTACTTTCTATTTACAGCATCACCAGCATCAACAGGATCACCTAAATTCTTTATAAGATTATTATCCATATTTAGATTACCACCAAGTATATCACCAGTTTTCTTAATACAATTCTTTGATGTTTTTCCTCTACTTCTTTTTCCCAACATTTCAATACAATACAACAATAAAATCTATAAAAGTAATTCCACTAGCAACTGTAAACTTATCAATAGCATATCTACAAGTTCCATCAATAATAAAAATTACTGTACTACTTACACCATAAGTATTATCACTAGTTAATTCTAAATAAGAATTAGTTTTATTAGTTGCATACATAACGTTAGATACCATTCGAAAATTAGGTAATACTCCTGGAAAGAATGTTTTAAGATTAGTTGCATAACCAACAGTTACAGATGTTCCTTGAGCAATAATAGGCATATCGCCAGGTGTAAGTTGTTGAAGCTGAAACGCATTACCCGAACTTCCATTAGCAGTAATATTAAGACCTAACATATCAAGATAAACTATACTTGGATATGTTCCAGTTAAACCTTAATAAATAAATGATACTTGTTTAGTGGTGTCAACATATTGTTTTGTTGCAACACCTGAAACATTAATAATATTCTTATTTTCCATATCAATACTGGACATTGCTTTACCTTGAAATACTGCAGTCATACTTTTAATTATGGCGACAAGGGCCAAACTTGGATTAGGCATTAGCGCTTCTATCTTAGACAGTAAGCTTGCAATGGATTTCTTAAAAGACAAAGTATCAAATCCATCAAGTATAAATAAGATAACTAATTATGCAAAGACTCTACTAGATAAAATGCTATCTATAAGTAAAGAAAGATATAAACCTAATCTAATTTTTACTTACGATAAGAGTTTTTGTTAGTATCTAATATTCAGCAGGATTGAATATATCATGTACTTTTTTATCTACAGGATAAACTTTAACTTGATCAGTCTTCAATCTAATACTAAGTCTTTCTTCTGAGTTATAAGTATATTTAGTAACATATGATCCATCAAGAATACCAGTAACAGCAAAGTCATTACCAAACTTTGAATTATTTCACCAACACTAGTATTTATTTGTTTGCTCTTTTGATCAAAGAATATACTTGGTTTATTGCCAAAAGGCAATTCTAATACCAATAGTTGAACGAGCACTCATATCATAATCGCTATATTCAAGTTTCATACTTGCTCTATTAGCAATATCTTCAAGTACAGGTCTCATATCTTCTGTAATATACATTCATGCATTGAAATAAGGCTTAGAATCTTTACTAATTTTCTCTTCAATGTGAATACGTGCTGATTTTCCTTTAGGAATTACGACTGCAGCATTTTCAAGCACAACGAATTTGTTATTCTCCGTTTCCATTTCTGTACAAGGAAAAGAAAATGTTTAAATTAAACTAATAATTCCATTGCCGATCCAAAATCTGATTCTTGCATTAGTTTTAAGAAGATTAGACCCATTCTTCCGCAATCTGTTTGATTGTATTCTTGCAGCTTAAAGGTCATAAATGTTGGTATAACACCAAAATAATGTATTACTTCAGGTATTGGTGGTGCACCGAATGAATCAAAGTAAAATCATCTGTTTCCTTCTTTTTTAAGTGCTACCCAGTGATACATTGCTTTTTGTGAATCACCAGTATTACAAATAAGACATTCATTTCTTAATGGTTTTGTTAGTTCATCTCTTGCAAACACGCCTCTATAACTCTTTATATCTAATTCTTTTATATAATTATTTATTTCTATATCAGTTAAAGGTGATGATTTTACTTTTTTTTAATTGTTCAATAGTCTTTTTGAGCTCTGCAATTATTTGTTCTTTATCTCCTGAACCGGTATATCTATCAGTACACTACCTGAGAATTTTTTACTAAGTGCATTTGATATTTCTGCAAAGAGGGCAGGTGTTGGAACAAATTCTCCTCTACTTACCTGTTTTCTACCTCTACCAACTTTACTACCTACAAGGATATCTATTTTAGTATTCTTTCCTCTCTTTTTATCTAATTCAGCAAACATGCCAGAACCTTTACTTACTTGATGTCTACCTGAACCTTTACTTACTTGATGTCTACCTGTACCAACTGATGTTGAACCAGATCTTAACTTAACAAACTTTGACTTCTTACTATCACAAATAGTACAAACACCTTTTAAAATTCCTCTCATTCCTTTCGTACTATCTACTTCTACGTATTCTTCATGGATAGTATCAGTTTGTTTCTTACACACTAAACAATATATTTCCATATCTATTGTAATATGGAAAAAATGTCTTTGAAAGTTAGAGCATTCAATTTTGGACAAGATGTAGATACAGGACACAAAGAACCATTACCTAAAGTACCTATTAGAGCATTAGTGCTTGGACCAAGTGGAACAGGTAAATCTCAGTTAGTAATGAACTGGATATTCTATGGTATGCTTAACTATGATACATATACTATTATTGCTTCAAGTTTAGATCAAAAGTTATATCGTGGTTTTCTGTCAATGGCAAAAGAAAAATCTTCTTTTGTTTGTGTTAATGGAATTGATAATATGCCAGAAGTTGATTCTTATAAGAATTGTAAGAATGTTGTTGTATTAGATGATTTAATGACAGAAGATCAATCTAAGATACTAGATTATTTTACTAGAGGTAAACATAAAGGATTGAACATATTTTACCTTGCCCAAGGATTTACTAATATTCCTAAAAGAGAAATAAGAAACAATATAAATATGATAATAATCTTTAAACAGAATAACACTGATATTGAATACATTCGTGATTCATATGTTGGTGATATAGATAAGAAAATGTTTAAAGAATGGGTTAACTCTTGCACTAGAAACAGATTTAGTTATCGTGTTATTGATCTAACTAAAACAGAATCAGAAGGAAGATTTTGGTCAGTTGATAATACAGGTAAACAATGAATAACTATTTTTAATTGAATATAGGAGAAAATGATTAATGGTAAAATATATGCAAGCAAGAACAGACCTTATAAAGGAAGTGTTCAAGAAGCAATAGATTTAGAGAATTAACTTGTTAATTTAGAAAGTTTACGTGTTGCTGGTATACTTGATAATGCTCAAGAGATACAAAGGATTGAAGCAGAAATGCAAGCAAGAGATAGAGTTGAACATGAACTAAATGAACGTGCATTAGAGAAATCAACTGATAACTCTGGTAATATTGTTATTGATAAATTAAAGAGAGTTAGACCTTCACTTGCAATTCAAATGGAAGAACAGGAACAAGCTAAAAGATTGTTAGAGTATAAAGCACCTATAGATATTTCTAATATAGTAAAAAAAGGATTTGAAGCTATTGCTCAAGGTAAGCCTAAAAAAGCAGTAAATATTGCTAATCAAGCTAAGACACACACACTGCTAATCCAGAGGTTAGAGTAGCAATTGATACGCTTCAAAAAGGAATTGCAGAGTATCTTAATGTTAGTCCTACAACTGGTAAGTGAAGAGTTAAAAAAGCAAAGGTTGTTGAAGTTATTAAAGAACCTGTTACAGTTGTTCAAGAACCAGTTGTGCCAGTTGTTCAATCTGAAACTGATATTCTAAAAGAAAAGAAACAATATCTTCTTGATAAAATAAAATTTAAAGGATCAGTTTCTAATAGTGTAAGAAGTGCTATAGAAAGTATGAGATTAGTAGATAAAAAGTCATTTGATTCAGATACAGTATTTCTTATTTCATAATTGAGAGCTTTGGATTCAAGAAAACCTGTAGAAAATGTGATTTATATTTATCTTAATTATACTGGAAAAGGAATGGAGATAGTTCCATTGTTTGTAAAATCCGAAAAAGAAGTACTTGATGAACTTGATCTATGGTTAAGTGAGCTTGCTTCTGGAAATAGAGGTGTAATAAGTTCTATCAGTGCTGCTGTTAATTATCTTGCTACATCTCGAAAAGCTCCAAAAAAGTATGTTGCAAAGATAAACAATCTTGTATATAATATATGGAAATGAGTGACTTAGTAAAAATTGCTAGTGATATATTTAAAAGTCTTGAAAATATTAGGAAAACTAGTCAAGCAAGTAAAGAGGGATATGTCTTCAATATAACTGGAACTACTAATCCAATCAAAGCTAAACTTAATACACCAATATTTCTAAAAGGTAAAAACTTTAAGATCTGTTTTTAGAAATACGCTTCAACTAACTCTATTAGAAATATAATTGAAACTAATAATACTTTTGTTTATAGAGTTATTGGTGGATGAGAACAAACTATAACATTAAGACCCGGAATATATGGTGGTACAACCGATGATATAAATGTTGGAATTGCTGATACAATTATTAATTCTGTTACACAATCTGGAGCAACAACGGACAAGTTTCAAATGGGTCTTGATACAGCAACTTCTAACTCATGGATTATATTACCTGTTGGTTGGTCATTCCTTGCGAGTAAATCTACTCTTTCTACTATGTTAGGATATACTGCTGCAGCTTATACTACACTTTCAGCTGCTGACTTTGCTAAGATGTATCCTGATATTACACCTATTGTTTTTACTCCTAACACTAAAGTTATTTCTGAGAAAGAAGTATTTGTTACTAATATTGATTTTATAGCTGTAAATTGCTATACGGTTGCTAGTGGAACTAGTTTTATATATGGAGTTGAATCACAAGTATTAGCTAGTTTTCCTTACGATGCTTATCCATGGAACTTAAAGATTTATGAACCAAAAACTATTGAATATCATAATGTTGCTAGTGATTCTATATCTGATATAGTAATTACTATTACTGATCAAAACCAAAATCTAATGGATTTTAATTCACAAAATATGACTGTTGCTATAGAAAACCTTGAAGTTTAATATAGAAAATGTCAATAAGATTAACAGGAACAAGTAGTTCTGAATCAAAAACATTATCTCCACCGCTTATTCTTGGATCTGATTCAGGCTATAATAAAATAGGTTTACGAAGAGTAGAATTTACTTATACTAATAAAGTAATATTAAATGTGGTTAAAGATATAAATGATAGACTTTGGTTTAAGTGGACTATGACTGATATACCTACTTCATATATTACAATTGCACCAGGTTATTATGATTCAAATAAAATAACTGCAGCTCTAAATAGAGCACTATCTGAACCACAAACAAAAACTGCTGTTTCTCAAATTGGATCAACAGCAACATCAACGGCTAATGCTTTGTATGATACAACTAAAAGTAATAGTACAGGTATACAATTTAGTGTTGATACTGATGATAGAGTAATAATGCAAGTAGTTGGTGATTATTTTGTTCTACTTGGAAGTAATTCTAATTTTGCTGTAAATTCCATTGGAGATACTCTTGGTTTTAATTCAAATCAACAAGGAACATTTGATAGGTCTCTAGTTGGTGGAACAACATATGAAGCAATAGAAAAAGCAATGTACTTCCCAGGAACCTTTAAAGCATGGAATAAAATGGTATTACCAGATAATAAAGGAATACGCTGGATAAGTGTTGATTGTGATTTAGTTGATCCTTTTAATAATTACGTAGAAAAAAGAAAAGGATTCTTAGATTAGTGTAGTTCTTTATATATTATAGATATTGATGATATTAACCCTGGAGATAAAGTTAACCTACATATACCTAATGTATTATATCTACCAACACGTGGTGATATAGATGCAATAAGTAGTTTTAAGATAAGTTTAACAGATCAAAATGGAAACCCTGTTTCAATAATTACTGATGTAGTGGCAACAACAGTAATTTCAAAGTAATATAGAGCAATGGGTAGCTATGCGAGAGTTGGTCATCATAGAATACATGGTGGTAAATATCGTGGATCTGGAGCAAAATTTGATAATGCTCTTGATATCTTTAATAAAGTTTTAGGTACTACAAGTAAAGCTGTTGATACAGGATTAACGATTGCAAACAAAGGTATTGAAATACACCAAACAAGAAAACTAGCTGATTATTAAACAAAGAAAGAAAAGTTAGACCAAGATTACGCTATGAAACGTAGAGAAATGGATGATAAACTTGAAGAAGAAAAAAGGAAGAAAGAACTTGAATATAAGAAAAAATCTAAAAAAGGTAGAAAGGCAAAGATAGAAGAGGAGCCAGAAGTAGAAGACTATTCAGAGACTCTTAAAGAGGATGACCCTAAAGCATATAAAGAAATAGAGAAAGTAATTAACGATAAAGCTGTTGTTTCTTATGTAAGACCTGATGGTTATGGTGGAAGTATGAGGAAAAAATAGGCGCTGGATTATATATCCAAAGTAGAAAATAAATTTTAGTTTTCTATATAGAGAAGAAATGGCAAGTGCACCTATCGATAGTATACTCGAACTTGGAGATCCCGAGTTTCCCGATTATAAACTTGGAGACTATCAATTCAGAGAGTTGTATCAATCTAATGGAAATTAAACTGATAATGTTACTTCTAAACTAATTACATTCATTGTGCCTGGAGAGCAACAAACGTGTTATGTTTTATCTGATGCTTACCTTTACTTGAAGGACAAGTACAAGTTCAAACTGCTGCTGGTGCTGCTGCTGCTACACCAAATAGAAATCTTACTTTTAGTCTTGTTAATAATGCTGGTGCGTGGATGTTCAGTAATATGAGAGTTAGACTTGGTACTGAAGAAATTGAAAGCATTCCACTTGCACAAGGAGTTGGAACTGTTTAAACACTTATTTGTCTTCTTTGTTATCCAAATGATTATAATAGAACTGAAGGTCTTGCAAGAGGATGGAAAAAAGATAAAGCAAATTCAATAGATGATTTAGTTCTAAGTGGTGGTGTATATGCCAGTCCTGCTGCTTCTGGAGCTAGTACTTCAAACATTAGATAGGTTAATAGAAGAGGACTTGTAAGCAATCTTCTTGAAGTTAATGATGTTGGAAATTTTAGTATTGCACTTCCACTATCAAGACTTTCTGGTTTTTGTGCTGATATGAATTAAATACTTTACAATATTCCATTTACTCTTGAAATGACTCGTGTTGGTGGGTTTGATAGAGATATTATTTTGACTAATGCTTCTGGTGGTGCAAATGATCAAATTAATGCAATCTCTACAAGAGGGTTAGCTATTGGTAATTCACAAGGTGTTTAAATTGCTTTCAGAGTTGCAATGTCAAAAATGAGACTTGTTGTTCCATGTGTTGTACCAAGAGAAAGTATTCAAAGAGCACTTGCAGATATTTCAAGTGAGAGATCAAATAAAATTAGATTAAATTACAGAGTTAGACGATATGAAAATGTTACTATAACATCTCTTTATCAAGCAACTAAATTCACTAAAACTCTATCAGTTCAAAATACAATTGATAAAGCTAGATGGTTGATTGTTGTAGCTCAAAACTATGATAAATATGATAGTTACACTGGCAATCCTTGTACATACAATCATTGTGATATTAAAAGTGTTAGTGTTCTTGCGAATGGATGTAAACAATATCCTTCTGTTTTAAGATCTAGTTTACCAAAACTTGGAAAGTGTGCACAAGCATATATGGATTTCACAAGTTTCAGAAAAAATACCTTGGTCTTAATGAAGTTACAGAACCTGTTGGCGTTACTTATCCCGAATGGATTAGTCTTTATCCTATTTATGTAATTGATTTACAATACAACGATGAGCTACTTAGATTAACTTCTAGACTTGATGTAATAGCTAGATTACTATTGAATTTAATAGTAATCTAGCTATTCCCGCTGGATCTTCAGTTCTTATTCATTACTTGACTATTTGTGAGAATAGTGCCGAGCTAACTTCTAATGGAAGTGGTGCTAATTTTACTTGCAGTAAAGGTATGAGTGTTTATGATGGAAACATTTTTTAATAAAATTATAATAACTAAATATAATGCAAAAAACAAGCTATATTCAAGGGTCTGATGAGTGGAAGAGAGCTATGAGTCTAAATATTGGTGGATCAGAAGTGTATTCCGTTTTAGGTAATGATTTGGTATTTGGATCTCAAATGGATTGTGATATTGAATTAATTGCTAATAGAAAACTAAAAAATTATATTGCTAATTCTCAGCCTATGAGATTCCCACAAATGTTATTTGGTAAAGTGTTTGAACCAATAGCAGCTAAATATTTAGAAATGAAATTAGATAGAACTATTGAGAATTCAAATGAGTGTTTTACTAGTGATGGTGTATATAGATATTCTCCTGGTGGAATTATTGATGGAGACACATTAATAGAAATAAAATGTTTATGGAGTAGAAGTATAACAGAAGATTTTATTCCAAAACAATATCTTGCACAGTGTTTATTAGGACTTAATGTATTGAAATTAAGTTGATGTTTGTATAGTGAATTTGAAATATTTGTTGAAGGATTGAATTGTAAAGAAGCACCAAAAAATTATGTAGCGGCTGGGACAGTAAGAATTCCAACGAATTATGTTTTTGATATGCCTGTACGCGAACCGCTTTTCATGTATTTACTTAAAGAAGAGAAATACTTTGATTTTGAATTTGATATAATAAGTGATTATGGTAGATTTAACAATAAAAAGAGTTTTTGTTATGATATAAAGTATTATAGAAAAAAGTCGATATGCAAGTAGTTGAGGAGGATGATCCATTTAGATTTGCAAGGATTGTTCCTGTAATTAGAGAAATATTAAATAGAAGTAAAAAATTAATAAATGAATATAAAGAACATGTCCAAGATTCACAGTGAGGAATACGTATCAAAAGTTAATGGTATTATACTATCTGATCTAAATGCAAATGGTAATAGAATTACTAATTTATCAGATCCAATTAATGATTCTAATGTTGTAACTAAACCTTATGCTGATACTAACTTTGTTGTTAATTCTGGAACAACTCTTAATCTTTCTGGAAAAACAATTACTAATATTGGAGCTGGTGTAAATCCCACTGATGCTGTTAATGTTAATCAAGTACGTAATGATGTTAAGAAAACTGGTGATACAATGTTAGGTGATTTAAATATGAATAGCTTTGCTATAACATCTAATTGTTGGAATTCTGGTAATAACAAACCAGTAGTATTAATTGATGATTATTGTGTTACATATGGAGGAATGAAGAGGGATGTATTACTTAAAGCATTTCCATCAACAACTAATATTGATATGGGAGGATATTCAACAACTAATGTTGCAGAGCCTGTTAATGCTTCTGATGTTGCAGCTAAATCTTATGTAGATAAAACAGTTAACAAATAACAGAAGTACTAGCTCTATCAATGGATCTCAATGCAAAGAACTCAATACTAAATCTATCAACACCTTATTCATGGACAAATAAAACAGCTCCACCTATAATGATATTAAATGTAATGGTTGTTGGAGCATCTAATTGTATGTTTCTAAAAACTAATAGTGATACAACTGCCGTATCTGGAGATGTAAGAGCAATAAATACATCACCAAAAGGTGTTGATTTAAAGTATTATGTTTATTTTACAAGATTACCAACAGATTATTACTTCATTGATACTACTGGTAAACTAAGAGTAAACCTGTTGGTCAGTTATAGAGCCTCCCGAATAGTATAAATGATATATTAAAACTATTAACTCTTTTAACTTTGTTGCTTTGCGTTTACCTTTAAGAAAAGGGAATAGTTTTGATATAGAACAAATAGCTTCATGATCTAAACAATGATGTAATAGAGTTGAGCAACATTGCTTGTTTAGTGTTTTTTAACTAATAAATATAATTTAGGTAGCCTCTCTTTTTTAAATGAATTAGTACTTATGTTACAGTCAGAACAAATTATAATTGCATCATTACGCATAAGACTAGAATCAAATTATGTTTCTTGCATATCTTTATCACAGATATCACAACGTATTTCATATTTTCTTTTTGGTCTCTTTATTTCTTGATGACAGTAAGGATGTTTTCCTTCTAGATAATCAATCTCTTTAAATGTATTTAGTTATGTTTCACAAAATATTTCTATTCTCTATATAATGTCGTTTTTAACTCTAAATGAAAGAAAAAAAGAAGGTAAATTCAATCCTGACTCAGATATAAGTCAAGTATTCAAACCAAAACCTAAGAATATTCCACAAGGTTTCTTTAATATTGTTGAGCCTAATTAAAATCATCAAGCAGACATTTTATACATGCCTAATGATTCTGGATATAAATATGCAATTAGTGTTATTGATGTTGCTAGTAAATATAAAGATTCAAGATCTCTTAAAACTAAATCTTCTAAAGAAGTAACAAAAGCAATAATAGATATTTACAATAAAGGTCCTTTGAAATGGCCAAAGAAAATGACAGTTGATCCTGGATCAGAGTTTAAAAGAGAGTTTGCTAAAGAAATGAAAAAAACATGAAACACAAATTATTGAAGGTACTAGTAAAAATAGTGTTGCATTAGTTGAAAGAATGAATAGAACAGTTGCTGAGAGAGCATTTATTGCTCAGTATGAAAAAGAAATAGAAAGTATCAATAAAGGAGAATAGATTAGAAACAGAGAGTGGATTGATAATTTACAAAAGATTATTGATTATCTAAATAATAGTGTTACGAAAGCAACTGGTTAAAAACCTGTTAAAGCGATAAAAAAAGAAAAAGTAAAACTAAAAAAACCAAAATATCATAGAAAAGTAGGAGAACAAGAACCGTTATTAGAACTTGGAACAACTGCTAGATATTTATTAGAACCAGGTGAAGGAGAAGATGAAAAGAGAAGAAGAGCTACAGATGCGATATGGGGTTTAACTAAACATACTGTTATTAGAATAATGGTATTGCAAGAACAGGCTGTTATATATTGGGTTAATGATGTTAAGAGAAGTTGTGTTAGAGAAGCCTTACAAGTTAGTAAGCCTTAGAAGTTTCTGGACTTTCTAATGGTTCAATTAATATTTCATCGAATTCTTCTTTAATTATTTTTTCATCGTCTAATGCATCTACTATCTTTGAAACTAAACTATGATTTGCTTGAAGAGTAGATCTTTTTTCTTCTATCAATTTATGATATAGTACTATCTATTGAGATTATCATTGTTGATAAGGCACCTAATACTGTTACTACGTGAGAAAGCTCCTCCTGTTTTTGAATGTAAGTACTGGTTACTGTGATTGCAAGATATATTAAGATACCTAAAAATTGAAAACCATATCTAATACGTATTAGTTTTGTTAAGCAACCTTTAATTCTATCATTGTCTAAAAGTATCTGATTATACTTGGTATTTGCGTATTTGGTTCGAAGGTTTGACATTGTCCTATATTAAGTAGATATGTTTAATTCCTTATAACATTCTTTTTTAATTTTATATAGTAAATTTCTCATAATAAAATCATCACACTTTCGCACATGTGAAGAAAATGTTACATTAAGCAGATCAAAATTAGAGAGATCCTCTCCATAAAGCTCAAAACCTTCTGGAATATCACATACTAATATTTTCTTATCTTGTAAATTAGTAAAATCTTGTCGTTGAAAAGAATTAATTAAAATGTTCCTTGTAATATCAATAATTATTCCATTAATATTCAGCCAAAAATGAAAAGTAGCAATCTTATCACTTGGGTGAATGCTAAATCCTTTTTCAATTTTTATGTCACATTTACCTTTCAATAAATCTCTAGTGAGTAAACAAGAGACTACACAAAAACCTTTAATTCCTTTAATATAAAAGGCTTCTGCAACTGTTTCTAAAATTTTCCTAACATCTGCAGTAAAAAATTTTAGAGACTCATTATACTTTTCAATAAAATTTGAATTTTCCATCATATATTATTAATAATTTTTTATTTCAAGTTTTTTTGTTATGAAGTAAAATTTGGTGAGTAGTCTCGGATTTTTCCATTTTGTAGACTTACACTCAAATCGAATATTTTGAAACGAGATCGAGCAAAGAGCGAGATCGAGTGAAAAAATGCTCGATTTGAGGGTGAGGCTGCAAAAGGGAAAAATCACATACTACTCGCTGTTTAGCAATATGCTCACACACACGCTTCACAGCGACAACCGAACAGATGGAATTAAATAAAAACCAGCCACACGGTTTTCGGTTGAGTAAGGTTGTACGTCGAGTCAACGTCAGGACACCGCCGTTTGTGGGGGACCTGGCGGAGCGTTGAAGAGAACGACGTAAGGCAAGGCCCTCGCACACCCGGTGTGGATGATTTGACAACGGCTGTATTGGCGAAGCAGGCGGGCGAGCGAGCGTACATACGGGTGGTCGTAGCCGTCTGGCATACTGCTCTGGAGCACGAGGCTAGATGCATGAAGAGAGAGAAAGAGTGAGAGAGACAGAGAGAGAAAGAGAGTGTGCTTTCGTACGTTCGTGCGTGTGTGGATAGCGTCCACACAGATCGTAGACAAACAGTAAGTGCCACAAGGGCAGTAACGATGATGCAATTACGAGCCGGCTCCTAGCGCCCCTGCAGGGAGGGTGCTACATGGGCTTGGGGCGGAACAACGTAACGATGCTTTCGCGAGCACAAGACTTAGTAATAGCTAATGACTGTGGAAAACTTGCGTTGAAAATACAAATAAAAGTAAATCATTTTAACAAGCAGCTGCTGCTTAGATACTCGGAGCCACTATGGCACAGTGCCATAGTGCTAACCCATAAAGACGGGCCTGACCGTAAGATTGCACCAGCTCTTTGGTAAATTATGCCCACTTTCAGCTACATAACATTGCTAAAATTCGGGCATGCTTAGACAGGGATACTACACTCAAATTTTTCTACGCCTTTGTATAATCCCGTCTCGATGCTGCAGCACACTGCTTGCAGGTCTTGCAGGGTGTGCCATCAGGCCCATACAAACTCTGCCCACGTCTCTCAAGTCCATAACTAACTCCTGACTGACGTCACGAACCTCCAACTTAAAGACAGTTTAACAAGACGCTAGACAAGCGCTTCTTTTGACAGCATTTGGTCAAAGGTCAAAGTGTGATTTGGCTTTTATGAGCCTATGCGTGCCAACACTGTGCATGCTGCCACTAACCGAATTTACAGGTTGATTCTGCGTATGTCGCCCTAACAGGTAAAGTGCTTAGAAAGAGATTAAGTTCTCTAATGGCGCTATGCAAATGTAATAATATAATTATTACATTCGATTAAAGGAGAAAGTAGTAGATGTCGGCTGATTTAGGCCTCATTTATATATTTGGAATAAGAGATCCATGGCTGTCGTCCAGTTTGCTGTGAGCAAATAAAGAACCGTCAGCTCCAGAATTCAGGTCAATAAACCCGTCTCAAAGTGTGACTACCTTGCCTGGTCTAGGATTCAAACCCTGTGCCTGGATAAGGGAATATGAGCGCCTACGCTTTAGGCTAAGACCCGGGGAGTATCCGGAAATAGCGCCGTGGCAAATGTTTAGGATTTGAAGCATAGAATCGTTCTGAATGCAGTTCACTTAAAAATCAAGATTTGTGAGGTCTATTTGGGTACTTTGCGGAAATCGACCATCAGTACACAGCCAGAAGGGACGGTGCGTGCTATGTATTTCAATGCCCACGTTTGCCGATAGTCTGTAAATATTACATAGGATTGCCAAGACCAAACTAAACCAAGCGTCTTCCGATGTGCATACAAGTTTTAGACCTGAGTACGAGTTCGATCATCTACATGCTTGTCTACTTGTCTATCCGTTGGCAACAAAAAGTTTGAGTACAACCGGCGACTTTATTATCTGCTGCACGTCTACTTGGAGCACTTAGAAGCCTCTCTTCTTTATATATAAGGATACTAAGATAATATCGATAGTTACTGTTCATTAGCCTATCATGCCACTGCATTCTACCAATAGATTAATCCAGAACACGAGGCTTGCAACAAATAAGGGCTTATTAGCGGCGAGTCGGATTATTCTACAAGGAACATACTCAAATTGGCATGAAAAGTCATTTTTTTTCTTAGGGTTCTAAAAATATCTTAATGTTGCTTTTATTATAACTTAGTTGGAAAATTTATTGAAATGATTCAATGGCTTGCTTTGCTATGAAAATTGAACCTTGTCTGTTGTGAATATTTATATTTGAATTTGTAGGTATTGATTAGTAAAATAAAAAAGACTAGCTGATTCAACAGGCTCTTTTGTATGGCGACAAAGGAGCCTTTGCGGCTATCACCACGGCTTGCAATGGCGATAAAGGATGGCCACCACAGGAATCTAACCCACGACTTCGGGACCGAGGTCGTGAAAAGCAACCACCTTACCTACTAAGCCATTACGGCTCAAGTAGTATAACTTTCTGCCAGTGGCTCTTACTGTTACGAGGTACAAGATGATTTTCAGCTCAAGTGGCGCCTTTCAGCCAAAGTGGTCATGTTTGAAATTCGCTATTGCAGCGTCTCACTAATGTTCTCAGGCCAAAAGCACAACGTTCGTAACGGTTCTAGCCCTTGCCGAAGTCAGAAAAATGCAAAGGGGCTAAGTGCTAAAGTTAAAGTGCTGAAAGAACACAAGAATTGACAAGTGGTCTTCTCAAATATAAGAAATTATTCGCAGATGACATATTGCATTTTCTCTATATAGAAAACTGCCAAAATACGGTTCCTCGTCGGATATGTGAAGAGGGATAGCAACAGTCACACAACAACAGTCACATAGCAACGATAATACAATCTTAAGCCGACTGTCGCACGATCGAATAGCAGTAACGGAGCTTATCCAAGATCTGAGTCGCATGCAATTACCTAAAAATTGTGCATAGAAGCAGTCTTGAATCAAACAGTCACAGAATCCACAATGGCTATAACTGAAGAACAGTGGCTTCGCTCCCCCATCTTCAGTTAAGGCTATGATACCAGCCATATTGCATATTGCACTTGCATCCGTATTTACGCTCTCGTAAAATCCTAAACTCAAGCTTGCCACCGCATTTTGGGTTTCTGATATCAGATTATAGATATTCAACTGTGGCCCACATCTTCGTTACACTGGTAACTCATCTACTGGACATTTTCCATGTTAACATTAGTTACTTTCATTCTGCTTCATTCATTAGTGACACTTAAGTTCAAGCTTCAAAGTAGTGACAGCCTCATCCGCAGCCGAATGCTGCTTAGCCTTGACATTTGCATGAGCTATGTTTAAATCTCGTCTCAGATGCGGTTGGAGGAAGTCGAGGAGCAAGGGGGCTGGCCGAGGGGAAATTGCCCTGCCACTATAGCTGGAGGGGCAGCGACCCGAACCACCATACCAAGCGAGGGCAGGAGCCTGTGGCAGGGATAGTCTAGTAGGTACATGAGTATTATTTTTTGTAGACCACTTTTTTAAAACCTCTCTACTCCCAGATTAATAAATTTAGCCTTATTTGAAATCATGAATGGTGTGCCGAACTCCCTTGGGGTTGGATATAGACTAGGGGTAATTGGCACCTCGAACCCTCCACCAATCAAAGCGGAGGCTAGCTCCTCACGACAGAGGTCGCCGGTTTGAATCCAGGAGTTGGGTAATTCTTTATTGCCGACTGCGAGCGGTAGTGACAGCCGATGAGGCTCTTCTGCCGCTATACAAATGAGGCAGTTAAATCAGCTAAGACTTATGTATGCTCTGGCTCGCCCAAGCAACTCGCGTTCGTGGTCGTGCTCGCGAGCGCGGCACCTCTTGATTTGTGCGTTCATTGTGCTGTTCGAGGTCGGTCGCGAGCTTCGAGGCCGACGTCAGCGAGGCTGAGCAGTAAGTTCGTGTCGCGAGCGGCTTCTCGAGCGGATGCATGCTCAAGTTCTAATTGGCCTTCCTCTTTCGCCACGTTGAAGAAATTCATCTCAACCTGCATGAGCTATCGTAGGCATGGAAAAAAGATGAGGTGTAATGAACGAAATGCAGCTGGTCGAGGTCGCTGTCCAGGCACTGAACGAGATTTTGGAATCAAACGTGGGTAACTGGCTATCCTGATCTGTTGGTCAAGGTCGAAGACTTTTTTCTCACTCACATTTGAGTGGTAACTGAAATCGACTGAGCCGGGCTCTCCTTGGAAAGAACTCGGCTGTTCTCCGAAGAGAGGCAGAGGCGAGCGGATCAGAAGGCAGTGGTAGTCGGCAGGAAGTTACAAAAGAGATACCGCCTCCGAGCTGCGGCGTGCAGGCGTGGCTTCGAGCCATCTCGAGGGGATAATGTGGTCAAGCGAAACATTGTTAGATTTAGCTACCCATCGATGGTACTGCTTTACAGGGGTCCGTGCGTCCGCCTGCATAATGCCCCTTGTTAGAAGGTTCCAAGGCGAGGGAGGGCAGCTTGATAAATAACATTGCAAGGTCTAGAACCTGAAGCAGTTCGTTCTGATCCAGTGCTGATCAAGTTACGGCCAGGACTCATCTCCCCATGGCTCGTCTGGTTAATCCTTCTAATAGGCTTTTAGTGACAGGGAGACTGGGCTTACAAGGGAAAAGTGGGAAAAGGTAAAGTTGATCAGCAGTTTAAAAGTCTCGTTAATGTAATTTTCACGGTAGCGGCAATCACTCCCGCTTGCTGAGGGCACTAAAGAGCTGTCTTCGGTACGACTCGAACCCACAGCCCTAGTCGTAAAGTGCTAGCATCAATTCCATTCGCTAACACCCCGATGCGAAAGAAAATGATTAAACAGCAGATGATCAATCTAGCAGCAGCAGCACCTAAGCCGCTTTCAGCCCGCTTGCAGCGGCCAATACAGGATTTCGTGCTGCAGGACTCAACCCACGACCGGGGTCGTGAGGTATGGGCACCTTAACCCTGTGCTAAGACAAAACGTAGCCCTCTGGAGCATTGCTAATGGGTTATGCCTGCGAGGTACGAGCAATTTTTCGCCTTATGGAAATAGGTTTGGGGAGGCAGAGGAGAGATAGGTTTCTGTTCACCGAGGGCAGCTAGCGTTTTCTGACCTTTGCAGAATTTTTCCGGAAATTGAGCTATTTTTTCGAGCTTCGAATGCAAATGCTGATAGAGTCGACTCTGCTTATAAGAATACGCTCGGGCTGGAAAATAGTCATTCTTATAGGTGGAGTATCCCAATATGCGGAATGATACTTTAGCTAAGAGTAAATCTGGGAGGCGGAACTGCCAGTCTTATAAGCCGAGCATTCCTATATACGCGGAGTCGATTGCACAGCTAAGTTGTAGCATAGGTATGTCTGTCTTCTTCAGACAGCCAATAAGAAATTACTTCTTCATAGACGCTTGGTGCTCGTGCTGTAATCCAATCGGCATGCTCTCCTGCACTTGCCCTTCTATTCATTGGATCTCCCAGCGTAGGAAGACGAGCTCTCTAGACCATATGCCTTGTGTTCTTCTGATCTGCACAGATCTGCTGCTGGCCTGTTTGCTTGCAATATGGATTAGAAAGTCCACTATAGCGGTAGCCTTCCAAGTTTCCACCCCAAATCCAGCAGCACTCCTTCCCCTAGGCCTCTATTCTTTTTACTAGTCGTCTCACAAGCTCCTTTTATAGAATTCATTTGTATAATTGTTTGTATATCTTGTATAATAATTTGTATAATTTTATTTGACGCCCTGAGAGTACTTCCTCTCCATCCAGGCACCTTACATGTGCCACAGGACTAGAGCCTACGACCGCGATCGTAAAGTTAAGCACTTTGACCTCGCTCGTCAAAGGCGAGCGCCTCAACCCTTGGGCCGAATCGGGGTGGATTTTCTCAGTAGCAGTCCCTGATCAGCCCATTGAACCTAACAGCCCTTTGAGCCGCACCGCACACTCAAAGCTCTTTGTCAGCTTTTCCGATTTTGGGCTAATACTGGGCAAACGGCAGAGCTGCTTGGAGCAGACCAGCTACTGCTGCTCATGTTGCAGTTATTGGCAGATATTCGAAGGCTGATTCGACAGCCTGATTGATATGGCGGCAGAAAAAGACTGGTGGCCATCTGGCCAGCTGCTGCTTTGAGTGGACATTAAGAAATTACATGCAGGACAGCACACCCACGACCTTGGTCTTGGAGTAAGAGCACTTACCCCTAGGCCACAGTTTCTATTCGCCAGATCATCGGGTTTCACTCGGCCTCTCTCTCCCTGTCTCTTTCTCTCTCTCTCTCTCTCTCTCTCTCTCTCTCTCTCTCTCTCTCTCTCTCTCTCTCTCTCTCTCTCTCTCTCTCTCTCTCTCTCTCTCTCTCTCTCTCTCTCTCTCTCTCTCTCTCTCTCTCTCTCTCTCTCTCTCTCTCTCTCTCTCTCTCTCTGGCCTAACAGCTATCGATATTATAAGGATACACCGATTCTACGCGGTTTCCGCAACGGCAAGTTATCGTTTGCTCACTATAGCTTCTGAAAAAGGAGTCCTCCATTCAAGCACAGTTGCAACTTGGGTGGCTGCGACTGACTTCCCCAGGTGCCCCGTCGAATGCCAGTGCCACGTCATACATACGGACGGACGGACGGACGGATGAATGGGATACTTCTGTGCACAATGGAATACTGAGGATTTATAATACCAACCCCCAAACTTACTGTTGCATGGCAGCGTGACAATGCTTCAAACAGCCCCAAAGATCAAACTTTGAAGTGATCTACAAATGATTCGATCTCTCTTCCCGCACAAACTCCTAACAGGCAGACAAAAAACCCTCCGGCCGAGGAAAGATGTGCCTTAATATGCTAGAAGTCCGTCGGTGAACAGCGTCGCCAGCGTTGAACAGCTTTTCGAGTTCTCTGAGGGCGCTTTATCAAGTGTATTATTAATATTATTACTTATCTGCTTTACGCAAATCCCATTGCACTAATAATAAAAATAACACATTTGATACAGCGCTCTCAGAGAACCCAATCTCTTTCTACGAACCTTACATTTGCTGCAAAAGATTGTCTGCTGCAAAGCTGCCTACAGAAAACGCTTGCTATGCCACTGGTTGGTTCCACTTTTCTTCTAAATCGACAAATTTTCTTCTTAATCGATGCTATAACTTTGCATTATTAGCAGCTTGGAGGCGATCTAGAATGTTGGCTTCAGACCTCTACCGCCATCAAGGTCCTTCCCCCTCTGAGTGCCTCAAACTTCAAGTTGAGCTTTCTAAATGTAGGGCAAGACTGACACTTTGCCGTTAAGGCCATCCCTTCCCATGGGATAAAACGTGGATGATTTTCTAATTTGCATTATCCCCTTTCAAAAATTCCTCCAGTCTTCAAAACACATTACTGTGTGGTCACTAATCAGGTACTGTTGACAGATGTGTGCACATGTAATGTAGCTAGTCACAGTATCCAGCCCCTTTTTGCATCCGTCGGAACCGGATAAAACTGCACGGCATTCAATTGCTTGCTAAGCGAGATTAGTTCGTGCGGTGGACAATTACGAAATCACAGTAAATTCTCACTATGGTGAGCTGCTCTCGAATCGACTGCGTGAAATACGAAGGTGGAGGTCTTGAAACCTTAAAGCATCGGACAATGACCCGATACTGGTCATTTTGAATTTATTAGCTCAAGTAGCTCAACTGTATAAACTTCTCGTTAACATAACTACTTATAGAAAAAACCTGTTCGAAATTGTCGTCAGTATGAGGAAACTGCAGGACTCTCAAATCAGCTATTCATGATATCGTGGAGGAACAAGGACACCTGGATAATTCGATCGCACAGGATAGAGACAAGGCGAGTGACAAGACAGTAAAGTAGTCCGGCCTTGAGCAAGAGGAGCGATCTTGTTAACTTAGCCTGTATACGAATGAGGCGAGAGACCGAGCCAAGTCTGTATGATAACCGAAAAGGTATGTGAATAGATCACGGCCCCCTCAGACGGAAGGGGCATAGTCCGGGTACAACAGATGCGATTAGCGATAGTACAAAAACGCCCGTTCACGTAGTCTACCCGGGAGTGAACATTGTAAGTGGAAGCCGAATGAAGTCGAGAATGAAAAAGATCTGCGGAGCTCTAACAGAACCTTGGCCTAAGAAGAGACGAGAGACAGTAAATAGATAAAAGGATGGCAAAGACAGGCCAGGCGGATATGTGACCATCGACCACTTTGAAGGGACCGTGGATGGTCGTGACCAGCATGTTATAGGCAGGTGATAGGCATTTGGGCGACCTACTAGGTATCAAATTACGAGCGGCTGTGCAAGCGCTTAGGGTTATCTTGCCCGTAAGGAGCGTTCGGATCGTGGTGCAGGTGCGAAAGCCAAGGTGAAGTCGGGGAGGCCACATAAAGACTGCTGCCACTACTTGCCGACCGAACCCTCGTGACTCTGAGGTCCTCCTGTTGACTCCTATTGTTCGGGCCGTGAGTGGTTTACATAAGCATTGCACGGGGGGGGCCCCCCCGGCATCGCGACCGGCTGCTTGGGCACACCTTCCAGTGCTGCATAAGCTGCTGGTCGAGCATAGTTTTACATCACCTTAAATATCTTGGATGCTAAAAGATTAGTCGTGCGGAACATTTTGAACACCTAAAATGGAAGCACTATTTGTTTGTTATAGCAGGCAATTGTAGCTTTTTAATGACCAAGGCATCGGGAAAAAGCAAAGAGAGCCTTCCAAGGTACTTTGAAGCGCACCTTGGTAACGAACAGTTTGGCCTCACGGCCCACCACTCCCGGACCTTGCGACCGTAACATCAGACGTGAGATCTCGACATCAGAGCCGAAATTTCGGGATGGGCCAAAAAACCGCTGTCAAATGTATCAGGCCGAAACGTCCTCATACGACTAGTATGTATGCCATCCCTTAGCATTGCACTGGTACTTGTCCAGAAACAACTCGGAGTAAAGGTAAAGGTCAGCCGATCAGCTGGATCAGCTGACCCGCAGCTGGTCAGCTGACTAGTCCAGCTGCCTCATATTTACAAGGTCAGAGACGGCGAATATCCGCTCGCAGTGACGAATTGCCGGTGCTTTAACGTGCTTTAATACTTGAACCCACCATCTTGGTCACGAAGTACGAGCATATTGTCCCCCCCCCCACCTACGACCGAGAGGCCATTAAAGCTTTCGCGAAAGCCGGTTTGAGAGTGGCAATCTGTTCAACGCAACCTTTCGTAATGCCGAAGGCTCGGCGGAGTGGGTTTAACCTGCCGCTTACTTAGCGGCGTAACCTAGCGCCTAATGCCATTCGGTGCGCGTCTGCGCGAAATAAGCAGGCCGCCACGAAACGAGCGTTTCTGGCGCTAACCTACTTATCGTTAGTAAAGGGGGTCATGAGTCTGCGGCGTGAATTGGAAAGCGAGACACACACATTGGAGATTGTACTGAACTTTATTCGCAAGCGCACAGTCGCTGCGCGTCTAGCTCAGTTTTTATCTCCCCCGCTTCTCACACGCTTTCAACAGCACAAGCACTCTTGCGGAGGGACTACGTCCCCCGCACTTAGGCTACCTAAGTCTATTGTGGGGAACGACCCAAATAAGACGAGGAGCCCGAACCGGAGCCTTGACCCTGACTGGAGAACTAGGGCTCCGCTTCCACCTTAAGGGCAGGAATACCATACGCACTACACCAAACTACTTCTAGTTCGCGTCGGCAGATCCCTATACCGGGACCACGCGCAAACACACAAAACACAAAATGCGAGCATGGGCGCTATACAACCGTGTTCGGTGGGGTCCACCAAATTCTCCCGCTGTTGACTCTCTCATTTTCTTCAATCGCTGTCGTAGACGGCCTACTTGGCTCCACCGTTTGAAGTGCCACAGACCACCACCACCCACAGACAGTCCCACTACGGTCGGCCGACCCCCCCCCCCCTTCCCCTAGGGCGGCGACCTTTCGACCCTTTTTTCGACCTTTCGACCCTTCCACTACGGTCGGCCGACGCCCCCTGACCTTCCCCTGCGGCGGCGGCGATCTTCCGCCTGCGGCTACCTACCCTTGAAAAACTCGCCATGAAAAAAAAGGGTTGACAGGCCAACCGACATCAATCAGCCGCTCCTGCGGGGAGCAGGATGCTATAGCTACTGAGCCAGGCTGGCGCTGTGCTAGCTACTCTTTTCACATATCGGGTGGTTTGACGCCCATACACTTACCAGAGCTATGAGCGCATTTCTTACCACAACCTCTCACGGGTCTAGGAGAGGGGCACCCTTTCTAGAACTGACATTGCAGCTCTATAACCCTGAAGGAATGTCACCGGCGCACATATTATACAAGCTCACCAGTTCGACGCCCTTACCCGCTGGTGTGACGTCGACTTGCAGGATCACAGCTGTCCCATTTTCGCTGTTTGTATTCAGATTCTGCCGGCTAAGCGCGTTTCGGCCGAGACCGCGCGCCACCGAGAATGAGCGAGCCCGGACCACTCTCAGAGGAAACCGTAAAGTCCGTCATAAAGGAGCGAGACCCGGCGACTTCGGTTCGTAGCAGTACCCGCGGCAGCCACCTACCTTCGTCCGGCAGCTGATGCGTAGCACTCGTGGCTTCAGTAATCTCCGGTGAAACTAGCACCAGTGTATAAAACGACTAGAGTGCGCTATGCAATTTGTGATAATAGGCTGCTGCCGATGCTATTTGTGGCACTCGCTTTCGCCCTAACGTCTCCTTATTACTCCAGCTGGGGGCGTGGTCACGGTCAAGGCCGTTTGCTGGACCCTTGCTGCTGAAGCACGACTACCTCGATGTTATTCGCGGTTCCTGAATTATGATGAATAGATGAACCTTTTATATCATAAAGGTTGAGTGGATGGCTTAAAAGTACAGCTGCGCTCTCCTCGGTCAGCTGTGCTTCGGAGCTGGGAACGGTTTTGCTATGGTTCAACACTCATGCCTGTTTGTGGCTTTGAAAAGAACTGGTATATGCTATTGATACGGGCTTATTATATTAATTACTGTGCAGTCTTTGCTGCTGCCTTATTCTGTCAGGGCCTGCATACCTACCGCTATTACGTATCATTAATGGTGCTTTGTGACTCCTGCTTGACCAGTATGTGTCACACGTCGGCTGCATTGACCAGCACAGTCACATGCACTGAGTCTGACTAAGGACGTCTGTGCAGTAGCCGCTACAGTGAGTTTGTAGAAATGTGCTATGGAGACCGGTAATCAGGAAAGCCAAGCAGGCAAAGCAAGTCCGCGTGTGCATAAACATGGAATACTAATGATAACAATAATAGATTTGTGTAGCGCCCTCAGAGAATTGAACCTCTTTCTAGGCGCTTTACAGATGCTGTGCAGAAAGCATGACTAAGCGGATTTTAATTTTTTGTTGGGTCCTTGGCTGGCCTTCCAAACTTGTATTACCTCTAAACTCGATGGCTTTAGGGTGCGGCGATGACAAGGACCCTTAATCTACGCTACATGTAATGCATAAGCTGCTTTCCCAGGATTTTTCAAAATCCCGGATGTAATGTCTACTCTGCTGGTTTGTCAGCCGAGGTCTTGCCCTGGGTCTTTGCCCAAGACGTTAGGTGCTCGCTGTTAAGGACCCAGGTCGTGGGCTTGAGTCCTGTTCTGGGAAATCGTTTGTTGCCCACTGCAAGCAGTGGTGATAGACGTTAAGGCTTTTCGGTCGCTATACAAATGAGGTTGTTGAATCAGTTCACGTTTTATTTATGCACACAAAGACCGTGTAAAAATGGTGTGACTATATTTATGCTGTTACCTGGTGTGAGCTCACTGGCGACGACTGTAGCTGCCTAAAGAACTCGGCGGTAGCTTAAGAGAATGTGCAAAAGGCTTGTAGAAGAGCCACATGCCTACTCTTTGCTATAAGCTGGAAAAAACTGAAATATTGATAGTGCACAGTTTGCATGGTGCCCTATGAGAACTTGATCTCTATCCAGGTTCTTTACAAATTGCTGCAAGATATGACTTGACGTGGTATCAAGCATGCAAAAACAACAAGTATCATGCGTAGACCGGCGTAGGTAAGCAAACATGAAGGCAATCATGACTAGCGGTTAGTATAATTCCTGGCTAGTAACATGCTCTGAAATCATGCACAGGTACACTTGCAAAGCAAACTCGTGCGAAAAAAGGCAAGTTCACCGGTGCTTACTGAAAGGTGACCGAAACAGATGCATCTGTAGCCCAGACTCCAATTATGCAAGGTCATTGCCATGTATGACCGTTGCCGGTAGCAAGTACCAGACTTTTGGCACATACCAGCTGGAGTCTCTATCACCAAAAAGTTTTAATTTAGTGCGAGTGGCGTTGAATGACAATGACTAGATGCCGGAGATTGGGTGGTGTGAGAGCACACTGGATGAGCACAAGAGGCCGTGTATACGCAGGCTGGTGCTAGGGAAAGAAGAGTCATGTAATAATAATAATAATGCACTTGATAAAGAGCCCTCAGAGAACTTAATCTCTTTCTAGGCGCTTTACATTTGCTGCAAAGGGAAAGTAAGGTGGATTGACATTCGCAAGGCTGCATGGTTTCCATCTCAATTTCTTGCTGTTTCTCCTGAACTCGGATCCACTGTACAATGTCCTATTCTGTTCAGCATCACTAGTAACGATTTTAATATTTTTTAGGATTTCATTTTCCAGCAGACTATGTACAGAGTTAAGGACCCGGCCAAGTCTCTACAGTTTTATTCGGAAGTTCTCGGGATGAGGTGAGTGTGTTCCGAAATCTGAATTAAAAGCCAATACCCCTAGGGCGAGGTTCTCGCTGGTTCAGGCCTGACTCATGTATGCTGATTGCCTCCAGTAACCATCCTACTTGTTGCCAAATGCGTCCTGACCTGCTCCGATGTCAAGATGCAGGAACCACATGTCTGAAATAAAGTACTCCGCCAGGGACTTTTTATGGCCAATGCTGGCCTCTGAGTTTAGGTTTTAAAGAGTCTGTTACCAATGTGCCAGCCAAACACAGTTATAGCTGAGACTGTCTCGTAATTGGAGGCCAGAAATCTAATAAGCATTGTGGTGTCAGATCAGCAGTTTTGAGTTCCCTTGAGGGTTGCGTCTGGACCTATGCTGGTGGTCACGTGTCCCCTTAGCTTTGAGTTTGCTATACAAAACTGCGTAGCACACCCATGTCTTTGTGGCTTTTGCGGAGTTACTGACAGAGATACGTCGCGTTGCACCATTGCCGCGGATGAGATACTGGGCTTTTTCTGTACAGGGGCTGGGCAGGTGCAGAAATCTCAAAGGTACCCAGCCGGCATTCATTGCTGCTGCACGTGGTGTTTATGACTCGCTACGGTCTGCTTGGTCTTTAGATGCATGCGACAGTGACTGTTATACAGGTTCATTTGCTGTGTAGCTGTCTGCCTTGTAAAATATATAACTCGGCCAAGTCTTAATAAATATATAAATATAAATATAAATAAATATATAACTGAAATGTGTGAAAATTGAAATTCCAGTGCCGCTCTCCTTGTGCTACATTGTGCTAATTGTATTTCTGATTTCTGTTGGATAAGTTTTGCTATGCATGTTCCATGATTGCTTAAAATATATCTCCAGGACGTTTGATGGTGGACGCAGGTATAATGAAATTTATGTTGTTTACGGTTTACATCCGGGTTAGACATGGTTTGTACAATCATTTTTTCTCGCGCGTGGAAGTCCTCGGAACTTTGATCCCATTTATAACATAATTGCGGTTTGAAAGGCACCCTAAACAAATATTCGTTTGTTGGACCAATCTTAAAAGTATTTTCTTGACCTTTCCCCAACCCCCCCCCTGTAAGTGTTAGAAAAGCATGCTACCACTGAGCTATAGTGTCTTTGGCTGAGAAATATGTCCTTTTTATATAGTAAACTTTGTTTCTGCTCAAGTATTATAGTTTCCCTTTTTATTTATTTCTTGCCACTAAACATCTGAGGCTAACAATTTGGTTTATCTTCGAGTATTCTGTAAATTATCCCCACTTGTAGGTTGCTGAAACAAAAAAGTGACTGACCCTACTTTCGCCACGGGCTCTGCTAGACGGTTGTAATATATGGAAAAGTATGTCAAGCCACGGCCTGTGTGTATTTTGCTACCCATATGTTCATCGAGCTATGCATACATGTATCGATGTAACTATGCTAGTGGCAACTCATGGGGGTGGGGGATGTCACTCATATGGTACCTGCTGCCTATATCTGGCAGATCAAATCACTGAGGCATGCATTGCTCTGCACTTGTTCCGTTTTGTTGTCTCACTTTTACATGGCTCGTTCGAGCTGCTCTTGCTCTGCCTTGCGATCCTGTGTGGTCATGCAGTGAGCAGTTTAGCCTGCTGAACATTAGTGCTGTGGGCAAATCAACTGTCCAGCTTGGACAGCGCTAGGACGTCGTGTTTGCATCTACCTTTGTGTATGCATCTGTATTTTGTTTTTAGCATCTGCTATCTCATTAGCAAGTGTGGCTGTTGTCAAGCCAGCGATCTCGTGCGATCCTATGGTTCTCTATCCTTTAGTTAGTTTAGTCGCTGCTCGCTTCCTGACGATCGCCGTTCCCTTCTTTCTATTGAGCTGTTGCCACGTGCTGACACATTGTAAGCACCATTAGCCATGCTGTTTGTTTCTTGTTAGGCATTCCGAACAGGATCTGCATTCATCACTGCCTAGGGCATTAACATATACTATATACACATCTTTAACCAGATAATATGGAGAACCCGTTAGCAGCATTGCGGCGTTTCGCCCACTCCATGCAGCCAACAAAGCTCCACAGACAGGTCGAGTTTGCACAGCCACTGCTACGTATTGCCTCTTTGTTGCTCGCGAGATCGTCGAGCCTGCAAAGTAAGACCCGTCTTACCAGCTTTCGAGACTTATTCCGTGTTTCTGACGAGAGTGCTCTTTTTTGGCAATCGCATCGCTTCAGCATCAGTTGTGCCACCACCGTGTAGTGTGTGACGTGTGCCCAGTACGCCTCGTTTGAAAAAAGACCATTTTTCACAACCTCGGCAATGGTCGTCGGCAGCTGACGAGCTGCCGGCAGCTTGCAATCGTTGGCCGACTGTTTGCTGTGTGAGGAGTCCTGGCTTGGGCTGGGTTGACCTACTTGCTGACCTTAATTAGTGTGCCTCATCAGCCAGTAGCTTTGCTAGACAGCATTGGCTCATTACCAGGGGTGACATCAAGCTTTGGGATGTCACCAGTATGGGCATCCTGGTAGTCAGGTCACCACAATGATGGTTGATGTTTTCTCTCTTAAGAGTGCTCATCGCACGAGGCCTCTATACCGGCAGCTGCTCCTGAGGCCCAGACTGGCAGTACTTCTTATACTTTGGCCGGGCCCCTGATGTGGCCTGCCCTTTGAGGGAGTCTGATGAGAATTTACATGAACCGGTTGTGTACATGCTGGTGACTGCCGTATTATGGGCGCGCAATCCAGGTGACTGTCAGATGGCTTAGGCGCAAGCCGATGTGGTATGCAAGTTGCATCATCGCATACAGTCTGTGTCTGCTACTCCAAAGCGAACAGCGTGCAAGAGTTAGTGAAAAGTCTAGTTATCAGGTCGTGTATAAGAAGGACTCTTTTCCCATTCGTCCATCGTGCCATGCTGTCGCCCAGCTGCTGCCCACGAGCAAGGGCGACACTTATAGTGCCGACTGCGAGGCAGTGGTTGCTTGCTTTCACCGATAAGTGCTATTGGCAAAAGCAAGCAAGCCATGCTCTCGACCGGGCTTGCAATCGGTTGACCAATCGAGGCACGACATATGGTCCGGCAACTCAATTCTTTGCACCAAAATTCTGCGAATTGTATTACCGAATTTGGCCAGGCGTTGGGGCACAAAACAACGGACAGCAGACGCCTATCCCTACATGCTCATCGAGTCACTTCATTGTTCAGGCACATTTAGCGTCCACTTGCCGGTTCCACGTGCTCCATGTCTACAGAGCTCATCGGATTGATGCAATACGGTGGATGCCGACCATGTGTCGGGGCGATGACAAAAGTCATGTCAGTGTGCCTGTGCTTCCTATTTTGTGTGTGATGCAAGCACAATTAAACTGTCCAGCAGTGATAGTTTCATCTATGAATAGAAGATTGTGTCGAAATAGAGACAGAAGTGGTGCAATCGATAAGGAAGCATAGACGACAGTGGAAGCCCGAAGCTGTTGGGGCAGTTGCATCTGCTGACCCCCATTGTTTGAGCAAGCTGCCGAGTTATCCCCTAGGTAACGGCAGTTTTAGCCTGTAACTCACTAGTTAATGCTGTCTCGGCTTCTCCTGACATGACATTTAGAAAGAAGCTAAAAGCTCACTTGTTCCCGTCAGCCTGTGCCTCGTCCATGTGAATGGTCCCCTCTGGTCTGCTTGTGCATGTCATGGATGGCCACAATACATGCCTACTTTTTCCGGAATGTGTGAAGCTCCCAGAATGAGATTGACCCTATATCAAGGTTTGATTATCATTCTCATTATTATTTTACTTCATATAAGCACTCGGTTGATAAGGTTCTCATTCCTTCGACCCAGTTTTCTCCAGAATCTGTGGCACTGCTATCTTCATTGCAGACGAGCCACTGTCTTTGAATGCCTTGTGCCTAACCAGCCTACGGTCTATTTGCTTCTTGTTGTCACTAATTTTTCTTGCTGTGCATCCGTTGTGGAGCTCAATCAGCTGGAATTCTCTACAAAGCTGGTGCGCCGGATGCCGTGCTGCCCGAGGTATCGAGGTGATGCCAACGCGGCTCGTGCTCTCATTGTGTGCGCCCCTCTCTTCAGGCTTCTCAATCGAGTCGATATGGCGTCGATGAAGTTCACCGTATACTTCCTTGGCTACGAGAGCGAGGCCGACGTGCCGACCGATCCAGCCGAGCGAACCAAGTGGACGTTTAGCCGGCCGGCCACTCTCGAGCTTACACAGTACGTACTTGCGTGGGATGCAGTACGTGCATGCTATGCATCACATGTGCCCTGCATGGGCCTTTGGCCCGGGCCTGCAGTTTGCTCATCGTGCTTTGCGCGAGATGATAATGATGCGTGAAATGATAATGACGTGGGAGACGATTTATTTTCTTGAGCACGCTCTCGCAGATGCGCAGAGATGAAACCCGAGGACAGAGCTGGCCGGATTGAGCTCTGTGCCTCGCATGCGCTCAGCGCAGCAAAGGAACGATCCTCTCCTGTGTATCGAATCTCAGTATGGCTTCTGCCCATGTAGCTGTGAATTTGTTAGGGATTCCTACGATGCCAGGCATAATAAAGTTATGTGCAGCATGTGAACATGTTTATTGTTGACAACCCAGAAACTAGCAAACGTATGCTGCTGCTGGCCTGTATGCAGTTAACGTGACGCCATCCCACCAGGATTCTTTATGGTCGCCCTTGTCTTGCCAGTCATAGACGCCCTCTTGCAAATGCGATGTCTTCTGCTGTAGTACATTCCACAGAGCCAGAGTTTTAATGAAAATGTTGGCTACAGTTGTAGGCCGAACACACAGTCTCAGCTGCCTGTCGATATCTCTCCATAGTCGTTCTTTGGGGTTGAAGTCAGGTGACTGGCCAAGTCAGTGTACCTGCACCAAATAAGGATTCGTCAAAAAGTTCTTTGTTGGCCTAGCACTGTGCTCAGTGTCGTTATCTTGCTGTCAGATGTAACGAGCGGAGTGTTTTAGCTTTGAAATTTAACCTGCCTGACCAACAATAACATGAGTAACGTACTTTTTCGACGAATGTAATGTAATGTATCTCCGGCTGTAACTCCACAAATCCATAAAGACTACAGCAGAGTTTTGTATAGAGCACTCACAGCCTAAGCGGCTTTCGGTACACATTCGGTAGCCAACAGACTTCATCTCACGCAACAAAGAGAAAGTGGGAAGCATAGCAGAGTCAGGAGAGCAGTTGTGGTAGTGAGTTGCATGGAAGTAACAGCTCAGGACCACTGAAAAGGATGAGCCATAGTCAGCAGTAGGAGAGTAGTTGTCGTTGGCTAAGAATTGCCGAAGCGAGTTCCAGAGTCTCGGACAGCTAGGTATGAAGGAGCCAAGCCGTCGTGGGCTTGTGAATCAGCTTAAGAGCTTTAATCCGTTATGGTGCTGATGTAGAGGCTCGCCCAGTTGCCTGATCAAAACTCAGGGGCATTTATGGGACGATATCGACAGACGACTGAGTCAGAATGTTAACCATGTACATCAGTAGCCAACCTTTTCAGTAAAAACTGGCTCGGTGGGATGTACTACTGTAGAAGGGACACTGAACAGCAGAAGCTGGTGGCCTCTATGCCTGGCCACACAAAGGAGGTCATAAAGAATCGTGATGGGCTGATATCACAGTAAACCCCTACATGCCAACAGCATAGGCTTCTGTTTTCGGGCTGGGAATAAATACTTTATTATGCATGGCTTTCTAGAAAATCTTCTTATTGGCTGACCGAGTTTGCAGCTGCAGCCATGCTTGGGTATATTTTTACAGCTAAGCGATCTCCTGGTAAGTGTGATCAAGGTTCGTTACCCCTGCTCCAATGCTTTAGTTGATGAACCGAGCATGATGCTAACATGCCTGACGCCTGCAGTTTATAAGGTTTTTTTGTGGCTCATCGGAGCTTCTTCTTGTAAGAAGCTGTGTGGTTTCATTTTTTGTCTTGATGCTAATTTGCTTGATCGAAATCCTTCATATTTGTGCTCTTTATAGCTGATGTTTGGGATCCTCAAGTGATTTCGAGATCTCGCTGACAAGGTTCCTTAAGCCCGATTGATGTTTGTGTACTACTGCTAAGTAAAGATGACCTCTATATAGACTGCCGTGCATGCAGCCACGCCGTATTCTGCCTCTGCTCGAGGTGGCCTTGTTCGTGTCTTCTTTTATCGAATAATATAAATGAATTATATTATTCTTTTATCGATGCCCGACATAATAATAATAATAATAATACACTTGATAAAGCGCCCTCAGAAAATGTAATCTCTTTCTAGGCGCTTTACATTTGCTGCTAAGGAAACGCGATTGAATGGTTAGTGGTATCATGCTTGATAAACAACATGAATAACATGGTTAGTGGTGACATGCACAGGGTCAGCATGCAAGTGTGATTAGTGGCAGCATGCACAGTGTCAGCACACATAAGCACATAAAGGACAAATCCACGGAGACCCACTAAATGCTGTCATAACGAGGTGCGTTTTCAAGTTTTTTTTAAACATGGTCTAGTCAGGGGATGTCGTGACGTAAGTTGGGAGTGAATTCCAGGCTTTGGGGGCTTACGAACTAAATGCACGGTCTCCAAAGGGTTTGAGGTTTGTACGAGGTAGTGGTAAACTGTTGGATTCCGAAAAGCAGGTGGTACGATGCTTGGCCTGGAAAGAGAGTAGATCTGATAGATAGGCTGGAGCTAAAGAATGAAGGGACCTAAAAGTGGGCGACAAAACCTTGAAGTCGATCCGTTGCTTGACTGGTAGCCAGTGCATGTCGGCGAGAAGTGGCATGATGTGGCAACTGTGAAGCTCACGACAGAAAAGCCTAGCTGCAGAGTTTTGCATCAGCTGTAATCGCCTGATTGCACATGCCGGTAGGCCAGCAAGCGGTGAGTTACAGAAGTCAAGACGGGATGTCACAAATGCATGGACTAACTTTGATTTGGTATTCTCATTTCAACAAATCCGAATTTTAGCAATGTTGTGTACCTGAAAGTAGGCAGACTTTACTCTGGAGCTGACGTCGTCTAACGAAAGGTCACTATTCAACATGACACCTAGATTTCGTTCAGACTTAACAGAAGATATGCTGGCAAAGCCGATTTTGAACGTTAGTCTTTCCAATTTCTGAGTCACACTTGGTTTACACAGAACTAGTAAGTTGGTTTTATGATTTAATTTAAGAAAATTTTCTGTCATTCATGTGTGGATGTCATCAATACATGCAGCAAGGGAGTTAAGAGAATTCGAGGTGCTCGAAGGCTGGGAATCAATGCAACGATACAACTGAGTGTCATCCGCATAGAAGTGAAAGCCTACATTATACTTTGCAATCACATCGGCAAAAGGGAGAGTATAAACCGTGAAAAGAACCGAACCTAGCACGGAGCCCTGAGGTACCCCATATTTCAGAGGTGCCTCGGATGATCTTTGTCCATTCATGTCAATACTCTGGAGTCTCCCACTGAGATAGGACCTGAACCATTCCAGAGCAGTGCCAGTGATGCCGAGGCGAGATGAGAGGCGCTCAAGAAGGACTTATTGATCGATGGTATCATTAGCTGCCGAAAGATCGAGCAAAACAAGCAGAGGTACTCTACCCATGTCTGCATTCCTAAGTAGGTCGTTGTTCACCCAAAGCAATGCTGATTCTATGGAGTGATTAGCTCTAAAGTCAGACTGGAACTTACTAGCAAGGTTTGAAGTTTCAATATATGACTTCAGCTGGTCTGCTACGACTCTAGCTGACCGGTGGCACATGCCTTAGCCGTGCTGCTGCCTCTCGAATGCTCGTAGTGTTGACCGTGGGTTTTGTGTCTACCATGGCTCAGCTGATCTTGTCTGTATTGGCTCAGCTGATCTCGTCTGTGTTTGGCACTATACCCACTGCTCATATATAGGCTTGCGACCAACCGCACATTGTTCAGCATTTACTAGCTGGCCACCTCTGTGAATTTCATGTTATATTTGCAAATTGGATTATTAGACTCTCTTTACCGTCCAGATGCATGCAGCATGCAGTATCAGGCGTCGGGCCTTGCATAGCAAAACTCTTTGGTGTGCTGTGCATCTGCTTGGTCAAGAGGAAATATATTAGGGTGAGGAAGGATATTCGAGTTGTGACTTTTAAATTTGTTTTAGTGCGAATGGGACAGGCTGGTGCTGCTAAGGCCCCTATACTTTTGGCCCAGTCATATCGTATGGACAGGCCGGAGTTAAAGGACTGCTTAAATGCGATTTCAAAATGAGCTTTTATAAGTGGTTGTAGATATGTTTGTAGAATGTACTACTTTGATTAAGTCTTGAACTGAACCGATCGCGGTCAAGACGCTCAGCATTCGAGTTGCAGCCCGGTCATATGACCTACCAGTTGCAGGATAGCAGAAAGTTAATAGATGCTTTAAATGCTTGCATCGGCAGCTAAGAAATGTCAGGATGCGTTAATGTGGTCGTGCTATGGCACTGACTCGGAGCAGCAATCTTCAGGACTTGATGCTAGCTGCCTTCCTTGCTTGTTCAGTTTCCTGCTTGATGCTTCCTTCTCATGTGCTCCGTTCATGCCCTGCATCCACCATTTGCTGAGGCAGCCTCTGGCACTTTTTTAAATAATTTGTAGAGAGTGCTGTTAGCGTCATCGATTTTCAGTGGTCTCATGTTGTTATGTACAATGTCGATTGCCGTCTTATTTTCTCGCTGTTTCATTTTTGCCACAACAACAAAAAAAGTAAGACTGACGTGCAGTATGCTTTCTGAGCACCATCTGTCTATATTGAACGCATCTTAAATACTACTACGTTTTTTATACCATGGGCAAGGACTTTGAGCAGCTAAAGCATTGGAGCAGGGGCAACGCACCTAGACAGTGGCTTGCCACTTCGGAGATGCCCTTCGAACTTTGTAGTAACTGGGGCACTGAAGTGGACGAAGTTCAGAAGTACCATACGGGAAACTCGGAGCCTCGTGGATTTGGTGAGGCTACTTTCTCTATTTCACCTCTCTCTCTCTCTTTCTGTCTCTCTCTCTCTCTCTCTCTGTCTCTCTCTGTCTCTGTCTGTCTGTCTGTCTGTCTGTCTGTCTGTCTGTCTCTCTCTCTCTCTCTCTCTCTCTCTCTCTCTCTCTCTCTCTCTCTCTCTCTCTCTCTCTCTCTGTCTCTCTGCCCCCCCCCCCCCCCGTGGCAATTGTTGGATAAGCTTGTGCTTATGCGTACTGACACTGTGCATGCGGCCACTAACCACACTTGCATGCTGACCCTGTGCATGTCACTCCTAACCATGTTATTCATGTTGTTTATCAAGCATGATATCACTCACCATTCGATCACATTTCCTTTGCAGCAAATGTAAAGCGCCTAGAAAGAGAATGAGTCCTCTGAGGACGCTTTATCAAGTGTATTATTATTATTATTATTATTATTATGTCTCTTTATTTAGTGCTCTGCCTGTGTGATGTATAGACATTTACTTTTGACTAGTAACTGATTACATGATCGCACTCTGAGCATGATAGATGTTGATAGGCAATTTTTTTGTTTGGTTTGTGAAGAAAAGGAGCAAGCAACTGTCGAGCAGCCGATCTAGCCTTTGGTTTTAAATAGGCTTTAGCTCAGCTTTCTTATTTCAGACCGATCGTTTTTTTGCACTTTAATGCCACGATGGTTTGGCCCAGTGGTCAAGGTGCTTTTGTCGAACCAAGGTCAAGGGCCGAGTACCTTACCTCTGGTGCAAAGACCCAGGTCGTCATGCACAACGTTTAGTCGAATGCCTGCAGCCGTTCAGCCCAGTCAGAGTTGCATATACATTCCATAGGATAAGGCCCGTCACGAACACAGTGTGTGTCATATTTAAAGCACCTAAATACAGTTTAAGATATTTTAGGGCGCTATAAAGAGTTATACTATTATTATTATATTAATTTGATGCAAGGCTATCTCATACGTTTATGTACGTTTATTTTCTTGGTTCGGCCTACCTGTGTGAAACATTTTTGCATCATCTGGAGGTGAGGAGTTAAGTGCGAATGCTGCCTGATCTTGTCTATCTTATTGTCAAGAAAAGCTAGAGAAGCGATTTACTAGATCACTTGAAGGTTGGCCACTGTAATGTTTACATTATGTCATTTTTTACAAGTGCTTAATTTGAATTGTCATACCTGGAAGCTTCGCATGTACCTTATGTAGATCCCGATTTTGGATAGGATGCTCTAGTGGTGGTTTAAGTGATCTGCAAGGCCTGGAGAGCTGTCATACTTTCTTCCGTGGCCTTAACTTGTTAGCTTCTTGTTAATGTGCCCTTATGCAGTCGTGGACCAACACTATTATCTGGTTTTGAAACTGGTAAGATATGAGGTTTGGCTTCGTAACTGCAACGGCCTCTCGTCGATGTGCTTACAGCAAAAATCAGCCGCCCCTTTCAGCTTTTGGTGCACACACACACACGCCAATGCCTTCGTTTTTGCTTCAGACTAATATCTGCTGTGCTAGCAACGATTGTACGAGTATTGCAGGGCTTTGGATCCACAGCTGAGGCTCGCGGCAGTTGCAACCAAGCTGTAATCTTCGGCTTGCTGACACTATGGCACGATTGAAAGTGTGCATTCCTAGGGCTACAGGTAGGGCCCTTTAGTTTGTCATGGTACTAGTGTTCCCTGGGGAATAACCGAAGTCAAATAAGGGTTGGAGCAGACTATTGTAGAAGAACATGTGCCAGTAGTAATTAAGTGCTTTTATCCTCAGAGATGAAAAAGCCAGGAAAGTGGAAGTTTAAGCGATCTCCCAGAGATCTGAGTAACTCACTGGCTTTGGCTAGCCATGTATGCCCTTCTGAATGGTGGGCAGTACATCGGCAATACCGAGGGCTTGGTAGCTTGGTACATTAGTACCGAGGTCTCGGCATGTAGCCGGCAGCAGTGATCTTTCACTGGCCAAGGTAGGCCAAGTGGAACTGCATGGAGATGAGATGCCCACCAATAGGTAACCGACGTGCCATGCTGCTTGTGCTGCTGTGCCACCGGCTGCCACTTGCTGCACCAACTGCCTCCCCACTTCGTAGGGTGCTGGATGTAGGGCAAGAAAGCCAGTCGGAACTAGTAGCTAGGAGGAAGTAGTATGGACGCAGAGCAGAGGAGGTATGCAACAAAGAAAGCTACATCACGGTGAACTGAGTCGGGCCATTCTTTAGGAATTCACAATCTCCAGCAGTCAATGATGATGACATTGTTGCATTATTGCTGCTGAGTCTTTCTGATCTTTTGTTCTTTTTATTTAATTTATTATATTTATTAATTATATTAATTATTTAACTAATATATTTATATAATCTATTTATTTATATTATTTATTTAATAATATTTATTTAAATATGGTGGTTCTTTATTAGAAGTATTTTTGCATGCTCGCATGCCTCAAGCTGCTGGGACACCGAAAAGCTGCTCGAGCGGAACATGCTGCATAGCAGGAAGACGAAGTCTCGGTGGCTCTACTGGTAATTCAGTAAGGCATACCTTGTGCTGGGGTCAAAGGTCGTAGCGCTGTAAAACGTCAAATGTTGGGTTCTGTTGATGTCGCGGCCAATCGTGACTCGCCAGAACTATTTGATAATGCTGACTATTGCATGTGGCACCTGAAATCTGGCAAGCAGAACGAGATCAGTCTCAGTCGGCCCTTTTTTTGTTCCTCATCACGTGTCACTTTAACCAACAGCTGAGCTGCTTCGACCTCCCGTGGGTGGGTGCTCTGTCCCCCCACCCAGTGGGACACAAGGGCAGTTAAAGCCTGATCCTTGCGGCTATGGTATGCTGACTCGTTAAAGTGATGCCGTTAGATCTGTGTTACTCATTTTTTTTTACTAGACGAGTGCCCAGCTCGGCATTGTACGTACGGTCTGTGGGCTTCTGTCCTACCTTCGTCCTAAGCCTGCTGCCCAGCTGCCTCTTTCATGGAGCTATGTACTGTGAGGCTGCCCCATGTTTACTGCATATGAGCCAGTCTTAATCAAGAGGGTAGCATTGCAGCCTCCATAGCTATCTTGTCTTATATGGTGGAGCCTAGCTGATCTAATCATAAGCCTTTTGAAAGCATTAAAGCTGATGTTAAGGAGTCAGTACTCATTGCCTGACGTCTTTTTGAGAACATTGAATTTATTGCTTGAAATTTGCATAGATCGTCGGCTGGTGACTGGGCTTAACTGTTCCGAGTGCCTGGAGTTCTTGGGTCCACCCTTCCTGTTCGATTTTTATACCGTGCCTTTGATTAGCAAAATCAGCTAGATCTACGTGAGCTGTCGTCCTGCAATCCAGAAGTCGTGCTAGTAGCAGCCTGCCGTGATTGCTCTTTGACTTCCAATGGAAGTGATCTTCCAATTAATGTGCAGCCTTACAGTAGGGACAGCTGTGTATGTTAATTTGTGTACGTACGGCCTGTGAGTTTGTGTGAGTGCCTGTGTATGTGTGTGTGTGTGTGTGTGTGTGTGTGTGTGTGTGTGTGTGTGTGTGTGTGTGTGTGTGTGTGTGTGTGTGTGTGTGTGTGTGTGTGTGTGTGTACTATTGGTTGATCGTTGCCAATCGAGGGTCAGGTAGAGGTCGGTAAGCATATAGTGTGCCTCGCATCAACACATTGCATTGTATACTTGGAATTACCAATGTCGGCGCCCACATCAACGCATTGTTTACATGCAATCACTGGATTAAGGGAAGGGCCGCCAAGTTGAGTCATAGGCTAACCTTGAAAATGTCCTGATACTTGCAATCACTGGATTAAGGGAAAGGCTGCCAAGTTGAGACATAGGCTACCTTTGAAAATGTCCTGATACCCACTCTGATTAGTGAAGCTTGTATTTTGAGCAGTAGATCGTAGACTAGATTTGACCGTACCCACAAAGCTAATTAAAGGATTGGTCTTGTCTCATATTTTTCATCCTACTTAAGAATTCTTTCGTGCATCATTCGTCGAGGCCAGATGTTTGTATTTAGTTACACTCACCTCTTTTCTTTTGCTACCGGGCAGTGAGGCATATGCAAGTAGATCGTGAGATGAATCTTCATTATTTAATGTATGAAATTTTCAAGTGTTGTATGTATTTTCTAGTACTTAAGATATCAGCAATATTCAGTATTGGCAATCTGAATTAAATAAACGTTGTTCGTCCCGACATTATAGAGGGCCGCGATAGGTCACTGGTTTTTGTTCGTGGACTGCTTGCTCATGACTAGTGGTATTTGATTTCTCAGGGGAGTAATTGTGGTTACTTTGCAGGTGCTTGGAGTGAAGCACTAATCAAGTTCTAAGTGTCTAGTTTCTTTTGAAGGACACATTGGCATCGCAGTACCTGACGTGGAAAAGGCCTGCCAGCGGTTTGAGGTACTTGGTGTGAATTTCATTAAGAAGCCAAATGATGGTGAGAGATGTGGCACCATCCATTGATCTAACGATGTGCAACGATCCAGTTATGCTTACTCAATATTCTCTTCTTCTTTGTCCTGCTTCTTTGTAGTGTTGTGCGCTTACTTTTCTATTTCGATACTGTAGTGGTAGACTACATATGCTTGCTTATATATGTGTGTCCGTGCCTGTGCGTAAATGTGTGTGCCTATGTGCATGCATGTGCGCTTGCCCACACTCACTTGTACTTTAGCACACGTGCTTACGTGTGTGGTTGTGCACCGGTGGATGTAGGTGAGCATGTATGTGGGTGCGAGAGTGGAGGCCTGCTGAAGATGCATCGTCTTCAGATCCATCTTAAGAACTGTCTTCAAGCTTTTTCAAATAGGTTTATTTGGACCCACAAGCCTGCATTCAACCTGCGTGGTAAATGTTTCAAATAGACACCAATCAAGTGGCCAACGCCAAAGCTTCTGGCTCTGCAGTCTTTCAGGGTCGTAGCCTGGATTTATGGCGAGAGTCATCTGACATAATAAAGTGTGCACTATCAATTGCAAAAATGATGCATTTGCGCTTCTAAGAAAATGTGGCCACCACGCAAGTCCCTTCTACTGCGAGGCAAGATACGCCACGTTCTAAAGAAAAATTTCTGCTGCTAGTTACAATACTATCTACACTTGATTTGGCCTGTTTCAATAAAAATAATGTCTCCCATCGTAATTAACCAATGTCAAGAAGGTTTGTCGAGCAGATTTCTTAGTGACATACTGAAAGCCCAGGTAAGCCCTGAGTAGCTGCTGGTTCCATTCTCATTTATGAGAAACTAGGCACATCCACACTCGCAATTCTAGAGTGCCGTGCCATTATGATTAAATGTCGAGAAAAGACTTAGGAATGTGTCCAGCAATCAAATTATTCTTTAGGGCAAATTTAAAAAGGCGAACCAACACGCTAGAAGTGGGATCGGCATAAAGTTAAAAGATGATTATGCAAACCGTTTCTAATCCGGAAGTAAACCGGATGCAGCATATCCATAAAGAACAAATACACCGATCTGAGTACCATGTGCGACTTGTGTCCCTACTTGTTGAACCTTGGTACATCGAAGTGCAAGTTAGCAGCTTGTTGGGCTGTATGCTTATGACTTTTAGACAGCTTTATGTACAGTGTAGCTTTGCGCCATATAAATCCTGCAACTCAGTCAATTCTCCTTGGAACGGCTTGAAATTTCGAATTTGAGTTCAGTGCTGCTAACACTTAGCTGTAGTAGTTTATTTTTCATTTGGGCTGGATAAGTGTTGCTATACTTATGCATGATTGCACAAAATCCAACTCGAAGACGATTGCTGACATGTAGCAATACTTATTCAACTAAATCAGAATTAAACTAAAGCAATCTTAAGCAAGCAGAGCTGAACACGCCTTTTAAATTTTGCAATGATTCGTGGAGTGTTGGCCAAGTTATGGAATTTAAGAAGCATAAAGCTACAGTGTAAATGAAGCTGTATAAAAGTCACGAGCATGCAACTCAACAAGCTGCAGACATATACCTCGATGTACTAGGTACAAAAAGTTAGGATACAATTCCCATAAGATGCAGAGATCGATTAATATTTTTAATTGAGATTTATTTTGCTTCTACCTTTCGAATTTGAGTTCAGCTCAGCTTACACTTACGTGCAGCAGTTTATTTTTCATTTGGGTTGGATAAGTGTTGCTATACCTATCCATGGTTGAACAAAATGTAGCTCGAAGACTATTGCTGATATGTGTAGCAATACGGGTGGTTTGCATAAGCATTTTTTCTCGTATGCGGAAGTCGTCAGAACTTTCGACCTTAGTACTAACATACTTGTCTTTTCTAAGGTACCCTAAAGAAATAGTTGATTATTGGACAAATGTGTTCAATCTCTTCTCCATATTTGCATTAAAGTCTTCATGCTACACGTTTGCAATGTTTCTTGCATCCACAAGTTAATGAATGTTGGATCAGTTGCCAGCAAGCCTGCGAGGCATCAGACAGGTTGTCTATAAGGGCTGCTAATGCCCATTTGAATTTTCCGAGTCTCTGTTGCAAGGATCAAGAAGGCGAATGTTGGATCAGTTGCCAGCGAGCCTGCGAGGCATCAGACAGGTTGTCTATAAGGGCTGCTAATGCCCATTTGAATTTTCCGAGTCTCTGTTGCAAGGATCAAGAAGGCGAAGTGACGATTGATCTTTTCGCGTATGTGTTTAGTCCTGTACACTGTCCACTGTATATGCTGAAGGAAGTTTCTACTGACATGTAGAATTCTCTTAAATAGTTTGGCTTTTTTAATTAAACAAACAAACCTGGTAGTGCTTGCATCGATTTCTGTGCTTGTGTGGACTCCTCCCCACTTACTTGCCTAGTCACGTTAAAGAAGTGCAATTTTGCATACTCCCTGATCGCCAGCCATAGCAGGCCCAATGGTTGCAGTTTGACAGCCAATTTGTAATTACAAACATGCACATTCGTTCCCACAGTACTCAGTGATTTGACTCAAGCACGTTAGTTATAGTTTAAAGCCGTGTGTTTAGTGTTTTAGAGAAGAAGACTTGATCTGTAGAGCAGTGGACTGTGAACCGGCAGGTTTCAGGAGCATTCCCTGCTCGAGACAAGACTCTTTTTTGGTACTCATTCTCACGACAGACGACCAGCATTTTGAAACTACTGGTTTCGATGCGTATGAATATGGCAGATTTCTCGATGAAAGTCACATCCTCTTTAAAGATCTCATAAAACATGAAATTTGATCTCTGTGAGGGTATTCCATACCTTCTGATCTGTCTTTTATTCTGCTCCATTGAAGAGTGAAACTGTAACATATCCGGTGAAACTTTGAATTATCGGTGGGCTCTTGAGCTTTGGGTAGACCTAGAGTGTTTGCTGCTGCATAAGCTGGTATAAATCTGAAATCGCCTATACCAAAGACTATTCAATGTAGTCTTTTATTCTGCTCCATTGAAGAATGAAACTGTATTTGTATTATTGCTGGTGAAACTATGAATTATAGGTGGACTCTTGAGCTATGAGTAGACCTAGAGAGTTTGCAGCTACTTTTAGCTGGTATATATCTGAAGTCGCCTGTGCCAAAGGCTATTCGGTGCTTCATTCACTACTGTCGACCATTACCCGGCAATTGCTATTTTCAATTAAAGGGTCACTATAAAGCTCGATGACTTGTGAATGGCCTGATAAAGTTTCTTGTATGACTCCTTTGCTCCTCATATGTTCAACTTGTATCGTGATGTCTGGATTTATTTTAAGTGCTTTCTCAGACTCTTACTGGACGTGCCACTTCAAGGCTGGCAATTGTTGCAAAACTTGCAGCTCGTCTGGTCTATCGTCAATGGCATAGCTGCCAAATCAAGCCGCACCACCCAGCTGAGAAGCATCGGCCATCTATCAAACAGATAATCGATTTCAGGATCCTCAGTCTGGCTTACATGTTGCTTTATTCGCTTGATCAAGCCTACATCTCCGACCTCCTACCTACCCAAGATGCTCTGGCACCACCAGCTCCTCAGCATCTTGTCATCTCTCTGTTACTCATGCTAAATTGAAATCTTTTGTTGGTCGAGCATTCAGCTCGTGCGCACCGAAAACGTAGAACTCGCTTCTGGCTTCGGTCACTTCCTGAAGTGGCCTTGCATCACTCGAGACGCATCTTTGGACGCACCTGTACCGTTCAGCTTTCCATTTGCCCCAGTGGATTTGACTTTGTTGTTCCTACGCTCTTGGCCAAGTTTGTACCTGTGCAGGATTATGTGAATTTTACCTGCCTGGGGTCCCGCCAACCAGTGGCCCAGAGTGTCTTCATGTTTGCCAAAGCCTGTTGGCTTAAGCTTGATGCTTGTTTACTATTGCATGGTTGATACCGTGCATTTTGCTGGCCCTTGGTTATTCAGTCTTTTGCAGCAAGTTGTAAGGTGAACGGATTAGAAATTTAGTTCTCTTAGGGCACTATGCACGACATCATTATTATTATTGTGATTACTGAACTCATATGCATCTTGTTGAAAGCATGCCTAGTCATCTGCTATGGCCACCTATTTGCTGCTTTTTGCATCTTGATTCGCTGACAAAGCTAGTAGGAATCTTTGTTTTCAGCTAGGCCACTTTTCTTGACCGTGTGCTTGCAAATTTGTGCTGTGTAAAACTGGACGAATTGCCTGAGCTACCTAACTGGTAGCATGGAAGCCAGCTACCTTAAAAATGTAACCATCTTTGACGTTGCAGGTAAAATGAAGGGCCTTGCTTTTATTCAGGACCCTGATGGCTACTGGATCGAAATTCTAAGTCCCAATGCAAAGATCGAGCTCAATGCATGAGCCATGCCCGTTTGACCCCGCGTCGTTCCCACCGTGCTGTCGCTCCGCCATCTTGTCCAGTCAGTGCACTTCTCAGCTGCATTGGCAGTTATAACTTGGTGCTTTGCTGAGCGGTGCTTTAATAAAGATCCTGCATCTGCAACGCACTGAGCCGAGCCTTGCGTATCAGCTGGCAGCTGCCATTTTAACCTTCCTGCTATCACTAGAGGTTGTTTTTGGTATCGGGCTTGACTCTGCCAGCAATTAACGCTTGCAGTACTTGTCGTTTGGACATGGACCCTGCAACTTTTGATCGTAAGCAACCGGGCCCTGTCATTTGCAGCATCGACTTCAGAACTAGCCCAATTGTACGTAGCAGTCTGAGACTTCTGTCACGGCCAAACCAGAACTCGAACTTGATGAAGTTACACATATTGTCTCCGAAGTGCAGAGAAGCAAATGGGCACTTGCGAATTACACGAAAGTTCATTTGACCAGTTTTTCCATGAAAATGACAATATGGCAATGCATGCCACCCAATTTTGACCTTCGGTCATGGCACTGGTGACGATGTCTCAATAGATGCTTCGGAAAAACAACAAGAGCCAGGCTGACGACTTATCTCCACTGGTAACCGTGCCTAGTGCTTCGCGTATGGGTGATGTGAACGCGGTCGTAATAACCTTCGTCCTCAATTCAGCACCCCAATTGCTTGTTACGATCGGCCCAACAACCAATGAGTGGGAGGAATTAATCAACATCTACGGGCGAATGTCTTTTCTAAAGCGCATTCTCATCAACCTTGCCAATAGGGAGCGAGATAGGCAGACAGCCAGAGAGAGGCAGAAAGAGAAAGACAGAGAAACAACAAGAAGGCGTACTGTACTGTATTAAAGAGAGATGAGGAGCTTGATAAGGATTGAAATTGACGAATTAGTACATACATGCTCCTTAAAATAAGAATGATAATATGTATATAGCATATATTTATATAGCACCCTCAGGGAACTTTAAATCTCTGTCTAGGCATTTTACAGGTGCTGTAAAGGAAGTATGATAAAAAAAAAGTTCGTGGAAAAATGCACGATGTCAGCTAACATAGCATGATCAGAGGTGACATTCACAGGGTTACCATGTCAATATGGCTAGTGGCAGCATGCAGTGTAAACATGCATCGCACTCAAATGACAAATCATAAGGAACCTCTAAATGCTGTAATAAACAGGTGCGTTTTAAGCTTCTTAAATGGCATCATGCCAGGGTAGGATGTTAGTAGGGACTGAGTTCCAGGCTTTGGTGGCATACGAACTACAGGTACGGTCTCCAAAGGATTTGAGATTCGCACGAGATGTAGCTACACGATTTGATTCAGAAAAGACGGATGTACCTGGTGAGAAAGTAGATTTAATAGGTAGGCTGGAGCCAGAGAATGAAGGGACCTAAAAGTGAGTGACAGTACCTTACACTCGCCTCGCTGCTTGAATGGGAGCCTGTGGATGTCGGTTAGAAGTGGTGTGATGTGGCAAATGCGAAGCACACACAAGACAATCTTAGCAACAGAGTTTCGCACCACCTGCAATCTACTGATTGCACAGGCCGGTAGACCAGCACGCAGCGAGTTACAGAAGTCGAGTCGGGAACCCACAAATACGTGGATAAATTTGGATTTAGTATCAATGTTTATGCAAACCGAATGTTGGTAATATTACGTGTACTGTGTCACTGATTTGGTCATTTAGTGAAAGATCACTTTGGAACAGAGTACCAAGATTTCGTGCAGATGCAATAGGAGATACGCTGCGAGAGCCGGTTTTGAGCTTGAAGTTTTCTTAATTTGTGAGTAACACTTTGTTAGCCCATAACTAGTTAGTTGGTTTTATCGTCCGTTAATTTGAGCACGTGCGCTGCCATCTGCTTGCAGATGTCAGCAATACGTGTAGTAAGGGAGTTGAGAGAATTCGACGTGCTGGAAGGCTGGAAGGGATCAAAGCAATGGTACAACTGAGTGTCATTTGCACAGAAGTGAAAGCCTAGATTGTGCTTGCCGATCACATTGACAATAGGAACAGTATAAACTGTGAAAATAAGTGGACTAAGCACAGAGCCCCGATGTACACCGCACTTCAGTGGTTCCTCGGATGATATTTGTCCGTTCACATCACTGCTCTGGAGACTCCCACTGAGATTGGACCTAAACCATTTTAGTGTTGTTCTAACGATGCCCAAGCGAGATGAAAGGCGCTCGAGAAGAACTTGGTGATCAATAATATCAAACGCTGTCGAAAGATCGAGCAAAACAAGCAGAGAGACTTTACCTAAGTCTGCATTCCTGTAAAGGTCGTTATACACCCGAAGCAATGCTGACTCTGTGGAGTGATTAGCTCTAAAAACGAGACTGGAACTCTCTTGCTAGGTTTGAAGTTTCAATATAAGAGTTCAGCTGGTCTGCCGCAACTTGCTCCAGTGTCTTTGATAAGAATGGCAGATGGCAGACTGGGCTGAGGTTGCCGGTTTTCTTGATCCCGCGTTGCTTTCCTAATTGGTGGCTTGACTGTAGCCTTTTTGACAGGTGCTGGGAATGGCCAGAGGCTAGGAATATAATAATAATAATATATTTGCATGGCGTTCTGAGAGAACTGAATCTCTCTCTCTCTCTCTCTCTCTCTCTCTCTCTCTCTCTCTCTCTCTCTCTCTCTCTCTCTCTCTCTCTAGGCACTTTACAGATACTACATATACAATATTGCACAGTTGGTCATGACAGAAGCAGATATGTGCATCGTAGAAGTAGGACTGTGGGAATAGAGTCTCGAAGGGTAACTGTCTTATTTGACTGGGAGATGAATTTCAGGATGAGGTCATTCGCCACATGGCCCCCTTGACTGTAGACATTGAGGTGCTGCATGGAATTGATGGATGCGAGTCCAGAGGGGATGCTATAATCCTATAGATGCACTCCCTGATCCTGTCTATCATGCTGACAAAGAAACTGGAGAAGTGATCAGCTAGATCACCGAAAGGATCAGGGTAACGAGCTAACTTGGGAGCGGTGAAGAAGATGGTTGATCGCAGAGGTCAGAATTTTTTTATTGTGCATCTTCGGGTCAACAATATTTTGATAAAAGCAAGACTTGGCCTTTGCTAGGATCAATTGGTGCGATCTACAACAGTCCTTGTATGCCTGTTGACGGACAGCCAGCTCTGATCTCTTGTAAGATTTTTCAAGCTTTCTCTTAGTATACACAGCTAGTTTAATATTTGGGGTAAACGATAAGCTGTCCGGAAGAGGGCGCACAGTTCGCTCAGTCAAAGGTGCCAACTCATCGAGTATGTCAGCGAGTGTCGTGTTATAGCATTTTAGCAATGATTAAAGGTCGGAAGGGGTATTGAGCAGTAGGGGCGAGAACAATGATATCGTGCTGACAATATCGATATCAATGGTCTTGAGGTTTCGCGACGATTTTGGATGAAGAGGAAGGCACACACTGTACAGCGAATGGAGTCTGCATGTGTTCAGACGAGAAGAATTAGGTAATAATAGGGAATGATAGCATACAGATGCGGAAGAATATCTGATCGAGTATGTGACCCTTATTGCGAGTAGGATCATGCACTTGAGCCAGAAGAGTAAATGAGTCAGTCAGAATACACAATTTGGCACCTAAGACGTCAGTTAAGTTTTCATAAATAAAAGTTAAAATCACTCATATCGAGGAAAATCAATATCTTGCACACGGAATCGAAATGAGATCAGATAAATGTGATGTAAGTGAGGACTCTGTACCTGGGGTGATATAAAACTGCCATCTGGCCCCAGCTCGCGAGCTGGCTTCGCTTAGGTTTCATTTCACTAATGCCCAATTTATGGACTCTAGCAACAGCGACCGCATCTATTCGAGCGAAAAAGATATTAGGTATGCACGCACGAACACATTACCTATTAGGCAGGCCAAATTGACCTCAACCAAGACGATCTGCAACAGATGGATTCCAACTGAGTTCGACGATTTTCAAATAGCTGATTAATCACCTATACAATGGCGGGGCTACTGGACGAGAACGGGAAACACTTGCCAAACGCGTGTCGAGGGTAAGTGTTGAGAAAACACGGCAAAGATTGGTCTGATAATTGGTTATTTATTTAAGGGTAACTTTGAAAAGACGTACACTTTAGAAATTCAAACCGAAGTATCACGATATCCATATGAAAGGAAGGCATGAAAGAAAGCGATTATGCAAATCATGTCTAACACGGAAGCAAACCGTAAGCAAAATAGGAAGAAATAGCAAATTTACCGATCTCGGCATCAAATGTGAATTGCACCCAATTTTATGAATCTTAGTTTACCAATATGCATGTTTGCAGCGTGTTGAGGTTCACGCTTGTGACTTCTATGCAGCCTCAAATGCAATGCAGCTTTGCGTCTTGTAAGCTCCATAACTCAGACACAGACTTCACGGATCAGCATGATATTTCAAGAGCGACTTCAGCTCTGCTTTCGCATCTCTGCACTAGTTACTGATTTTTGTTGAATACTTTTTGCTATTAATGTCATCCAACGTCCTTGATATTTATATTCTGCAGTCGTGAACATCGAAATGAATGCATCCATACAATGTCTATCAGTCACTAGTCATCCGTAAGACAAATGTAAAACACAAATTTTATTTTTCACGAACCTGCTTATATGTTCAGCTCATTAGTAGGACCTCTGGCAAGAATGCATTGAACCCCTATCAACATCTCAGCCTGATAAAACTTTGGTTCCCTTTTAGGATTATGCTTGGCTACTCAAATTGTTGCAGGGATCTTCTTAGCTCTGCATTACACCCCCGTCTATTACCTACATGTAGGTCGAGGATCTGCTATGGCTCTTATACACTTAAAGAAACTTGAAGAGTTGGAGTCATTGTCTTATTCTTAACAATTATTGCAGCCTTCCTGGACAGCTAATTCCATAAGCAGAAACGATAAAAAGCAAATTGTTTCACAGAGATTCAGTGGAATGCGAGCGAAATAGATGCATCTTTGGCTGAGACATGCACGATGCGAAGTCAATGCAGTTTGCGACAGAAGCAGAAAAACGGGCGCCAGAATTTCAGTGCATACTAACTTATAAGGCACTAATAGATGTTAATTTAGTGCTAGAAATAGCAGTGCAACTTTTTGAAAGCGGACCGCATGAGAGCAAATTTTAAAAGCAATGATTTCGGATATTAGGCTAGTGCAAGCAAGTGCAAATAAATAGGCTGGAGTGAATCTTGAAGTCAATTCAATATTTGTTAGAGAGCCACTGGAGATCTGGTAGAAGCTGAGTGGCATGACAGTAATGCCATTGAAGGCAGACCAGCCGAGCTGCTGGGTATTTCACCAGTTGCATGACCTTAAGGTCAATCGAAAGGGGTCCTGAATGAAGAGAGTTGTAGTTATCTGTCATAAATCCTTGATCCAAGCCGCTTCGCTGCCATTGTCGTTCGTGAACCTCGGGCAACCTCGGAGCCTAATGCAGAATGGCATAATTTCTGTTGGCCACCAACACAGTGACATTCACTTACTTCATTGACTTTTGCGTCTCTTTCAATAAGGATTCCGCATTGTATACAAAGCCGGAGAGAGCGCTAGTGAAGTGACGCGAGAATTCCCAGCACTGCATTAGCTTTCGGTATAAAAGAATGCGTACATCGCACAAGTCACTGACGGGCTAGGGAAATTGGGATTCGAAATATTTTCCGAAGTCGAGCACACAGATAATACATGTGTACGTTAAAAGGTCGAAGCTTTTGCTTTCGGTAGCGAATGGGAAAGACAAACCCTTAAGTACAGCAGATCTAGCAGCCTCGTTTGTACAGCGGCCGTTGGTGACTATCGCAGCCCCTCTCGCAGCAGGCAAGAAAGGATTGTCTACTTCGTGACTCAGAGCCAGGACTTAAGTAGTGAAGAGCGGACACATCGCGTCCCATCGGCGCCATTTTCCCAGCCATTGTAACAAGCGAGAAGAAAGCTGAGCTTTTTGCTCCAGTGGGGAATGCAAATGGCGGATTCATGAGGCGACCATTCGATTGGCCAGACAGCGAAAGAGGATTTTTATGCGAAGAGCTAATGACTTCGACGCTGCCGGTTATGTTTCTGAGTCTGGTGGCAAAACCTGCAATGTGGCGTGTGCCAAAAAAGTGAGCAATTGACCGTCATTAAAATATTTCGTTGTTTTTCTATTATATATATATGTATATATATATATATATATATATATATATGCATTTTACTTTTTCCGCTGTTTGTACGTCGCTATACAATTAATATGCCTGCATGCTACTAAAAATATTAATATGTAATAATATATAATATAATATAATTAATAATATATACACTATATAATATAATATATATAGTATATATATATATACTATATATTATATTATATAGTGTATATATTATTTATTATAATACATTATATATTATTAAATATTAATATATTAATATATATATATATATATATACTATATATATATTAATATATTAATATATTACATTACATATTAATATATTAATATATATATACTATATATATATACTATATATATTATATTATATAGTGGATATATTATTTACTATAATAAATTATATATTATTACATAATAATATTTTTAGTAGCATGCAGGCATAGTAATTGCATAGCGACGTACAAACAGCGGAAAAAGTAAAATGCCACAGTGGCCAGGCATGGCCAATCGATCAGAGGTGACCCAAAATTAACGTAGCACCTTCACAACACTATGGCTAGGGGGAGATTTCTTCTTATATGGCATCACTATAAATGCAGCTAAACTTCGAGTGTCTATATACAGTACACATGCTTGGACCTATATCCATAAATACTTGTACATAAGTAGGAGCTATTCAAAGTGAGCCTGGAGGAATATTGGACACTTGGCATACGGAAAAGATTCTGGTAAATCGGCTTGAGCAGAAACACTGTCACTTACCGGAAACCAAGCTTATTGATATTTCTGTACATTATCTTGCTTATATCGTTGCATTTTTTGGCTCGAAAGTTTTATAAAATAAGCAAATTAATTGCACATCCAGTGCGTACTGAATACTTTGAATGCAAGTAAAATGTCCAGAAATAGATTAAGTTCTCTGATGGTGCTATTCCGATTTATTATTAGTCTCATTATTATCATTATTATGATTGTAGCCTGTACATTAACGGTAGCCAATAAAAGAATTGTATAGATTTTGGAAAGTATAGAATAATTTATAAAAATGGATTCACCGTTTCATTTAAGATCCAAGATTTATTGTTGCCATAATGTGTTTGATGCATTCGCGGACATACCAGCAAGATTGTTGCGGAAGTGAGAGAAGAAGCAAAACATTGACACACTAGCGCTTCAAGTATGAGCCAGCCTCTCACGTGTTCGCATTCATTCCAAGGACGTGCAATAATCCTTAGTGACCAAGCGATCTGTCGCAGTGATAAAACGGTCAATTGCTCGTGCATTAGGGAACGGCAACATTAGGAATTGGGATCAACTCCTGATAGAGTATGTCGCAGGTTACTCGGTACAATGGTCTCAGTCCTAACCCCTCCCGTCAGGCATTAAGCCGTCGATCGCGTAAACCAAAGAAGCAAAAGAAGTGAGAAAGTCCGCAGAGAGATTGTGCCTTATCTCCCACCTGACGCACAAGGATCTTTCTCGCTAGGGCGGTCGCACACGCTTGCAGATGCATACGATGATGCAGGAATAGGAGCATGGGACCCGCAGAGAGATTGTGCCTTATCTCCCACCTGACGCACAAGGATCTTTCTCGCTAGGGCGGTCGCACACGCTTGCAGATGCATACGATGATGCAGGAATAGGAGCATGGCTACCGAGGTACCGATAGTCAAAGTGATCAATACTGCCTACTTTCTGCTACTGAGGTACAGGTAACCAAAATTAGTAGCACTGCTTGCGACCAACTACTGAAGTACAAGTAGTCAAAATGAGTAGTACTGTCTACAGCACTCTTTTCCAAGCAACTAGTTTCACGTGTAATAATATCCAAGCGATCGCCGGTGTGAATAGCCGTTAAAAGATTATATTCCATTACCCGATGTCACGAGGAGAGCCTACCGCCAAGCCTGCACGACAAGCTGAGCTGCACGTGGTGCTGGTAGCCGATCCATAGATAGGCAGACTTATTTTTGTTGATTTTCCCGAACACGGAACTGTGAAGTGAAGCCACGAAGCAGTCAGTTGACACTGGGAAACTGTATTAGAACACCCGGCGGCTCTGTGCCGAAGCGCTTGCATTGGGCAAAAGGGACGACTTTTACAACTTTTGCAAGATTTCAATGTAGCTCAAAGAGAGAGTGAGAATATCTATCTAATTTGCGTAATGGATAGTGCGTGATGACGTAACAGCTCAAAGCATTGGTCAAGGTTAATTTCTGCAAAAGTGGAGACATCGAAAACCACTTGTTGCCAAAAAGTTGAGAAAGCCAAAAAAAGCAAGTATAGCTCACGAAATATTAACTGGATTTGGGGATTTTAAAGGGGCTCAGTGAATCATGGCGATTGAGAAATGTCTGTGTTTCTAATTCCTAACACTTTTTTGACTGGGCTGATTCCGTAAGCAGTCTGAGAACGCTGAAGCATCCGGTGCACCGAAGTGCCACGTGGCACCGTTTCTCTGCGACGTGTACTGGCTGCCCAACGACACGACCGGCGTTTCAACTTTCAGACTCTGCCACTCAGCTTGAGGCTCCTTTATTCTTTCGCTTCGGTCTGCCTATCTGAAATACTTTCGAATCGGGCTATGAATCACACTAGGCGCTCGTGTGGCTGAAGTCGTTTAGCTGTACCTTTGACCAGATCCTCTTGAAACCGCACCTTCAGTTCACACGCACCGAAAGCCTACGAGCTCGCGTCCAAGTGACGTCACGACACACAGTTAATTGATGATAATAGCAGTAATAATAATAAATTTGTGCACAATGTCATAAGTCTAGCTTGACACCATTTAACCAGCAGCTAAAAACCTACATGCTCCTCTAAGCATTTGCTACTTCGCTGTGAATTCCTTCGTGTGCTGCCGGGGGGGGGGGGAGACTGACACTGTATCTTATTATTATGTAGTAGATATGCTTCCATTTAAGCAAATGTTAAGTGCTAAGGATGCTGCACACAGTTATCCATATTCTAATTAGTCCAAGTATTAGGTGATTGACTGCTCGTCGTCCTACCGTCGTCGATCGCCTTAGAAAATAGTTCGAAAAATATCGAACGACTTTGGACGGCATCGTCAGTGCGAAGTCACATTTTAAATAAAGTATACTGTAGCTCACAGCCTCATATCCGGTACTTTTCTAAACTTAGGCATCCAAACACAGCTAAGGTATCGCACAAGCAGCATCAATCCTTCTCTTGCTGGTTGGTTTGGTTCAAGGGTACTCGGTACTCGCCTTTAACGACCAGGTTCGTGGGCTCGAGCATCGTGGCAACTTTAAAGCAATGGATAGAGGTGAGTTATCTTAGGGCGCTATGCAAACGAATCGTATTTTTTTATTTTGTTACTCTGAGAATGACGTTTTTCAGTCAAAATACCTATTGGCCATTGTTGTGTGCACCTGATGCATTCTGCTGTTGTAATTAGCCCAGCGCCCTGACACTAACGTACTCCTCATCTATAATAACAATAACAATAATAAAAATGATGATGCATTTGGTAAAGCACCCTCGAAGAACTCAATCTCTTTCTAGGCACTTTTGCAAGATTTCAATGTAGCTCAAAGAGAAATTGAGAATATCTATCTAATTTGCATAATGGATAGTTCATGATGACGTAACAGTTAACGTTAACGTTTACATTTATTGCAAACGAAGCATGATCGAATGGTAAGTGGTAGCACACTCAATAAAACAGCAATATTAGCATGATTTGGGGCGGAATGCAGAGGGTCATCATGCAAGTATGGCTAGTGGCAGCATGTACAATGTCAGCAGGCATGAGCACATACAAGTAAAATGACAGGAACCCACTAAATGCCGTGATAAATAGGTGCGTTTTAGTTTCTTTTTAAATATGGACAAGTCTGGAGATGTCTTTATGCAAGTCGGGAGTAGGTCCCAGGCTAAAAGCACGGTCTTCAAAGGATTTGAGGTTTGTGCGAGATATAGGTAAGCAATTAGATTCCGAAAAGTGAGTGGTACGATGCTTAGCCTAGTGGGGGAGTACATCTCATAGTTAGGCTGGAGCTAAATAATGAAGTGACCTAAAAGTGAGCGACGAAACCTTGAAGTTAATCCGTTGCTTGACTGGGACCCAGTGCAGATCGGTGAGAGGTGGTGTGATGTGGCAACTGCGACGCTCACGACAGAAAAGCCTAGCTGCAGAGTTTTGCATCAGCTGTAGGCGTCTGATTGCACAGGCCGGTAGGCCAGCAAGCAGTGAGACGCAGAAGTCAAGATTGGATGTCACAAATGCATGGACCAACTAAGATGTGGTATCCATGTCTAAACAAGCCCAAATTTTAGCAATTTTGTGTAGCTGAAGGTAGGCAGACTTGATTGTAGAGCTAATTTGGTCATCTAACGAGCGGCCATTTAGGAACATGACACCTAGATTTCGCCTACTTGGCCAATATTCGTCCGATGTAAGTGAAATTTGGAACATGGTTAGGCGGCTCCTCTTGCAGATTATATGACCCATTTGTATAGACCATAGATTGACATTTGTCTGGAGTCAGTATGCCTCTGTAAATGTTGCTGCAGGCATCGTCACAATCTTTGAACTTGATCTTCTGCTAATGTTTCATTAAGTAATTAAAATATTTGTCATCTCTTTTAGAAAGGGTGCCTTCACTGCCAGATGTCGAACCTATGTGGAATGGTTTTCAATTTTTTTAGCATTCATCAATTTTGAATCGGTAGAGTTTTTTATACAGATTCGCATGTTAGAACATTAAGCAGCACATGCAGTGACATTGACTTTCCAAGGATGTCAGAAAGTCAATGTCAAAGCCATTGCCACATCAAAAGGTTGCTAACGTTGCCAGCTTTGCTTGTGCCTATTATCACTTCGATGCTTCGATTGGCTCATACGAATGATTTAAAATCTGCTAGCGGGGATAGATTCCAGCTCTGGGGGAGATAACTACTCAACCGGTCAGCTTTCCCCCACCCCATTAAAGAACTCCGGTCCACGCGCCAGGCCTGCAGATCTGGCAGCTGCCTTGACGTCACTCTATTAATCGTAGCGGTCCATGCAGTTTCTTTTAGTCCCAAGTGCGGCCGGCCCGTTTGAAAGACACCAGCCGAGGTGTGTTCGAGCGTCCATGCGAAATGCACGCCCTTGCAATCCATGCAATGCACGTCTTTTCGAAGAGTAGCTCTCTATCGCTTGCTACAGGATAAGGGGCTCGGGTGGGCGTGGAATGAGATCGCAAGCCGCTCTGCCTGCTCCATCGCACGACCCCGAAGACGAAGCACACTTTAGTTGGCGAGCTTTCCGTAGGCACGCATCTAGTCTAACGGGCTTCGGGAGGAAGTTCGGTAGATCGCCGTAATGGGCGTAATACGTGTCGTAGCCTCTCGTTCCTGCATGTTCCGACTGGTCTGGATGGTGGCAAAGCAGCAGGTGCGATCAGCACTAAGCTGCGGGCAGCGTTCGACGAGCAGTCGCCGGCAGATTCGGGGCATGCCGGCTGTCGCAGCGACGGCCCAAGAGCCTCTGCTTGAGCATGTCGCGATTTACTTAGATTTACTGATTTAATTAGATGCAGCAGCTTTAGTGACCGGGTCGAATAAAAAATGAATGGGGTAGATCTGGCGTGACCAGCTTTGGTGGGATGAGAGAGTGAGAGGCGTGCGCTACCCCGAACGCGTCTAACCGTCCCAGGAGGACGTCGTGGAAAAATGCTGACGAGAAAAAGACCATTTAGAGATTCCAGAAGCAGCCCGGGCATCGCCGTAAGCCGCTCGGTATTCTAAAAATGAAGTTTATTAGGACTCCCTGCATGCCCGCCGCCCAATTGAGAAGCTTCGCGCTTGAGAGTGCGAACGGCGACGGAGCCGGTGAAGGTCACCGAAGCGCGCTTTTAAACAGTATCGATGTGCGGATGCACGCTCAGTGAAAGCGTCGGAACACAAATACTAGCGCGACTGAGAACGATCGCGATGACTTAAGCCGACGTCGCGCTGGAGAAGTTTCCGCATGCAAGCAACGCCCCAGTATTCAAAACGCCGCCCCATAGCAGCGACAATCCACGGCATTACGTCACAATTATTACAGCCAGCGACTTTCTATTTCCAAAATACCTCAGCGATTAAAAATTGAACGCGATTATAGTGCACACCCTGAAAATACTAGTGCAGTATCTTGGACGCACGTCTCAACAAAACGGTCAACGGTGACACGAGCACTCATTGCCGCTTCTCAGCACGGGTCAAGGAAACCATTGCGCCTCCAAATATGGCTTCCCCCGGCGCCGAGGCTGCAGTTGGAGCTGCTCCACTGCCGCCCCTTCCCGCAGCTGCTCCGCCGCCGATTCCGGCAGCTGCTCCGCCGCCTTTTCTCGCAGCTGCTCCGCCGCCGTTTTTCGCCACTGCTCTGCCACCTCTTCCTGCAGCTGCCCCGCCGCCGCTTCCAACGGCTGCTCCGCCGCCGTTTTTCGCCACTGCTCTGCCACCCCTTCCCGCGGCTGCTCCGCCGCCGTTTTCTGCTGCTGCTCCGCCGCCGCCTCCCGCGGCTGCTCCGCCGCTGTTTCTCGTGGCCGGTGGTCCGCCACCGCCTCCAGCGGCTGCTCCGCCGCCGCCGTTTCCCGCGGCTGCTCCGCCGCCGTTTCTCGTGGCCGGCGGTCCGCCGCCGCTTCCTGCGTTTTGTCCGCCGCCGCCTCTTCCTGAGCCTGGTCCGGCGCCGCCTCTTCCTACTGCCGCTCCGCCGCCTCTACCTGATCACGCTCCGCCGCCTGCTCCTCCTGTCCCGGCGCACAGCGAGCATGAAGCTGAGGCCAAGGAAGCTTCGTTCTCACAGTTTTACAACGAGGTAATCAAGGAGCGTAGCAAGCTTACATCGCCGCAGACTTGCATGAATGCTCTTAGTGGCAAAGCGAGCTCCCCTTCGTCCGGAACGCGATCTCTCATTCGCTGTAGTAAGTTACCTTTATTAACTATTACTGTCTGTCGAAGCGATGCTGTTCTATAGCTGAGCTCCGATTTCCTCTTCTAGGGACCAGGCGAACCGTCTTATTGTGCCAACGCTCTGCATGCATGACCTAGCACTGTTTCGACCTCAGCGAGAGTCCAGCCTTAATTCTCAGATCGTTGCTTTCGAAGCGATCGTGCTCGCTGATCGCTTGCTGCCGTTAACGCCTTGCATTTCGGAGCCGCCGATCGATATCCTGTGCCTTTGCATCTGGATCTGCTGTTCTGCCAAGTGATGCTAATGATATATCAGAACGACTAATTTTGTCGAACTGTTTTGTTGAGAACCCTGCCGAAGTGGTGACCGATCACCAGAGATCACCGCAGTGGCAGAGGGGCAGCTTCTTTGTGAGCTTTCTTGCTTATTTTCAGCTCATTTGTAGGTGAAAGCCATAGAAGAGCGCGATTCCGTCTACACATCAAAGCAACAGATTGACAGGTTACTGAGACCCGGTGCGACATACTTCAATCTAAATCCCTTTGATGTAAGTCTTATCTGATACCGTGAAATGGTACTCAATTTCTGCTGTTGACATGATGTCTGTGTCACGTCGTGATATGCAAACGTGACTTCTAGTTTCCACTATAACTCCACTCGTATGGTTGTGGCAGCAAGCCAAATCCACTAGCTTCGTGAGTAGCCGTGCTTTTATCAAGCTTACTAGCTTGCATGCAACTACTGTGCAGTTCTGAACACATGCTTGACGACTTCATCTGGGAGTGATTCTATCTGGTTATCAATGGCTTTCCAGAATGAGATTTGCCAGAACATCATTCTGAGGAACATGAGTGTAGCAAGGATGATTAATTGTTGCTTGACTGAATCCAGTTGAAAATGTGTGGCAATCTTGTGGCAGTCCTCTCCATCGTCTTCAAGCAGCTAATTATGCCAAAGTGTAGCATCGATCGTAGATTATGAACGATTGGTGGACCCGAACAATGGCATAATCACGATGCACTCAAGCCTGCCTCACCGATAGCACTTCTTGGATGCCTTGCTCTCCTACTGAACTCTTATTACTCCTGCAGAATTACACCAGCAAGAGCGATTTTAATTGACGACACGTCGGCAAGCGACGATTTTCTATCCAGCAATGTGTTGATGTAGAAAAGGCTGTCCTTGCTGTTGTCTGTGTTTCAAAATCGTTCTTTGGAGCGAGTCTTCTTGTGAAATCCGAGTCTGTCCAAGGTGGCACGTGCCTCGTGTGCCGTCGTAGCAAGCATCTCGAGACTGCGCTTATAGCAGTTATCTGCAGTATGTGCAGCCAGCTTCAGTGTGTCATCCAGGCCCAGGTCGATCTCAGCAGCACGGTGGCCTTGAAGGTGAGCACTGTAGGAGAGCCAGGACAAGAGCTGCTGCCGGTTTTGTCTGCCAGCCATCGTCCACCCACTGATTCATTCGGGCTGCAAGCAAACAGCTTGCCATGCATTCTCGGGTCTCAGTCTTTGCTGCTGCTAAGTTAAAGCCCTTGCTTTCCGAGGGCTTTATTTCTGTGGCAAGGTTCTCGGGTTCAAGGTTTTCTGCTTATCGAGGCTATTTCTTTTGGGCCATTCTAGAGTTTTACTTTGGCCACCTGTCAATTTCTGGGGGGGGGGGGGTTGGCCAGGAAGAGAGACTAAATCGTTTGTAGAACGCTTATGAGGTCGATCTGGCCGCTAGCAGAGGTGCCGCTCTCCTCCCCCAAAGCAAGGTTGAGGGAGGATAGGCTGATTGAGCACTCCTCGGCAAGTGGCGTGCGGGGGGGGGGGGGGGGGGAGTGTCCCGTGGGTGCCCCATCTGTATGTCCATCCGACAGCGTGTGCTCAGCCAGCGCACCGGTTGGCTCGGGCATTTGCCCAGAATCGACCGCATCGATCGATGCAGCTGGCAAAGTGCTGGGCGCATCAGTGGCAGTCATCGACAAAGGTAACAGTGCATACGGGGCGAGTTAAGGGAGCTGCTGCTGGGGTGACAGCAGCAGCGGACTTCGCACTCCCCACCTGCAGGCGGTCTGGTCAGGGTCAGGTCAGGGTAGACGATTGTCGCTGCTTGCTCAAAATTGCGTCGACTGCCTTACTCGCTTGTGCTGCGAGGTGCGCTCGAGAGTGCCCATGGCGTTGGTGCATTTGTCGTGCCCGCTCGTGCACTGGCTCGATCCCGTTCGATTTTTCTGCTCATTGACATCGATTGCGTTGCATCAGGCTGCTGCTAGATGCTACCCAGCTCGATGCCGTACCGATCTGCAGCGATCCCAGAGCTCAGCTGTTGATGTTCTGTTTGCAATCACATCAGATGACTTTTAGGTTTTAACTATTGATCCTGAGACGCCGCTGCCGGAAATCAAGAAGAAGTATCGGCAGGTATGCCAGCTTGCCCCCCTGAATCTCAGCTCGCCATCGAGTGTCAGACTGCTCTGCTAGTCTCCTCCGCGTTAGCTCATAGCATCTGCCTGTCGGTTGTCAGTAACATTTTTGTTGCATTGAGAAAGATGGGCAGACTCAGTTTGAGTTTGTATATCGTCGGTCGGTCGTGCTTTTACCTTCGATTCTTTACCGTTGTGCAGTTGACTTGCAAGCAATGTCAGCCGCAGCTTTCATGTCACCCAACTCTCCCCCATCTTTACCTGTGAAGAGCGAGTGAGGGTCTTGTGAGTGTTTGGACGTGTCTACCGCACCCACGTGCTCCAGCGCATACCGTGTGAAAGAGCAATGTTGAAAAATTACGAATATTGATTACGCAAAAAACCGAGGAGCAGTTTGATGGTTAGGTTTGAGCAGATGGTTCTGTCTTGACCCGTCTCTTGTCAGCATCATTACTGGGGGGGGCCGTGCAGGGGAAGAAAGAGACGCCGTGTGTGTGTGATGTGTAAAAAAAAAATCAGACATCCCTGATCGGCTAGGCTGGCACATCGGGCTATGCAAGTCAACTGCACAACGGTAAAGAATCGAAGGTAAAAGCACGACCGACCGACGATATACAAACTCAAACTGAGTCTGTCCAATTTTTCGGCCAATTTTTTTATGTCAAGGAAACTGAACTTGCTGCCAGCGGCACCTCTCGCCTTGGCGCAGTGACGACTATTGTCTCGCCTGCTACCGACTAACTGTACTCTATGCTTCTGACGCTGCTGCTTCCGTACTGCTCACTTCCCGACACATTCCTCCTCACTTGCTTATGCTTCTCACTCTTTCTCTGCTTCGTAAGCCGATTTCTGCTGGCTAACGTGTGTGCACTTGTAGGCGTGCATGGCTTTTGCATGCATACCGTCGGCTTAGTCTTTACGGCTGCAGAACCGGGCAGACTGAGTCTGTCTGCTGCCAGCCGTGTGTATTGCATTGCATTAAGTAATGTTAGTGTTGGTGGCTGCTTGTTCTGTAATGTAAAACTTTTCACAAATCTGTGGCCAAGCGGTTGGCCTAATGTTTGTTTGATTAAATGAAAACCTCACAATACTTGCATGCATTATGTCTGGAGCAGTGGGAGCTAATAGTAGTTCATGTTGGATTGTGCTATTGCAGTTGAGCTAGCGCGATAGAAGTCGACCTCGTGATGAACTGCAATCTACTGATGCGCGCTCATATTTGCATCGTCTAGTGCTTTCAAGGTGTTCCCTGCCGTGTACTCGATAAGTTTGCCTGACCTAGGCTGCACAATTTTCTCTGTTTGCTAGATGTCCATCCTTGTCCACCCGGACAAGAACCCGGATGATATCGAGCGTGCACAGAAAGCATTCGACGCTGTCAAAAAAGCGTACAACACGCTCGAGAGTGAGGATGGATACAAGCGCTGTCTGGAGATCATCGAGGAGGCCAAAGTGCGCACAGAGGAGATGGTGAGTCACAGCAGAGAGGGCGAGAGAGAGAGAGAGAGAGAGAGAGAGAGAGAGAGAGAGAGAGAGAGAGAGAGAGAGAGAGGGGGGGGACAAACAGAGAGAGGGACAGACAGAGAGAGAGAGAGAGAGACAGAGAGAGGGACAGACAGAGAGACCGACAGAGAGACAGACAGACAGACAGAGAAAGAGGCAGACAGACAGACTGATTAGTGTGTGTGTGTGTGTGTGTGTGTGTGTGTGTGTGTGTGTGTGTGTGTGTGCTTGCGTGTGCGCTGATATGCGTTCGTCTGTGGCTTGTCTGAATATGTGCTGCTGCACGCCACTAAGGAGTATCTACCAGCTGTAGTTGTGTGAGGGGAAGGATGGCTTTAGGGTGGATGTGAAGGGTAAGGATGGTGGTAGTGGCTCCACTGCCATTCAAGAAGAGATGCTGGAGGCAGCCAGCGCAGGACAAGCAGGCGTTCAGTGTTGGCTGTGTAACGATATACCTGCTGTACGTACATGTAGCCGGCTGTGAACAGCCCATCTGTCATGTGGGTAGGACAGCGACCCTGTCCGACTGCCACAGAGGCGCCTGCTTCCTCGGCTGCAGCAGCAAGAAATGATCTGCAAGAAATGTTGGCTGCGCAACAAAATTCAGTGCATGGCAACAGCAAGGAATGCTGGGTGCAGTATCTGACTGTGGCTGCAGCTGCTGTTACACGCTGCGCTGCGTGTGCCGCCCTGGGGACTCTGACCGCTCGGCCACCAAATACTGCCACTGTCCTTTGCCTAGTGCCTCGACTCAGGCAGCAGCAGACTCTGCATGCTGCCCTACTGCTGCTGCAGGGTGCCATTCTCGGAGCGGGTCTTGCTGTCGCTAGGAGAATGGTTTGCCATAGGCTTCCTGCCGCATACCCGCTGCTGGCGGTTGGCAGAGTTCTGTCGCATTGGCTTTGCACCGGCTCTTCCGTGGGTGGGCCGCGCTAGCTGTGCACAACGCTTGCTGCGTTTGTTGAGTGCGTGCATGCATGCCCGCGCAGTGCGTCTACCGCAGCTTCTGAGCGGCTTCACATTGCCGCTGGCCACGTCGTCGGCCTATTTCGACCAATTTTTTGACCTATTTCCGACCTTTCAACCTATAGGTCGAAAATAAGAGGAAGCAATTGAAAAAGGAGAAGAAGCCCGTGGAGGTGCCCGAGGACGATCCCGAGAAGGTAGCGAGCATGCTGCTACCGTGAGGTCCTCCCCCCTTCCTTCCTTCCTTCCTTCCTTCCTTCCTTCCTTCCTTCCTTCCTTCCTTCCTTCCTTCCTTCCTTCCTTCCTTCCTTCCTTCCTTCCTTCCTTCCTTCCTTCCTTCCTTCCTTCCTCCTTCGTTGCCGCTGACGTCAGCAGCCATCCACCACCGCTTGGTGGCTCGCGAATAGCAGTGGGCCACCGCGCCATTCGACATTGTCTTTTCGCGGGTGCCACATTGGAGGCTCTGCAGCGTGCGCACGCTGACAGAATTCGCTGCGTTGCAGTACAAGCACGCCGTCTACGTGCACACGTGTAAGCTGTTCGCAGACCTCGAGCGACTGAGGCAGGAGCGAGAGGCGAGAGACCTGCACGACAGGCAAGGCTACGCACCTTTCGGCGGTGACTGCTCGGCGCGGCCTAGGAGATTGTTATTGATTCTTACAACTATTATTAGTTTATTCTATTAGTTTATTTTAGTTTATTATTTATTAGATTATTATAACTATTTACAAAATATTACAACTGATTATTGATAACAGCATATTGGCACGGTTAATGCTGTGAGGAGCTGGCGGGTTTCTAGTTTTTTTTTTTTTTACATTACTGGATGTAGGAATTGCAACCTATGCTATCATGTTTGTGCACCTGACAGTCAGCTATACCTGTGCCTTGATACCTCGTCGCCTGTCTAGCCACGTCTAACTCTTGAAACTCTCTCGAAGCACGTAGTGCTGACATTTGAACTTCGATGGCGGCAAACTTTCTCCAATGGAATGGTGAGAAACAACTTGCTTGTTCTGGGCTAAGCCAGTGCTGCTCAGGCATTGGATTGCCTAACTCTAAAAATGTGCTCGGCCAGCATAACTCCTAGCATTTGCACAATATCAAGGTGTCCCGTGCCAGAGTGACCATCGAGTTACAGACGAGTGCATTAGTGCCACAGTTAAGGCTGCCCGTGTCCAGCTGTGTGGCAATGCGAATTTCAGGCCTGCTTAGACAAGGCTGCCGCAGCCTAGCTGCTCAATTAACTGTGGCATCTCTCTCAGACTTCTCTAACTCCCTATTCACAGGTATTCGGTTGGGGTTCACTGCAATAATCAGCTAACAGTTGGTGCCATCTCTACAGCCAGGCTGATGTGTCGCGAACGTTGCAACAGCCACATTGCACGACTTTCACCGACCTGCAGTGGTTCCTCATCACATCAATTGTTGACTTCTAGGGTCTGTCACTCACTTTAGGTCACTTCATTCTCTTGTCCAGGCCTACCCATCCGAACTGCTTCCGGATCGGGCTCTGCATCTAACCAATCAGCTCTTGGGATTCAAGTCTGCTTCAGCTTCTTCTCACGAACCTCTGATCCTTTGGAGATCGTGATCTGCTCTGATCTGATCCTTTGTGGGACCGTGCCTTTAGTTCACCGGCTTCTAAAGCCTGGAACTCGCTACGTGCTTACACCACTACATCCTCTGACTAGACAACGCAAAGGGAGAAGCTAAAAACCTACGTTTTTGCAGCATTTCCTCCTTCCCTCCGAATTTGTTGTGTGTGCTTACATTCATTTTGATACTGTGCATACTGCTCTCGCTAACCGACTGATGTGCTGTCTGTCCAGAATATGTCAGATGCTTAGAAAAAAGATTTGATTCCCATAGGATGCGATACAAATATGTATGATAATTAGTGGTCTTACTATTAGAATCACTGGTAAACGGCTTGATTTCCCAGAGTGGGTGGTACGATGTGCTGCCTCATTAGGAGGTTTTTTGGAGTGGTTGGCCAGGGCAAGAGAGTGAAAGGACCTAAATGTGAGTGACCGAATCTTGAGAATCTCGGTACGCTGCTTTATGCAGAGCCAGTATGGTTTCGTTCTTTGATAGTACAACTGCTGAGCTGAAACGGAATGCAGTGCCGCCTGCGTGCTTGTGCCCAGTGCGGCTCGGCTCTGACGCTCGGACTTTGCTACGCTCGCGGTGATTATTATTCGTAGGAAGCGGAAAGCCCAGGAAGAGTCTGAGGCCGAGGAGCAGGCCAAGGAGGACAAAGAGTGGCAGAAGAACTACGAGGTAAAAGTCACGTGTGCAGCATGACGTGGGCAGTGCTCGAACACACAGCTGGTCCTTCTCGGCCAGCTTGCACTGCTCACGTTACTCGAATGTTAAGCCTACGTGCGTGCGTGCGTGCGTGTCGTGCGTGTCTGTGTGCGTGCGTGCGTGTGTGCGTGCGTGCGTGTGTGTGTGTGTGTGTGTGTGTGTGTGTGTGTGTGTGTGTGTGTGTGTGTGTGTGCGTGTGTGTGTGCGTGTGTGTGCGTGTGTGTGTGTGTGTGTGTGTGTGTGTGTGTGTGTGTGTGTGTGTGTGTGTGTGTGTGCGCGCGCGTGTGTGTCTGTGTGTGTGTGTGTGTCTGTGTGCGGGCGCGTGTGCGTGCGCGAGTGTGTGTGTGTCAGTGTGATTGTGTGTGTGTGTGTGTCTGTGTGCATGTGCACGTGTGTGCGCGTACCACCCTCTGTCTTGGTTTCTTGGCAGCTGCTTCCGGAAGGTTGATGCATGCTGACTACATCTCGTAGCCGACGAGGCAATATTTGTTTGCCATCTATTAGAATTTTGTGTATTCCTAGCAGCTGCTCTGCTTTTGTCGCAGCACTCGCTGGCCATCTGCTGCGCAAGCTTGCCGATCGGTCTCGTGATCTTGTACTAGCGATTCGTTTCCGGGCTCTAGGTGGTGGGAGTGGTGGGAACTCACTGGCCACTTGCCGATTGCTGCTTTTGTATGTGTGACTGGGCTCTGATTGGTTCCGATATCGTTAGAACCTTGCTGGTGTCGGTAGGTTTCAAGATTTTCACTGTAGTAGGACTCGGAAGGACTATCATGTGAGATAAACCGTTCCCTTGCGTAGTCAGCCTTGGATAAGATGTGAAGGTTGGCCGCGTTCCAGCAGTGGAGGCCCCGAATCACGTCCGAAGTCGTCAGCAGCAGGAGCAGCAAGCTGCTGCTGCTGCTGCTGCAGCTGCAGCGTGCCGTGCCTCTAAGGGAACAGTGCCTCACCGGCCATGCATATCTGCCCTCAGCTGTCACTCAACGGCCATATTTCATTCAGCTGTAATCCCATGTGGTCTAAAACCAAATGCTCGCAGCCTTGAGCTGCTGGAGGGGGAGAGCTCTGTCCGAACGCTTAGGCCCAAGAGGAACAGCTGATTGATCATCCTTTTATGCAATGATAAAAATAGTAAGAGATCATTTATATTGCTCCAGAGCAAACTAATGGTTTTGATGGACTTAACATATGCTGGAATGGAAGCATGTCAATTGGCCATGTATAACCCCTGATGGCACACTAGGTAAGGCGGTTGCTTTCACGACCTTGGTCCCGAGGTCGTGGGTTCGATTCCTGCGGTGGGCGATCCTTTATCGCCACTGCAAGCGGTGGTGATAGCCGTAAAGGCTCTTCTGTCGCTATACAAAAAGAAGCTGTTTAATCAGCTAGGATTTTTACGTCGAGCACACGAAGGTTCAGTTGGGTGGGGCAAAGGTTGTGTAGCTTCATAGCTTCTTTTTTAATGTCAAGTAGGGAGATGAGGTGATGCCAACTGGTAGTTGGTTACTGGCTTTATTTTGTGTAGCAAGAAAAGGTACGGTCTCCAAGGGAATTGTGGTTCATTAGAGGTGCACCTAAGTAATCCAAAGTCAGAAGAGTCGATTTTCTAATGGAAAGCTTGATTCTCAAGTATTCCAGATTGGTGGGATGCTGGTGCAAGAGAATAAAGAGACCTACAAATCAGTGCAAAGCAGAACCTTGGAGTTGTTGTGCCTGTGGTTAGGGAGCCGGTGTAGGTCAGCAAGAAGTGGTGCAATTTGGCAATTGTGACGTTCATAGCATACTAACATAGCTGCAAAGCTTTGCACAAACTGAGTTAATGAATGTACATCTCGTGAGACCCTCAAGTAGCAAGTTACAGAAGTCTATATGGGTTATATGCCTAGTATATGGAAAGTGCTAGACAGAGATTTAGTTCTCAAGACATAAATAAATACCTATAAATATCTTAATAATAATGATGAAGATATTATTATTATCTCGTGAATCTATGGACCAGTTTGGTTGCGGTGTCCTCATGTAAGCAAGACAGAATTTTTGCGATGTTACTTAGCTGAAAGTAGGCATCCTCGTCTGTGACGCTGATGTGGTCATCCTGTAAACGGCGATTTTGTAACAAGGCACCCAGACTCCTCGCAGAGTATACGGAAAATATGCTGACCGAGCCCATTTTGAAGGTTATGGTTTCCACTTTCTGGTTGACACTGGGTCTGCCCGTAAGTAGTTGGTTTTTTAGTCATTCAGCTTGAGAAATGTTGTTGCCATCCAAGTGCAAGTGTATGCAATATATGCAGCCAGGGCGATGAGAGAGTTTAAGATCCTGGACGGCAGGAATGGGTAAAAGTATTCACTTACAGCAGTGTGTTATCTCAACAAAAATGAAAGCTTAGTTTGTGCTTGATGATTACATTGGCAAGAGCGAGAGTATGCAGTGTGAAAAGAAATGGACCGAGCACAGACCCCAGGGGTCCTCGTAAGTTTACCCATGCAAGTGCTGCCTTCTTAGTGAGTGCTCTCACAGTGGCCTATCTGAGAGATGCTAAAACGAACCCGAGGCTGAGGACAAGTTCGTTATCTTAGTTATGCAGCCGCAGGGTTGCCATCATTCTCGCAGCTGGCAACGAAGGGTTGCCTGCTAAAGGTCTCGAACCCGTGACCCTGGGTTGTAAAGTGCAAGCACCTGACCTCTGATGCGGGAGGTGCATTTGCAGCTAATCGTTGTCCGGCCTTTTTTTATCCTCGCCGCCGCTGCCCCCTTTTTGTATCTATGAATCGAGTCATTCGTAAGTGTGCGTGTGCAGCAGGCATGTGCGTGTTTCTTCGTGCGCTCAAGAACCTGCATCGTGTTTTAGGCTTGTTGTAAACGTTGACTTTGTGAACGTGGTATTCCTATTTCTGTCTTATTTTCTGAATTTCTGGAATCCATTCGCGAGTAGGTCTAGAAAAATATCAGTATATTGAAAAAGCACTCTACCGAACAGCTTCCCAAAGTAGGCAAGTAATGAGCATTCCCATATGTTAAAACCAGCATCAAAAGAATCGAGTGCCACACAATGCTGTCGTATTCATAATCTCTGCTAACATTCTTTTTGAAGACTTGTAAATTATCTGCACGTGATTCAGCTGCGTGATAAACCCCATTACAGACAACTCGTTGGAAAGTTGGAGCCAGTTCAAGGTTTTGCAGCAGCCAATAGTAGAAAGTGAGATTATATTCCCGAAATGATCTAGCTCATGAAACTGCAGAATGATCCAAGAAAATATACACTGCATTTTTAGGATCAGTGGCACATCTTATGCGTTGAACATCCACCGCCTTCCCTGAGTGTGTACTCCGACTGAGAATATCACGAGAATAAGCAACCACTTACTCGTGCATCCCATCAAAATGCGCATATAATCAGTATCCGAATATACTTTGGTCAATACCTAGTCCTTTGTGACAGCCACAAGATTATCTCGACATGGAGACTCGTGGAAGTCGGTCCGGTCATTTCAATCGGACACTCGTTGTTGTAAAGAGTCAATCGTAAGCTTTTCTTGAATCGCGTGAGCTCACCAAATACAGGGCCCATCTCATTTGGTGCAGCGCAGTCGTGCAGCAGCGCATGCCATTGACGCCTTGCAACGCCTTGCCGATCTCCTCTGCCTTTCCAGCTGCTTGTATGTGTGCAGAACCCTGGACCGTAGGCGATTGAGAGTTGATCTCGCTAGTGCACTCCAAAGTGGCCGATTCTTGCCTGTAAGCTTCTCTAGACCGGTGACGGTGAAGTCGGTGAAAGGTGAGCTTAGGCTTGTAGCTTGAAAGTTGGGCTGCTGCGTGAAAGCCAATCACGAGTCCATGTCCACCGTGATGCCAGCATGCTGGCGAGGTACACCACCAAGCAGCAGGCACGCAGAAGGAGCACGTGCATTGAACGCCAGCAGCCAACGGCAGTAGTGAGAGCGACGTCAAGTCATCGCGACCAGCCGACGTGTGGTGCTAGATTTAGCTCGCTTGATGATGTGCGCGCCTGCACGCCCCTGGCTCAGGACCGACGTGAACTCAGATGATCGCACTCCACGATTCAGGTCGTTGGTTGGATCGAGTCCTGCTGTAAGGGCTTAACCTTTGGCTGCCCGCTGCGAGTAGGTTTTTTTAGCTGCCAAAGTTCTTATATAGCGCTCCTCCGTATAAGTGAGGAATTAGTTAAGAGTCAGCCGACTAATGCATTTCTTTTGCTATTTGCTCGTTCGCAGGAAACTCGAACGAACCGAGTGGAGAGCTGGCGAAGCTGGACTTCGGCCAAGGGAAAGAAGTCCAAAGGCACATTCCGACCGCCCAAGCCCAAGCTGGAGAAACGTGAGCCATCGTGAGAGACAGACAGGTGTAGAGAGAGAGAGCCGAACTCGGCTTTGTCACGTGACGCTGTCTGGTCGTGCACGGCAGCATCTGCAACAGAAGCACCCAAGACATCGCCTGGGTGCTTTTAATGTCTGGGCTGCGCTCTGCCGGCCGCCGCTGCCCCGCGTTGCCGTCGCCGCCTCTTTCTCGTGGCGAAGGCACCGAGGCTCCTCGCTCGCGTGCACTTCTCGCTCGCTCGCTGAGTTGTCGTCGTCGGCCTCTCTGGCCCCGACATTGTGGGCAGCCAGGCAGCAGACGCCGCAGTGCCACGTGCCAGTCCGAACGAGTGTGTGTGCGGCACGCACGCCTTTTTCGTTCTCGCCCCTCGTGTGCTGCAGCAATGCAGCGTCCGTGACATCCGGGTAGTTCAGCATTAGTTTGCGTTATTCTTCAGTGAGCGAAAGTTTATGCGAGTGCCCTCGCCGTTGGTACTGTCTGCACAGCATCGAAATTCATTTATTATACTCGTTCGTGCTGACGTCGCACGCTTTTCATGCTGAAGCGAGCGCTTCCGGCGGCACTGACCTACTTTTCCAGCAGCCTGGCTACAGCAACCAGGAGCTACATAGGTGCACGAGTGTCTACCTACCTCCCCTCCCCAACCCGCGTAGCTGCTGCTTGCGACGGTCTTTAACTCGTAGGTCGGAGGTGTTCAGCAGTCTTTGCGGCAGCTGACGTTTAAAGGCTCGGTCTCGTCGTCGAAGTCAGTCGAAGTCTCGGGCGTCGTGACCGGCACGTGTGTGACCAGCGCGTATCGGTCGTGTCCAGACCTGGCAATCGCCCCCCCCCCCGTGTGCGCCCGGCGTGGTAGCGTCCCTTGCTCCACGGGCGGAAACGCAGCACATATTATCGCTCGCTGGGCGGTGGGGGGAGAGTGGGCGAAGCTTTTGAGTCCAGTTGGGGCGTGGACTGTGGTGCTGGCTCGCCCGAGGTTTCGTGAGGGGCAGCGTTAAGCGAAATAATCCGAACCAGCAAATGACAGCCGCGACTGGATCTCGCTGCTAGCACCTGCGGCTGGTGCAGTGGTCGGAGGCAGCGGCTCCGACGAAGGCGAGCGCTTGGTGGAGCAAGAGGCGGAGTGCTCGCCGTGCCGAAGGCGACGGTCGCGACCTCGACTAAAGCTTCCGGCTTCGGCCGGTTCGATCAAGATGTCCGTGCGGCGGCTAGCGACGTCGACGCAAAACTATCTCTCTGCAAGAATAGCGATAATACTGTAACTAAATAGCACTAATAATAATAATAATAATAATAATGCATTTGATAAAGCACCCTCAGAGAACTTAATCTCTCTCTAGGCGCTTTACATTTGCTGCAAAGGAATAGAGAGCCTAATCTCTTTCTAGACGCGTTACAAGCGCTGCAAAGGAAGCACGTTCTAACGGATATCGCGGTATCGTGCACACTGTCGACGCGAATGACATGGTTGGGGCGATGTGCACCGTATCAACATGTACTGAAATGTGATTAGTAGCAGCATGCACGCTGTCAGCACACATAAGCACACAATGGAAAAATTACGAACACCCACCAAATGCTGTCAAAACAGGTGCGTTTTTAGCTTCTTTTAAAATGTCAAGTCGGGCGGATGTCTTGACGTCAGTAGGGAGTGAGTCTCAGGGCTTAGGAGCATATAAATATAATCAAATATAATTCATTTATATAGCGCCCCAAGAGAACTTAATCTCTATTCAGACGCTTCACATATGACTCGGGGCTCGAGCCCACGACCTCAGTCAGACCTCGGTCGGAGCGAGCACTTTAACCGCTCGATTTCTAAAGGATGCGAGATTCGTTCGAGGTATAGTTACACGATTTGATTAAAAAAAAGCGGGTGGCACGATGCCTGGCCTGGTGTGATTCGCTGTCTGATGTGATTCTGATTCGCTGTCTCTCCAGGCCGCTGTAGAGCGCTGTTGGAGCGGCTTAGGCGTATCCTGTGTCGGTTTGCTGAGAGCAGACGGTCGACTCTGTCGACAACGTCAGCAGAGTCAATTCTGCGAGCCTGGCAGCCGCCTTGTAGCGTTTGAAGGCGGCGCCGCCGTCCTCGAGCGACCGTGTGAGCTCGTCGTCGGCGTTCGGACCTCCCGGCAGTAAGGAGCTCGCGTCGTGGATGTAGTTCGTATGTACGTATGTATGTATGTATTGTATGCCGGCTCCTCTGATGAGCCTGTGATGTGGCGTGGACACAGGCCAGTAACCCACTGGTGGCCAGGTGGTGGATTCACCATCAAGGTCGGCCGGTGCACAGTTGTGGTCGATGAATCATCGGAGTCGACCAGGGGACTGGGACAGTCGTGTGAGAGCAGGGGCCGAGGGGAGCCGAGCGCTCTGGGGCTCCGTACGTTGGGAATAAACTGTCGTTGTTGGGCATCGGCTGGCTCGCTGCTGTGCGACCAAACAACAGTGGAGTCGCAGCAGGCTTGCTCAGCCCGAAATGAGCCCGCGGTTCGATGTTCGGCATCCCCCCACAGTTAGTCGCGGAGTTTGCGAATCTGCAGTCTCGCATCTGCAGGCTTCGGGAAGGACGTTATGGAGAGACCAGACCAGCCTTTGGATGCCCGTCGCACATGTGATATCGAATGCCTCTTCCCTCGGTGGACCTAATAATAATAAACTTGATAAAGCGCCCTCGGAGAACTCTTTGTATGCGCTTTACGTGTGCTGCAAAGGAAGCACGATCGAATGGTTAGCAGTAGCATGCTCAATAAACAACAAGAATAACATGGTTAGTGGTGACATGCACAGGGTCGGCATTCAAGTGTGGTTAATGGCAGCATGCACGGTGTCAGCATGCATAAGCACATAAATGTCGAATCAAAGGGACCCACTAAATGCTGCGTTAAATAGGTGGGTTTTAGTCTCTTTTTAAATGTGTTCAAGTTAAGAGATGTCGCGACGCAAGTCGGGAGTGAGTTCCAGGCTTTGGGAGCACGCTATCTTGATGAGGATTTGAGGTGGACACGTGGTATATGAGAACATGGAATGATGGAACGCCGAATACGCACTTTTAAGGGTTGGCGAATAACGCGCGTGCCTCTCAGCGACGGAGGATTGCTTCGGGTTTCGCTGGACGTGCTGAGCTTCTCCGACGCTGAGGACGCAGAGGAGCGGACCGTCAAAGGTAACAGAAATCTCGGGTGCCCTCGGGTGCATCTGCTCTCTCTCTCTGAAGTGTCGAAAGGTGTGAGCGACCTGCGACCGTAGCGTGCGCTTGAACTGGAACAGCCCAACTGACGTAATTATAGCTGTCTTGGAAACGTCGTCGGGATGAATGGGTATTTGACGACATACCCGTAAGTCTATTTTAGAAACTACCGTCTCGCTATGAAGGTAGAGTACAACTCGAAGTCGTGGCGGGCGTAGCGGCAGCGGCGCAGCCGTCGCCGCGCTTAGCTATCGAGACGGCTGACGTATATTCGTTTTTTGGTGGCACGGCGATTCCCTCAGCGATGCGGCACGAACTAGTACTTACTCACAGGCCGGAGGCTCCGGAGCCTGGGCCCAGAGCCCACTGAGCACTAGAGCCACGGGCCCAGAGAGCACAGGCTCGAGAGACAATGCGGCTGCGAACGGAATGAATGCTTTACCGGCGCCGAGAGATGGCGAGAGGTTGCCTTACGCTCGGCTCGGGAATCGGCAACTCGGTGCAGGAATCGGCGAGGCGGAGCAAACGTATCGAATGAAATGAACACGAAGCGAATCTGGCCGACGATGCGTACAGCTGCTCTCGAACTTCGCAGGGGTGAGGCGCAGCCGAAGACGATACGATACGTATACGATGCAATATACAAGACACTGCGTATACAATACGATACGATACACTACACGAACCGTCTGATGGGTTTGGTGAGCCGTAATTGCTCACTTGGTAAGGCGGTTGCTTTTCACGACCTCGGCCCCGAGGTCGTGGGTTCGAATCCTGCAGTGGGCGATCCCTTATCGCCACTGCAAGCGGTGGTGATAGCCGTCAAGGCTCTTCTGTCGCTATACAAAAAGGGGCTGTTAAATCAGCTAGATACGAGCTCGAGCCGCTCGCGAAGTTTGGCGAGATCGTCGCGAATGTCACCTGCTGATCAAGGGTGACGAGCGTAAGAGTAAAACATGAGCGAGAATGACCGATGAGAGGATTCGCTACGTGCCGGCGACCGAGAAAGCACCATTAGACCTCCAAGTCCGGCGGAACAGCCCTCAGACTCACGTTTAGCAGACGCGCGCACCGCATGCGGCAATTGAGTAGTCTTACATGGCGGCCTGCAGACGATACTGGACCGGGCGTCGGCCCGCTGTCGATAGCGATTTATACGGAGGACGATCTTTGATGAATCTTCAATGTGTGAGATTATGCTGCTATCGATCGCAATCTGTACGAAGTACAGAAGATCTGGAGATCTTTCAGCTCTTGATTCAGGCGCTTGGGACCTTCGCGAATAGGTAGGTGGTTATCTCCTCTGCGAGCTTGAGGCTGCGCCACCTGCACTTGCAACTCGGGTTTCCGTTTAAAGGGATCTTATTGAGCCTCCTGGCTGCTGGCGAGGCTACACTACTGCAATTCCGCTATAGCCAGGCTGCCAAATAAAGCCTTTCAGGCTTTGCTGCCGGTGAAAAATATGGCTGCAAGACAAGTGAAAAACAAACAAGAGTAGCACAGTTAGGGGGGGACGTCTTCCTTCGTAGCTTAGCGTACCCAGGGGTCCCTCTAGTTTGGTTTTTTATTGTTGGCGCATGCGATATTGTTATGAAGAATTTTAATAAAACTGCCGCTCGTCTGGCCCCCGCGAAGGAGACGCGGACGGCGCAGCAGAGATACGGGGCGGTGCTCGGCGGGAAGTGACGCATCCCCCTGGGTTAGGTTACAGCTGTCCGACCATGGCCTCTTCGGACTGGCGTATTGGAATGGGCCCCTGGCGACGACCTTCGCTGGAAGTTCAGGCAGGTTGGTGCTCATCCGAAAGTGAAAGTGCCTGCGGTGAAATGCCTCCGCTCGACTCTTGCCACGAGCGCGTCATGCGATGCTGAATCTCCATTTCCGCTTTCTCTCGAGCCCCGCCGCCCTGTCGTCAGGGCAGCAAACGAGAAGGCAGCGCGCCGCGTCGGCACCAGCCGCTTCGAGGTGTAAGCTAAATGAAAGAATAGAATGTAAATAATAAAAAACAACTGTTTAATTATCGAATGATGAACGCCCGGAAGTTAAAACTCGACCGGATTCTGACGCTGCACAAGATCGCTAGCGGTTCCTGAATTGCAAGCCTTAAGAACCAGACGTGTCATAATCTACGATGTACGAACTGCGTAACTGGACATCGGTTTCGACGATCGGTCAGACTTCGGTCAGACGTTCTTCAGATTTCGCTTGAAAGAGATGCACGGCACGAATGCATGCACCGGCGCATGCATTCGGCGGCTTTGCAATACACTGCTCTACGTCGCGACGTGGACTTTCTCGGAAAGCGACGGACTTTATCCTTCTCCGCCGCCCTCTGCCGCCGCCGTCTGCTCGCGCCGGCGCGCGCCGATCTCTCGCAGCATCGCACGACTTGCAAGCCGCGCTTCGAGGAGCCAGCGCCAGCCTGTCAGCTCTGTCGTCAGCTCTGTCTGTCTGCCTGTCGTCTGCTCTGTCGTCTGCTCTGTCGTCAGCTGTGTCTGTCTGCCTGTCACGCGTCACAGCGAGCGAGGGCCAGCGCCCGCCGCGCTCGCGGTGATGCTCGTGGTGACGGACTATCGAGACGGACGATCGAGAGCGCTCGAAGTATCGGCGTGCACTGGTACCGCCCGCCGGCGCACAGCTACGCCAAGACGACGCAGCGAGCGCGAACAAGCGCCTTAGTTGGTAAGTCGGCTTCCGCAGTCCCGTCGTTTCGCCGACTCCGTTAAAACAGTACGAGCATACGCCGTAAAAGACCTGGCTAGCTGAGTAACTGCTTGGCTAGTCGGAGTCGACGTCCACCACAGTCGAGAGCTTCCGCAGAAAGACGCCAACTTACGGGGGCGGGGCCACGAACACGCTACACGGGGAACGCTGAATATACAAGTCGCAACAACGAGCGTGCTGTCCAGCTCCGCTCGGGTCCTGGCACTCGTTGCTTTGCGTGCGTGGCCGCATCGCCGGAGCACGCCTGCATCCATCCGGGTGCATAACTCGGCAAGACCGGCAGCCTCCAACACCACGACTTAATCGGCCAACTTCTCCTACCCAAGAGCCCCGGCGACCTCACGTCACCGTACATCCGGCCATGCTGTCGGTCTGAACCCGGCCTAGCCGGTGACCCTTACCCGCATTACAGCCGTCCAGTCCCAGCTAACCAAACCTAGCCTGGCTACATTATTATTATTTTTATATAAATCTAATTCATTTGTATAGCGCCCAAAGAGAACTTAATCTCTATTCAGGGGTTTCACACATGCCTCGAGGCTCGAGCCCACGACCTCAGCCAGACCTCGGTCGGGGCGAGCACCTTGACTGCTGCAGCATTAAGATTCAGATCGAGTAGAGCAACACTGTCTGGAAATGGCCTTACTTTGAAATTATTTTCTAAGATTAGGAATATTAGATAAACCATCCTGAGCTCAGAAGTGTGACCGCCGGCATCGCATTATAATAATTAAATAAAAAGGTAACTATAAATCCGTCTGACCGTCTAAAAAAAAACACCTGAAGCCGTGTAAACGAGACTTCAGACAGATTTTGCATTTGGCCACCGTGGCGGCCAGAGGGAATGCGGTGGATACCGCAATGACGCGTGTCGGAAGCGAATTGTGCAGCCGAAGGTCGCCCAAAAGCCGGTACTCACTCACTCTGCGTCTGCAGCGTTAGTTCTCGCTACCAGGGACATCAAATGCGATCCGGGACATTTACGGGATACGCTTCGCTGCCGGATACGCTGCCCGCTCGCCGAACGGCGATCGCCGTGGTACGCGGCCGCTGTACGCGGAGAATGCAAGTTGCCAGTCCGTAACCAGGGTTCTCAGTCAACGATTTATTGTTTCTTTGCGACCGCGGCACACGAGCTAGTCGTGGAGGCACGCGGCACTCGCGTTTGCGTAGCTTGCCGTGACGGCCACACTGTCTCCGTCGGTAGCGATTCAGTTGTTGGCATGCCTGACAGCTGGCAGAGGAGTCAGCCTGCGAAGTCTTCACCAATCTTCGCGTCTGACGCTCTGGTGACCTTGACCACTGACGATGGCCGCTCGCGGGAGACGACTCGAACGTACGGCTAAACCGGAGCCTCCGGAAGCGGAAGCGCTTCGTCCTGAAACGTGCGCGGCGCCGTGCCAGCGAGAAGTGACGCAGCCTGGCTTCGGCAAAACCGACCGCTGGCTTTATTAACAGGAAAATAGTGCTTAAAATGAAAAGAATTCAGATGCTCTTTACAGTCTCTGCGATCAAGCCTCGGACTGTTTGGATAGGGGCGCCGAGAGGGGCGCCACTCGCCACCGACTCGCTGCTGCGAACCGCCGACTTCTGCTTAGAAGTCGCACAGCCGAGCAGGGCGCGCCGGGTCGGGCTTTCGCGGCTGGGCCTGGCATTGCTTGGCCTTGCCACCCGACGTAGCCTAGACGCTGCTCGCGTTACCTCGAATGCGCTGCTCGCCCTATTTCGCCGGAAGCCTAGAAAGCCGTGATCGTCCGCCACTGCTGAGCCGGCGAAGCGAGAGCCCGGCCCGCCAAGCGGGTGACGGCTCCGTGACGCATCGCCGGCGTCGTCGTCGTCTGCTCTCGGTAGAGCCCGGTCCTCTGGGACCGCGAGAGCAGAGGCGCGGTGAACCACGAGTAGAAGACTCTCGTCAGCCATGGCGCGTCGACGTCTTTCAGCTCGTACTTGCCCGAGGGCAGCGTCATGGTGACGTCCATCTGAGCGAAAAAAGGAGGCGGTGGCGGTGGCGGTGGTGGCGGTGGTGGCAGCGACGCTGCGGTGAGAGCGATCGCCGCCGCCGCACTTCCACCCCCACGTCCGCCCGTCCGCCGGCGGTGGCAGGGCGGCGGTGGCGGTCAGTTATGCAATGGCGCTTCGCTGACCTTATCTTCGTCCTTGAGGGCGTAGCTCAGCGCGATGTAGTGCTGTCCGCTGCGCTGGGTCTTCACCACGGTCGAGTGCTCCGCGGCCTCTTCGTAGAAGGCGAAAATGCTCTCGAGTGCCTTGACGACGACGCTCGGAACCTGCGGAGAACGGCGGACAGCGGCTGCGTCGCTGTTTCGCGGCCTGGCACCGGAAGATCGGCTCGCCGCCGCCGCGGGCGGCGGAGGATCGCAGCGGACCGCAGCCTCCGCCGCCGCCGCCTCCCCCTCTCTCCTCTCCTCTCCTCGACGCGGCTTTCGCGACGACGCGGAGCTCGACGGCACGGCGAGGCCCACGCCCGCCACCGTCGTCGCTGCGCTCTCGCGAGCCTGCGCGACGCCGAGCCACCGGAAGCGAGGTCTCGACAAGCGAGCAAAGGCGAACGCCGCCTTCGACTCCTGATCAGCCGTCTGAAATCGCCTTCCTAAATCGCGAGCCGAGCCCTCATGCTTTGCGACTGCAGCGGCGGTTCGCGAACCTGCTCGCCACCGAAGTCGACGATCTTGGTCCGGTTGAGAACGAACGGCACGTGCCTGCCTTTGCGGTCCTTACAGCCGAGCGCCGTCTCCTTTACGCACGAGGCGCTCCCACGCACCGACGTCAAGCTCTGCGAACGAAAGCCAACGTCCGACTGCTTCGCAACTTCATCCTCAGAGGCAGCGGCGGCGGTGGCGGCAGCAGCTGTGGAGCAGCGCCGGCTGCCGAGCGCGCTACTCACGCGGTAGTTGGCGACGTGCGTCAGCTGTCCGCCGGGGCCCCACATGGCCTGCAGTTTTTCGAACTTGCCAAAGCCGGTGGCGGGCAACGGAGAGCCGTTCATCTTGGTCACCGAGCCGCCGCCCACAACCTGCATCTGCACGAATTCACCACCGCCGAGGTGAATTCGCGCTTGCGTCGTCTTTGGCCGCACTGCCTTTCGGAATGGGGGCGCAAGCACGTGGATGGCTGAAGCACACTCGCTAGAACTGACCTTCCAGGCGTCGCCGCCGGCGGAGCCCACGTGAACCTGGACGAAGCGGTTCATTTTGCCCGATTTTGGGTTGAACAGGCGCGTACTGCGCACGGACGCTTCCCTGATGTCGTTTCCCTGTCGATGGACGATCACGGCCAAAATGGTGTCGGTTTTCACGACTGCTGTCTGGGTGCCGTAGCTGCAAAATGACTCATTCCGTTGGCTGCTACCGACGCTGCCGACGGGCCGCGGCGCGGCTGGCCATTTTCGACGAACGAGCCACGAATAATGTACTTACGTGTTGTGGACATTCTTTGTCAGTGCCCTCTTGGCATGCAACAGGCGTCGCTTCAGGCCTTGCGGCAGGACTCGACGGAACTTGCCGTAGGGTTTAGCTGCCTTTCGCTGTCGGAAATCAGACTCCGCCGAGGAGCTAGAGGCCGACGAGGAGGAAGAAGAGGAGGACGAAGACGAAGGCGAAGAAGACGATGAACTAGAGGACGAGGAGGAGGACGACGAGGAGGACGACGAGGAGGACGAAGGAGATGAATCGGACGACGAGGAAGAGCTGGAGGATAATGACGACGAGGAACTGGAGGAAGAACTGGATGGTGAGGAGTCAGAGGATGATGAGGAGGAGGAAGAGGAGGAGTCAGATGATAATAAAGATGAGGAGGAAGAGGAGGAGGAAGAGGAGGAGGAAGAGGAGGAGGAGGATGAGGAGGAGGAGGAGGAGGAGTCAGATGATGAGGAGGATGACGAGGACGACGACGGCGAGGAGCTGGATCCGAGCACGACGAAGCCTCGGCCTCGGCCGACCGTCTTTAGGAGCCCACCGAACCTCTTTGTTAGCCTGCCGCCACGGCGGCGGCCCGCGTACTTTGCGGCGGTCGCCGAGCTCGAATCGCTCGATTCAGACGACGACGACGACGACGATTCAGAAGTAGACGAAGACGAGGACGGCGAGGATGATGACCGCAGCAAACTCGACAGCGACAACGATTCGGAAGAGGACGACGAGGACGAGGACGAAGACGATGATGAGGACGAGGACGAGGATGAAGACGAGGAAGATGATGAAGACGAGGAAGATGATGAAGACGAGGACGGAGACGAAGAAGAGGCGAATAGCGAGTCAGACAAAGCGGCGCGTCTTGCACCGAGTGACGCCGAGCGGCGACGCACGATGTCGATTGACCCTTCGTCGGATGACGAGGAGGAGGAGCGAGCGAACGCGCCCACTCGGCCGCCGCCGACGAGATGCTGCGCGACCGCACCAAAGCCGCTCTTGATGGCGCCGTAGAAGCTGCCATGCGCGGCACCGCCGGTGGACGTCACTTGCGCAAAGACGAACTCGTACTTCTTGGCTGCTTCGCCGACTGCAACGCGCGACATCCAGGCCGTCTCAAGCCATCTGACCTCGCTTCAGAAAAGTGGCGCGCGCCGCAGATGAGTCGGCTTCGGTGGCCGCCGCTGGTGCGTCCTGCCGGGCGCGAGCGGCGTACCGGGCAGTACTCGGACGGAGAGCCGGCGCCTGCCCTGCAGCAGCAGGGCTCGTGCGGCGCTCTGCGTCAGCGGCGCCGACACCTGTTTCCGGCTCGGCACCGGCCGCTCGCCGCGAATTTGGACAGCGACGCCGAGCGAGTCGCGACCGTCGGCGCCTCCGTAGACGATCTCGAACGGCTGATGCGTGAACAGGTCGTTGCTGACGGGCTTGCAGATCTGCTGCTCGAGCCCGAACTGCAGCCACTGCTTCTTGGTGACGGGCACGGCGTACGTCGACGGCTCAGTCGACACCTTGCCATAGATCATGACCTGCGGCGGCGGGCGTCCGCATACGGGCGTTGGCAATGGCTGGCTGGGTGGCCGGACGAGAGCTGGCTGCGAGTGAGCTCGCGAGCGGAGCTCTCGGACCGGCTGGTGGCTGAGGGATCTCCGGGCGCGATCGGAAAGCCGCTGTGGCGCGAGCAGCCGCCTTACGTCGCGAGGCTGCTCGAGCTGGAGGCGGACGGCGCCCTTCGCGGCATCGAAGGACAGCGTAGTCTCCCTGCTCTGCAGCATCTGCACGGCCTTGGCCACGACCACCGTGCCCGACTTAACGATTCCGGCGTTCACCTGGACGTCCCCGACCAGCTGCAGCTCGAGCCTAGCACGGCCGACGGACGATGGACGTTGAAGCGCACTCTCGGACAGCCGAGAGGGAGGGATCGAGAACTCGCGAAACTGCTGGCGGCGCCGCGCGAGCGCCCGAGCAAGAGCGACTGGCGCTGCCACCCGCCCACCCTTATGTTTCGATGAGCGAGCGACGTCGGTCACCTGATTGGCTTGTTTGTGGCGAAAACGACTTTCGGCAATGCGCCACCGACGCTCGGCAGAGCCGCCAGACGGCCGTTGATGTCGGCGATGCCGACTACCTTCACTTTCATGTTAATCGGGAATCCGCTGGCGGTCGGCAGTCGGTAGCTGAGGGGCTTGAAAGAGACGGTCTTGAAGACGTCCACTTTCATTTCCGGAGCGGCTGTAAGAGATCGATCGGGAGCGGCGGCCATGACTATAAGAGATCGATCAGGAGCGGCAGCCATGACTGTAAGAGACCGATCGGGAGCGGCGGTCATGACTCGATTGAGCTGCTGAGCCTGGCTGCAGGCGCCAGCTTGCTATCCCAGTCGACAGACGGCGGCTGCGGTATTTCCAAACAAAGACCGTGCCTTGACGGTAGGAATATTGCTGTTAATATTATTTTCATAAAATTACTATTACTTGATATGCACTCGTGCGCATAAGTATTTTAGAAATGTACAAGGCCTAGACTCCATTTAGTAGCCACCTCACAGGGTACCGGTACAGGTAGGTTAACCTCACAGTTGAATCGAAGACAAATCAGAGTAAATGTAGTAAAATTGGATTCACTATCGTTGGCCACCTTGACGATAGCTTTTGGAAACGTAAACCACCTCGCGGCTAAAAACTTTATCTTGTAGGGAACTTTATCTTGAATGGGAACTTGATCTTTGATGAGAAACCAGCGAAGCGTTTGCTCGACGCGCACCTGCCGGGGTGCTGCATGCTGGTGGGATGCCTCTGAGGCAGCGAAAGTGTGCGAAAACGTGCTGTGCGCACACTGCAGACGTCGCCGGTGCACGTACGAGACAAGCCTGGTCTTCGTGGCCTGCTTCGGTGGCTGCCACTGTACCTCCTCGAGCAAACTCCGCCTCGAATCCTTTGGCTCGAGTCCGAAAATGAGTCGTTTAGTTTTCCGCTTCGCGCTATTACATCTCAAATCTACCGGTGTCTGTCCCTCCAGCCCGTCTTTCAGAGCCGCCCGTCACCCTGGCTCGTCGCACCCAGCTCAGCGCTTGTCAGAGTCCCGCCCGGCGTCGCGCTATACCTGCTCCGGCCATCATCAGGTTTCTGATCTGACCCAGTCCGAGCGTCTTGAATGCCACCGTCTTGCCAAAGAGCTTGGTCGACATCGTCAGGCGCGGCTCGTCATTAAGCAGCTTGTTGATGGCCTCCTGCGACGCACGCGCGAGCAAAGATTGCAGAGCGAGCAAAGATTTTGCGAACGTTTCGCGTCGCTCGTTCCTTCCGTTGTGCGTTCGCAGGATCCGTCAGGCCACGTCGCCGGGGCACGCCCACCTGTTTCGGCTGGAGCGGGCCGGCGGTGGGCTGGCTGAAGGCGAAGGGATTTCTCAGCATGCGATCCATGCCGTGCACCTTGTAGCCAATCTACGGGAAGACGGCCGACCCGGCGTGAGCTCGCGCCATCTGGCGGTGGCGCGGCGAGGCACAAATATCGAGGCACAAATATCGAGGCACAAATATCGAGGCACTAATATCGAGGCACAAATATCGAGGCACAAATATCGAGGCACAAATATCGAGGCACAAATATCGGCCAGAGGCTCAAGGGTGCAGCCGCGGCGAGCGCGAGCTGAGGCAAGCGAGCGAAGGAGGCTCCTCACGCTGAACAGGTGGGCGTGAGCTCTCTCTCCTTGGACTTGAAGGTGGACGGCCGCCATTTTCGGGATCTTGGAGGCCTGGTCGCCGACGTAGGCCACGTCCATGAACACCTGGCGCGTTGCCGGATCTGCGCGCCGAGAGCGAGCGAGCGGCTTCAGAGGGACGAGCTGCTACGACGCCTCGGCGGCGGCGGCTGGGGGCCGGCGGCGTGCGGACCGTGCGGACCGGAGGCAACTTGGCCGGCGCAAGCCGGAGCCAGATCGCGGCCGGCGGCTCCGCCGATCGCGAACACGAACCGTTGTTCAACAGCGGAATTCGATGGTAGCCGGTGTAGGGAGACGCGGGCAGCGGCTTGACCATCTTCAGCACCGTCGCCAGCTTTCGCTTCCTATGGCGGAAGCAGCGTTTCAGTCTGTCTATCGCGCCAGCCTCCGGCGAAAGGCGCTCGCTAAGCGTCTTCGCACGGGTCTTCTCCGAACGGCTCAGGGGCCGGACCACCCTCAGGGGCCGGACCACCGCCGCCGCCGCCTCCTCCTCCTCCGCCGCCGCGCACTCTCACATGGACTGCAAGCACGGGTTGGTGGTGGCGGGCGTTGCAGCGATCGCGCGCATCTTGCTCAGGATGGCTGTGGCCGCGTCGACGTCGACGTTGGGCAGAGTGCGGACCATGAACTCCAGCGTGCCCATGCTGAGCGGCTGCCTCTTCAGCATCGTGTACGCCGCCGTCAGGCGCACGCCGCTCTCCTCCGCCGCGGAGGCGTACAGAGGAAGGAGCGTCTGCTGAACCTGCGGTGCACGCATGCGAATGTCATGGTCACGGCGCCGGTCCCGTTCGCCGCCGAAGCGACGCCGAGCAAAGCACTCAGCGAGAGAAGCCGCGGCGTCGAAGCGTTTTTTCGACCGTCGTCATTGTTGCGCTCATCCGCCGTCTCGCACGCTCGCGTCGGGCCCGCCGACGCCGACGGCAGGGGTTCAGGCGCGCGAGCGCGAGAGCGCCTCGAGCGAACCTTGCTCTGCACTGCCTTGGACATGCGAGCCATGGCGAGCACGGCCTGAGCCCTGACGTCGGCTGGGTAGCCCTGCTTGTGTTGCGCAATCTTGGCCACGTCCGCGAAAAGCTCGTCGATGCCGGCGTTGGCGATGGCCTTCAAAACGACCATCATCTCCTCGGGGCAGGTCGTGGTCGACAGCAGAGTCTGCAGCTTCTTGGCGACGGCCATCTTGACGCCGCTGGCCGCCTGGATGTCGCCGCTGCCGACGGTGGCGTTGACGTACGTCTCCCGAATGAAGCGGCGAGCGAGCGAGCCGAGGGCGAGCAGCGCCGCCCGGCGCTCGGCTCCGTACTTGGAGAACTGGTCGACGAGAGCCTGCGCGCGTATAGAACGGAGCGTGTCGTGGAGACACGTGTCGCATCGCGTCGCTCGTTCCCAGCGCGGCGAAGCGAGGCTCGATGGCAGCGGAGGCGCTTACCGACAGCTTCTCAATCTTGATGATGCTCGGCCGCTGGTTAACGTTGACGGAGGTGAGTATGTGCCACACGGTGTTGGCATCCTCGACCTGTCCTTTCTCGATCTTTTCCAAGAGGAACATGCTCACCTTGTCCTCGCCAATGGCGATCAGGGCGTCGAGCAGCACCCGCCTACGAAGCAGAAGCGGCGCACTCGCATTGGTGCATTGGTCGAGTCAAACGGAAACCCCGACGCAGTGGGGGCGGGGTGTCGTGGATATGCGACCTCCTTGTCTCATCGCCCCTGCCCCTTTGGCATGTCTGGGCGGCTCTGCCGCTTCGGACCCTCGGTGCGACTCGAGATACGGAGCACCAGCCCCGTTGTTTCGCACGGTGCTTCGTGGCATTTGCTCAAGCATTCGCCGCGACCGGCGTCGCCGCGGCTCCGGTGCTGCTCTGCCGCGGAGGCGCCGAAAGCAGCAGGTGTTGGCCGCAGCGCCAGCTCACTTTTCGCGCTTGATTTCGTTCTGCTGTTGTGACGACACTCCGAGGGCGTACTGGCGCCAGATAGCGTCCAGCTCGGCGACGCGGCACTTCTTGAGCACGTCCGTCAGTTGGACGAACAGCGGCACGTGCTGCTCATACGTCTGCAGGTCTCGCGAGGCGACGTCGATCGCATTCAAGATGGATGCGATCTGCACGACGGCGAGGCGAGCGCTCGAGGTCACGCGCGCTACGGGGGCGGAGCGCTCGCTCGCGCTTCGTCCATCCAGCGTCGCCCCCGAGCCTCGGCGCAGCAATCAGACAGAGTGCGATATCGCCGCCGGCTGAGCTCTGTTCCGGCGGCTTCGTCTCACTGCCGCTCTGACTCTCGGCCTCGCTCGTACACGCCTGCCTGCGCCGCCCACCTTTTGCAGCTTCTCATTCGTGTTGAGCTCCAGCGTCTCGACGGCGTCGGGCGTCAGGTGCAGCGTCAGCGGCTCCTCGACCGTCCTCCACTTGAAGGCCTCGTACGCGGCGGCGGGCGTGCTGATTGGCTGCTCGTCGATCAGCTTCAGCGTTTGACTGGGCGAGGCGGCGGCGAGAAAAAACAGAGGTCAGAGGTCACGGCGAGCCAAGCCAGCCAAACCCCGAGCCGCCGTCCGAATGCTCGAGCGCTCGAGAGAGAGCGAGAGAGAAAGTGAGAGAGAAAGAATGACGCCGGTCAATCGTCACATACTTGGTGAAGACACCGACAAAGTTTTGCAGGTCAGCCAGCTGCTGCGTGTTACTGCTGAACAGGTGCTGGCTACCGAACGTCGCCTTCTTAATTATGAACTTGTTGCTGTTCTCGGAGGTAATCAGCTCGAACTCGGCGTGACCGTTGATCGTCAGCGGGTTCTGCAAAGCGACAACGTGGCAGCCTGGCTACAGCTACGGCGGTGGCGCTGAGACGCTGGTTCTTTCGCACGGAGATGGCAGCGACGGCAATCCACAGAAGACACGAGGGCGAGAGAGAGAGCGAGCGAGAGAGAGAGAGAGAGAGAGAGAGAGAGAGAGAGAGAGAGAGAGAGAGGAGAGAGCCACCCTTTGCGCCACTTCGCGAAGCGGTGATGAAACACGAAGTCGATCTTCCGCGATTGGAGCAATGCTCCGCTTGCTCGAGGCTTGAGCGAGGCTCGCTCCATGCCTCGACATGCTGCATACAGCGAGGCCGCAAACAGCGAGCGCAGGTAAAACGACGGCGGTGGCGGCGGTGGCGGCGGCGGCGGCGAGATTAGATGCATGGGGCCCAAAGCTGGGTAGTGGCGGCGGCGACGGTAGCGCGAACAGGAAGCTGAGTGTGAGAGCGATGCAGTCCCCCAGATGCAGCCGTCGGCTGCCGGCGCCCGCTCAGCCCTCCCCATTCTCCTCCCTGCGACAGTCACACTACATCCGGCAAAGCGTCGACGACGGATGACGAGCTCGCGGATGCACGCACGCACGCCCACCTGCAGCTTCTCCGGCTGAGTGTCGTACATGCACGCGTGACCCTCGACTGTGTCCTTGGTGTAGTTCTTGCGATCGATGCAGCTGCTGTAGTCCCTGACCTTGGTGACGCGCAAAACTTCATCGCCTTCTCGCGGCGAGTGGATCTTGTAGATGGACACGCACTTGCCGTCAACTCCGTCCTGTAACGGAAGTAATCACGTGAGCTCGCCTCCGCCGAGTCGTACGAGCAGCCTTCATGCACCGTAGCGCAGAGCTAAGTCGCCAACTTCGAAAGTAAAAAATATTCCAACGTTCGTCTCCGGCTGGACCGAGTTATTCCCTCCCATTTCACGGGGGGGGGGGGGCTCTCCGCATGACGGCGCAATAGCACTCCGGACGGCGACAGGGTGGTGGCGGAAGCGGAAGCGGAAGAGTGTCGTACCTCCATCAGACGGTAGACTGAGCCAGAGGCAGACGCGCTCTTGGCATCTCCGAGGGTGAGAGGCTCAGGTGACAGAGGCAAGGCCTTGATTCTAACGTCGATGTCGTTGCTCTTGATGTTGATGTTGACCTGCGAGTTAGAAGGACATCGCATCGCTCAGATGCCGTGCTCCGCACCCAGCTCCGCACCCGGTGCACGCTCGCTCTTCGCGGCGGCGGCGGCCACGGTAGCGAAGCGCCACGCCATAAAGAGTTCCGCAACGGGCGCCGCCGCCGGGTTGATTGAAGTGGCTGCCACCGAGCGATCAGCCAGCTTTTCTTTGGCTTTGGATGCGAGCGAGTCTCGCCGCGCGCGCGCGCGCGAGCGAGATCGAACGCCAAAGCTTTTGGGCCGCGAAGCGCAGCCAGGCAAGAAAGGCCACGGCGCCTGCGTCGCTTTCATTTTCGCGCCATCATCATCATCACCTGCATCAGGTTGAGCACTGCTTTCTTGACGTTGATGGACCACTGAGCGTCGCCGTCGAGCACTTCTAGACCATCCACGACGCCATTGTTGTACCTGCAGGAGCGAGCGTTCGGGAGGAGCGCGCACGAGTGCGCTGGCACGCGCGCTCGCGCGGCGCGCGAGTGCGTCAGCTCTGTTCCGGCGCTCCGTCTCTCTCTCGCGCGCCGGCGCCGCGCGTCGCTCGCTCGCCGAGCGCCGGGCTGGGCGCTCACGTGAACTTGACGGGCAGCGCCAAAGCGGCGGCGGCGGCCTTCTCCTGGTCCAAGCTGAGCGTGCTGAAGACGCTGTCCGGAACCTGCCACTTGGGCGACAGGGCCACGTTGGCCACGGCACCGTTGACGTGCAGGAAGAGCACGTTCTTCAGCTGCGGGCGGCGCGCAGAAGGCGCGGCGCGGCGAGCACGTGAGCGGCCGCAGTCTGCTGACGCGCGCGCGAGAAGGCGCGCCGCAATCGCCTCGACGCGCGCACGTATCGCTCGCCCGCGTCGTCTGCGAAACAAAAGAGCGGAAGAAGCTTGGACATTACCGTGAGGATGGCGTGCGTGTCGGTCTGGAATTCGACTACGCAAGTGGCCTTGACCTTAATGCCTGCGTACTGGTTGTCGGCCTGAGGAATGCCGGTCAATGTTTGGCTCTCGTACTTGTAGACGTACGCCTTATTCTTTAGGTAGCCTGCACGCCCAGAAATGATCAGTCGCTGGTACAGCCGCTAACACTTGTACGAGTGCGCGCGCAGCGGACGGAAACCGGTAAACGGGCGCGGCGTCCGGCTGCGTGCCCGCTAATAAGGCGCACGCGAAGGGGGGGGGGAGGAGGCACTGCGACCGCACGGACTGGAAGCGACGTCGACGCGCGCCACCTGGCGGTGGAGGCGTGGTCGCCTACGCGTCCTACGCTGTCGCCGTAGCTGGTCAGCTCGCGAGCTCGCCTCGCTGACGCGCCGCGTGGAGCTGACCTTTAGCGTTGATCGCCGGCTTGTTGAGCTCGCTGAAAGAGCCTTTGGATAGCTGGCCACCGTACGGAACGCCGTTTTCGAGGTAATAGCCAAACGTTGGTACTCCAGCTGAAACGAACCGTAACCGTCCAGCGTCGCTTTGGACGGAGCGGCGCCGCCGGCGCGAGCCGGCAGCGCCCCAACGGGGCTAGCGCCAGCGAGGGGGCGAGCAGCAAGAGAGAGAGAGAGAGACAGAGAGAGAGAGAGACAGATAGCACCTGGTCAACTACCTGACAGACAGACGCCTAAAAGTGCGGCAGACGACAGTAGTAGCGCCGCCGTTGACGCCATTTCGATGGCGGGCGACTGACGTGCTGCGAGCGTTGCACATGCTTCTCTGCAGCCGCTCGGGCGCTTATATACCCCTGGCCGTTCCCTTTGGATGACTTGTTGGTGCCAGCATGTGCACAGCTCGGAGCGAGCGCGCGCCGGCGGGCGAGCGGGGCGCTGCTATTGTTGGCGTTTCGCGCCCGCGGGGCGGAGGCCGCGCCGCGCGAGGTCACGCTGGTAGCAACGCCGCTCTCTTTCTCTCGGCCGCGACGACAACAGCGTGGCAAGAGCGACCGCGCGTACAGAGCCGCCGCCGCGCCGCTGCGTGACCGCTGCGAAGGCGTCGGCTCCGGCGGCGGCGGAGCGCCGGGGCCGACGCCTTCGCCGCCGCCGGACTTCGCCACCGCCGCCGCTTGGCGAGCGCTCGCTCGCCAGCTGCTGCACCAGTCGCAGTCTGCCTGCGGCAGTCGCGGCCGCAACTGCAGGTTCTCGCGCAGCAACTCGCGGCCGCAACCCAGCGCCGCACCGCGAGATCGAGCGAACTTCCGCGAACCTGCGGCAGAGGCGGCCGCCAGCTGCGCACGTGCGCACCGGCGGTCGCGGAGCGCCGACGTCGGAGCGTCGGCGCTCCGCGAGCGCCGGGAGCGAAGAGCGAGCGAAGAGCGAGCGAAGAGCGAGCGCGCTCTGAGCGCGTCTTGAGGCGCCGGGAGCAGGCCGACGGAGCACGGTGGGGGCGGGGTAGTTGCAGCAGGAGCAGGAGCAGGAGAGGGCGCGGCGGAGCAATTGTGAGCTGCACGCGAAGAGGCGGCGCAAAAGGAGCTGCTCCGACTTCGAGCCAATGCGGCGGCAGTGGAACGCCTGCGCTGGACGCGCCGCCGGTCGCTCGAGATTAGTGAAGCGAGGTCGGCGTCTCTCTCGCAGGGACGGGCCGTGGGTGTGTGTGTATGTGCGTGCGTGTGTGTGTGTTCGTGTGTGTGTGTGTTCGTGTGTGTGTGGGCGCACGTCGGACGCGTCGGCCGCAGAACGAAGTCGGGTATTCGGCATAAGAAAAGCCGGGAGCGATCGCCCGGCCTTGCTGACCTTGCTGACGCTTCGCGACCGCCGCGGCCAACGCTCGGCCTTTCGAAGCGTACGAGCGATGGGCTGATGCGCTTGGGCCGCTTTAGATAAACGTCACTGGCGGTGGACGTCGCGATTCGGCTGCCACCGCGTCCGCTAAATTATTGAATAATTAAATACTATACTAAGCGGGTTTACTTGAATATATAAAAAACATATATATATATATATTTATTTATATATGCGTGCATGCATATTTGCTTGCCAAAAGAGTAGGTCAATACGTTAGTAGAAGCAATTTGAGTGCGAAGTACTTTCAGCAGCGATTGTCGTTAGCTGAAATTTGAAGCATCGCGCCCGCGCTTTGAGAGCAGGAGATTTCAGGTACACTTCGCTGCTAGCCATTCCCTTTTAGCCTTTCATCTTTGCTTCCAATGGCGTGTCCTTGTCCTTGGACGATTTCACGATTCGGTTGCTTACCAACGCGGTTAGTTCAGGCAGTCAGCGGTAACGTCATCACAATCTAAGCGGTTCATTTAAATATAAAGAAGATCAATACAAATCTTCCGGTACTGCACCCTACTATTCATAGAATTCGGATGTTAAGCACGCCATGATGAAATTTGCTACAAAAGCTGGTTATCATGTGACGGAAGTGCAAAATATCCCTGCTTGTCGTTGCTGCTTCCAAAAAGCTGCGGTTAACGCACTTAAAGCGGAGACGTCGTCACGGGAGATATTTGAAGCCAGCCGGATGCACTTGGTCTGAAATCGTCAATGCTCATGTTCAAGCAAGCGAAAACCTTTCTTACACAGTTCACGGTAAGATACCATCACTTTTTCTCGCCAGACAGACAGGAGCCGAGCTTTATAGTGACTGCAGCCCCTTCAACAATGTCAGTCAAACCAACGGAGGCGGAGTGGCGTAGGTAGCGTTAATAATAATAATAACATTAATAATAGTAATAGTAATGATTAGTATTTTATCTATGCCTGTGAAGGAACACGACTCTTGCAGCCTGCGAGCACTGGGCAGAGACCTTGCGATGGCTCTCTCTCTCTCTCTCTCTCTCTCTCTCAGAGCTGCCTACGCAGCTGCAAGCTCACGACGACCGGTGGAAGGGCACAGACGATGAGTCAGTCCTGCCCAAATCCATGTACTGGCGGCATCTGGGGGGTCATCAATCTACCACAAACTGCCGCCAGCTGTCAGGCGGGTTCGGAACGAACAATGGCCCGACAGTGCGAAAAACAACGCATGCATGAAATATAAGGGTGGTCGGAGGAGTACACCGGGGAGGGGAGGGCGAGATCCCTCGACGCCGGCAGCCGTCTAGTGTGTGTAGACTGAGCTTGGCCGGCGTAGCTTGAAATAAAGTGTTTGGTGCTGGAGCCAACAGACTTGTTGCTCGGTCGCGCTACCCAGCCCGACGACAGGTCGTGCGGAGGGCAAGGTCGCAAGATCCTTAAGAGAACTGAATAAGTATGCGTGTGCTTCACATCTCGCAACAAGTGAAGTAATAATGAAGAGCTACTTTCAAGCAAAGCAAACATCTTGGCATCGAGCGTGCAAAAGCACCCAAGTGTCATGCTTAGACAAACTTAGACATGCTTAGACAAGCGTGGTGCAGCCAATCAGAATAGAGACACGCGCTGCTATTTAGTGGGATCCCTGGTTAGTAGCAAGCACTAAATTGTTCGCAGGTCTAAGTACAAAGCTCACAGCGGCGCCATACTAGAGCACACTTTCATCTCCGTCTGTAGCTCGACAAAACCACACAGACTAAGCGGGTGTTACGCATGAGAGTTTTCTAAAGAGGAAAGCAAAGCCTAAACAAAAGCGTTCGATACGCATGCGGTAGCCATTAATTTTCCACAGTTGCCTGCTGAGAGTCGACGTCGTTGCATAAGAATTACGCAAGTGTGTTCAACAGTCCAAGACCTGCAGAGCAAAATCTTCCGTCTTCAACCGTTCTTAAGCGTAGGGAATGAGACAGCTAATTTATTAAATCCATAAAGAACCTGAGGGCACGAGGAGGCTGAAAATGGTGCACCCGCTCAGCTAGGTATGAAGGAGCCAAGCCATGGCCGACCTTGCGGGTCAGCATAAGAACTTTGCTCTGTATCCTTTGATCAACTGGATGCCATCGAAGATCCTTCGGCAACGGAGACACATGGCTGAACTTCTGTGATTCGCTGACACGTGCTTTGCATCCATATCATAACCCGCTGGAGTGGAGGCCGTATGGCTTTTTGGTAGCCCAGCCAAAAGGGAATTGCAATAATCTAGCCTAGACATACATGCGATCGAGCATGCTACCACTAACCATTTGATCGTGTTTCCTTTGCAGCAAATGTAAGGCGCCTAGAAAAATATTGAGTTCTCTGAGGGCGCTTAATCAAGTGTATTATTATTCTTATTATTAAACAGAACCAGGGAGCTAGTAAAATTTTAGCGAGCCACAGTGGAGGACAGTCCATAATCTTAGGCAGGGATCGGAAGTGCTCGGTAGCTGTAGAGGCTGTATTTACTACGATATTTTCCAAATTTAGGCAGTTGTCAAAGACGATACCTTAATTTCAAGCGCGTGGTCATCGTCGCACTATAGCATCCCTTATTAGAAGAGAAAAATCTTCTAGTTCAGTGACGAAAGCTTAGGGCGCCTTATGAGTAGCAGATCAGTCATAACGTCGTCTAACTTTTTTTGGAAATTTGCTGACATGCAGAATCGAATGTCTGCAAGGCAAGCATTCAGTTTATCAGTCGCTATGGCAGATCCGAAGTTTTTAAAAATGAAAAATGCAGCTGAATATCGTCAGCATAAAATTTATAGCTGATTCCACGGGCCCCCAAACCACTTCTCCTAGGGGTTCAGTAACAATGCAGAACAGCAAAGACCCGAGTACAGACCCTTGTGGGGCTACACATGTGGCGCGTCCGGTGAATGAGACCTCACCCACACACACCCACCCGAATTTAACACCATCGGACAAGTAAGATTTAAACCAAGCCAGTGCCTCGTCTGCAAGATCAATCATTGTTCTCAATCGCTCAAGTATGATCCCGTGATCAATAATGTCAAAGGCAGCTGATAGATTCGGAACGACTAGGGTGGTGACATTCCTGTCATCGTCGCTGTCGTATGATATAATTGGCTACACGGCGGAGAGCAGTTTCAGTAAAGTAGCCTCTTAATTTTCGACTGGAAGATTTCTTACAATCTATTTTTTTCAACGTAAGCTAAAAGCTGCTTAGAGGATTTTTTCAAGAATCCTTAATACTAATAATAATAATAGTACACTTGATAAAGCACCCTCAAAGAACTCAATATCTTTCTAAGCGCTTTACAATTGCTGCAAAGGAAACTCTATTGAACGGTGATTAGTATTATGCTTGATAAGCAGCAAGAGTAACATAGTTAGGGGGTGACATGCACAGGGGCAGCATGCAAGTGTGGTTAGTGGCAGCATTAAACAGTGTCTGCACGCATAAGCACATGCAGGACGAATCACAGGGACCCGCTAAACGCTGTGATAAATAGATGCACCTTTAATTTATTTTTATATGTGGTAAAGTCAGGGGATGTCGCGACTGAGGTCGAGAGTGAGTGCCAGGCTTTGGGAGCATGTGAACTAAAGACACGGTCTGCAGAGAATTTGAGGTTTGCACGAGGTATAGGTAAACAGTTAGATTCCAAAAAGCCGGTGGTACGATGCTTAGCCTGGTGGGGCAGTAGATCTGATAAGTAGACTGGAGCCAAAGAATGAAGGGACCTGAAAGAGAGTGACTAAACCTTGAACTCGATGCGTTGCTTGACTGGTAGCCACTGCAGGTTGGCGAGAAGTAGTGTGATTTGTACAGACAAGCCTACCTGCAGAGTTTTGCACCAGCTGTAAGCGCCTGATTGCACAGGCCGCTGGACCGGCAAGCAGTGAGTTACAGAGGTCAAGACCGGATTTCACAAATGCACGGACCAGCTTAGATGTGATATACTTGTCTAAAAGAATTTTTGACAAGAAATATGAAGTGAAAATAGGCGATGGTTTGCTAGGACTTTTGAGTTTAATCTAGACTTTATTAGGATTGGTCTAACGATGGCCGATTTAAAGAAATTTAGTACAATCTTGTTTTCCGGTGAAGAATTACAAATTGTAGTTATGGGTGGCCTACGTTTATCTGAAAGTGAAGACCATAGAAGGGATGGTGTAGGGTCTTCAGGAGACGAGCTCTTTTTACTCGACTTAACTAACGCAGCCACTTCGCTGGCAGAATCCTTGGAAAGTCAAATAAGGAAAGTCACAGGTTGGGGCTCAATTGTTTTAGTCAGAGGGGGCTTGATGGAGATACGCACGTGTGCAGTTTCGTTTGAGTGAAAAAGGTTGGAAACTTGTATACCGACTCGTTAATACGGGGAGAGTGAGACCTCTCAGAATTGGCAAGCAAATTGCTTACCGTCTTAAAATTGTCTGTTTGGGTCTGACTGGCACTGGCTTTGGTTTTTCGAGTGAAAAATGAAAGGACTCGGAGTAAGTATTTAAAATTTGCTACATTGTCGTAAGATTCGGTCTCTTTAAAGCGGGGCTCAAACCTGCGCTTAAAACGGTGCACCTTTTGAAGTTTCCTGGTGCTGAAAAGAATCTTCGCGACTCTGTATTTACGGACAGAATGTACGGGAGCACGCACGTCGAGGGCACTCCTAAGGTTCCTGCTTACTGCATCAGTGATGCTATCGATGCTATCGTTCCAGTCTGGGTGCATACTGCATCAGTGCATACGTCAGCGCATACTGCATCAGCGTACACGTCAGCGCGTACTGCATCAGTGTGTATATCAGCGCATACTGCATCAGCAGTGTAAACGTCAGCGCATACTGCATCATCAGTGTATATATCAGCACATACTGCATCAGTATACGAGTCTGGCTGCAGATCGAAAAGACCAGCGTCACTGACAGTATTTCCTGGTCAAGGCTTTTTAAGTTGCGTCGCTGGACAAACTCGACATTTCCCTGAGCAGGAACACCGGAGCAGGAACACTAGACGAGACTGAGCAACGATCCGAGGATGGTCAGCGGGTACGCAAAAAGGTCAGCGGTACGGACGTCTTTAGTGATTACAATATTCAAAAGAATGCGGCCAATGTGAATATTATGACTAACGTGACGGACCAAAAGGACAATGTGGGCTGTTCGGTCTTTTGGCTTGTGCAACTGCTGACGCGTGCACAGCCTTAGCGGCAGGAATGGTGGATAATTCGAAGAAAATAGTGCAAGCATTACATTACGGCCGACATTTGCGAATGCAGAGAAATGCAGCAAATTGTGCTTGTCCTGCCTCGACCGATTAAAATTAAAGCTGCCACTTAATGTGTGCAGGCGCAGATGCTGATTTTAAAGCTTGCGTGCGTGCATCTGAGCTGAGAGCAACATTTGCGAGTAACAGCACTTCATCGAGTGACATGTTCTGGACACGATGGGAACAAGAGAAAAGCGCCGCCGCCGCCGCGCGCCTTTCCAACATCAGCGTGTAGAGACTGCAAAGCGGCCGCGAACTTTTCCAACCTCAGCGTATAGAGAGCGCACTGTCAGTGCTCTGCGTCCCCCAGATCGACGATCGTCGAACATTATTCGCGGTTTCTGAACTACAAAGTCTCGGAACCGTGCATCCCTAAAGCCGCGTTTACACGACAGACTTCCCACAGATTTTGGACAGATTTTCCTCAGATTTGAGCTCCTGCGTCATAATACGTCACAAAATTTTTGGGGAGAAGCCAAGACTGTAGATTCATCAGCAGGAGAATCCGTCGTAACTTTTAGATCCAGCCAACTAATAAAAATCCCGGGGCCACGATCATATCCACCCCAAGGCCCAAATAAAAATGGCTGACGTTCGTAGGGTCGAGTTATATTGAGGCAGTCAGAGCAAGTCCTTGAATATGAGATGCTTACATGTGGTAACCAATGCATCAGCATTTTCTACATAGCCTACGCCGTGCGTCTCTCTTCAAATCCATATACAAACCCGCAAAGGGGAGCATTACAGGCCACTATACACCCGCACAACCGTAGTGGCGCACATTACTTTGTACCGCTCCTTTTCCCCAAAGAAGCTTATTTAAAATGCTTATATTCTTTCCATTTTTTATTCTTCTCATATTAATCTACAACCGTCACTGCAGCGGCGAACTCAACTTCTGCCTGCGTTGGCTTGGCGTCTCCGGGGAAACCCACTTTAATACCAGTGTCCCGGATTGGAGCGCGGGCTGTGGGAAGGATTAAGTCGGCCATCACATCAGTCGTGGGCGGGACTAAATCTGTCGTGTAAACGTTCTAACTAGAAGGAAGGTCTGCGTCTGTCAGGAGGAAAGTCTGCGTCTGTCAGTGTGGAAGAACGCGACGCTTGCAGCCTGCGAGCACAGGGCGGAGGCCTCGGAGGGCTGTCTGACTGCCTACACAGCCGCAAGCTCACGACCGGTGGATGGGCAGATGATGACTCGGCAGTCCTGCCCAAATCCATGCATTGGCGGCATCTGTGGGTACATCAATCTACCACAAACTGCCGCCAGCTGTCGGGTGGGTTCGGAACGAACAATGGCCCGACAGTGCGAAAAACAACGCATGCATGGAATATAAGGGTTGTCGGGGGGAGTACAAGAGGAGCGGAGGGCGAGATCCCTCGACGCCGGCAGCCGTCTAGTGTGTGTGTAGACTGGGCTTGGCTGGCGTTACATGGAATACAGGTTTTGGTGTTGGAGCCAGCAGACTTGTTGCTCGGTCGCGCTACCCAACCCGACGACAGGTCGTGCGGAGGGCTGTCACAGTCAGGAAGAAGGTATGCGTCTGTCAGACAGAAAGTATGCGTCTGTCAGGAGGAAAGTCTGCGTCTGTCAGGAGGAAAGTCTGCGTCTGTCAGAAGGAAAGTCTGCGTCTGTCAGAAGACGCCGCGTAGACGCAGCCTAAGGCGTAGTTGCGCTCTGCGCTTCGCCTCATCACTCACTTCTCGCAAGGTGGCGCTACGAGCGCGAGGTTCCGTGCTCGGAGAGTTCTCTGCGTAACACCGCGGTACTTTGCGAGGTGTTATATCAGTGAGAATCACCTAGGTGTGCCGTCGTCACAGTTTCTTTGTGTGCAGCTGAATCAAAACTGTTGGGGTTTCTTTTAAAAATTTTGCACCCATAACTTCGCGCCGATTTCTCGTTTTCCTTCGATGCAATTGAGCAGCGACATCTTTTCTGTTGCCGCTTCGACACTTTGTAATCGCGGTTGCGTGGGAAATAACGGAAAGCCCGAACAAAGATTTTCGGGTAGCAGACGCCCGATTTCCCGGCTTTTATCAAGAACTAGTTTTGTGATAATAGTACGTCGTTTATATGGCACCCCAAGAGAAGTTAAACTCTGTGCAGGCGCTTTGCTAATCGCCAAATGCGAGCGGTAAACAAGGGCGGGCAAAGTATCGTAATCTGACGAGCGTGCAAAAGCACGCCAGAAGTCAGTCGGAGCCACCAATCAGATGGGTCCACGGTAAGTAGCGAGCACCAAATAGTGCACAAGTAAACGAGCAAAGCACAGAGGAACAGAATAATAACGCTCGCTAGAGGCAGGGCAAACTAAGCGGAACGAATGCGATCTTTAGCTGAGACAGAATTTATGCATGGTCATTGCAGCTAGTGACAGTAGCCGGAAGCAAGTTCCGGACTCTCGGTGCACATGCGAGCGGAAGGCCCTGTGAACAGCGAGGATGCGAGCGTAAAGGTCTAAGCCATTGGATGCGACGAGGTAGCGTGATATGGTGAGCGGTAAGTGAGGAGCCTCACACTGGACGAGAAGGAAGGTTCACGCGGGTAGGGCACGTGTCATTTTTAGAGATTCAGCGAGCGTACAGATTCGCATTTCTATGCTCATCGCGGCGAGATGTTTGCCGACTAACTGACGTTTACGCCGTTTTCTATTCCATAGTCAAGTGACTCTAATTTTAGTCAATCGACAGTATTGAGCTGAAGCGTGAACCCCCGCTAGAGGGCACCATAAACGCAGCCGTCTGCTTGCTGCTCTGCATAATCTTCGCCAAAACCTCTTCTTCGCCAGAAGAGCAAGAAGACGGAAATTCCGCCGAAATGCGGCAGCCAATGTTCTTCGCGCAGATTCCGTAACGAGATCAAAACTAATGTTGAGTTTTTAAATTATAACTGTAGAGGGTCACGTTTTAATTGAGCCGTCAATAGCGATCTGCTGCAGCAGCAGCGAGTGGCGCACTCGTTATGATTTTGTTCAAGTCAAGTCAGCTGAGCGCATTATTTTACCTATAATAAAATATTACAACAATTTATAGTACCTGGCGCAGAAGGAGCCCTGCTTTGGCCGCGGGGGTAAATAAGATCAGCCAGATGGCCTAAAGTAAACAGACGAGGACTGCGACACAACTAAGAATAGAATCGGATGCGACGGACGGACGCAAAAGTCCGAGACGAGCGCGAGCGGTTCACGCTTAAATGACATCTATATTTGGCTCTTAGTTATAAATTTTCTGAACATGAATTAATTGTACATAAATATTCGCACAGCCTGGTTATTCAAAAGATAATTGCTCTAGGCGGATTTCAACTCTAAAACGCAAAGATAACCGAGTGTGCAGTGCAATATGCACATAGCCACAAGACCAAAATAAACACAATCACTGCGTAGTATGCCTGTTGGACCGACTATCGTGATTTTGAGGAGACACCACAATTTGTCCTGCGATTGTAGAGTACTGTCAAAAGGGACATTCAGATCCTTAGCGAGCAGGGCCGGACAGGGAAGTTCGAGAATCAGTTCTGCCAGATGGACTGTAACCCTGTCATCTGTCAGTGAACGTTACAGCCACTGTCGTACTCTCTACGACAGGGCTCGACCAGCACTGTAACTCGTTTCTTCGCGTCTACATGCGGTTTAAAACGAGCAGCATCGTTGCCTCTAGTGTTTTCTAGTATTTTCAACTGCACGATCCAGCAGCAAACTTGGTAGGAACCAAACTTATTGCCTCATTATGTCGCCTGCTCTGCTGCTCGATTACGCGTGGCGCAATGCAAGAAAGCAAAATAACGCACGGAAACCCTTCGAATACATTTATTCGCAAATAAGTTACATGATGAGAAAATGTTGACTAGTAGCACTGTTCGGCCACGACGCACTTATCGTACACAAGCTGCGTTATGGCGTTCGCCGGCAGACTGTTGGTCTTCATCAGCATCATGCGACCGTGACGCAAGACGATCAAATCATTGATGCTTTCTGGCTGGAAGCAGCGCAGAGTCTGCGATACGTGTCGGGTCACCATCTGCTTGCAGCTGTCGCTGCATTCAGGCAGCGGTTCGGAGGTTATGCATGTCAGGGTCTTGTCTCCAACCGTCATCTTGATAGCCTAAAATTGTTTTAGACGTGCAATGTTTCGGATTTCTCGGACTATTACCATAAAAAAGTATGAAATCAGAAACAGACTTAGACTGAATGAGTTTGAAGAGCAAACCGTGCTAACTAAATCCAAGAAATAGAACATCGCCTCACCTTGTGCACAGTGTCAGCCATGCACGCCTTAGCTGAAGACACGCTCATCTTTTGCAGCAGGTTCACTTGCTGCTGGATGTTCACTTCGTTTGAAAGGCTGACGTCCGGCGAAAAGGCGCCACCCATTGTGTTACGAGTGAGTTCGAGCAGGGAATGAAGTGCTGGCTGCGAGCCGAGCAGTGATCCTTGCTCTCCGGCCATCTTGGCCAGCTCATCCTGAGCCTCGAGACGCGGCCAGCCAGCCGACGCCGGCACCACACTGTACCAGTGCAGCAGACGTGACAGCCACGGAGCCTCGATGTTCTTCAGCTGGTACTTGGCTGATGGCGTTTGCAGGAAAATGTCAATCTGTAAGCGCGAATACATAGATAGTCATCGGTCGAGTAGATATGGTAAATCGCGAAAAACGCGTTCCTGTACGAATAAGTCCGTCGTTTTTAGTTTCTCACCTTGTCCTCGTCCTTAAGCAAGTATGTCATTTTGATCGCACCTTGCAAAGACCTGCTGGGCGTTCTCTCAATGACGAACTCCTTGGCGACATTAGCGAGATAGCCGATTGCATTCTGAATCAGTCTCCTCGTAGCGTAAGGTACCTGGTGGGTGACATTTCAAGTCAGGCTACACAGTTCGTAAAGCTCTGGCGGAGCAATATCGGCGCATAGCCAACTACCAAGTGCATGCCACTAACCTTGTTGTTTCCAAACTGCATAACCTTTGTCCGCTTGATTGCTGGTACGACCTGGCGACCAGAAATGTCCTTGCAACCAAGAATATTTTCCTGAACGCATTCCGTGGCTGCAATAGTCGACGTCTCACTCTATAAAAATGATCATCTCTTTTGTCAGTTGGATCCTGTTTCTCGATAGATTTCACGCGAGAATGGGAGCTTGGGCCGGTGATTTTGTGATTTCGAGGAAAATTGTGCACACACGAGGAGTGTTCCGGTTACAACAACGACTGGGCATCACACGCATACCATCATGCTAGCCATCTGGGTCGGCCGGCTGGCGGAGCCCCACATTATGTTGACGTTATCGGTCTTGCCGAACCCAGCTGCTTGCGTCATTCCGATGAGTGGTGTCACTTGGGTGTTACCCGCAATTTGCAGCTGAAAGCAGTAAAGTTGAGGTACCCAATTCGTGGACACAGCACAATAAAAAAATGTCGGCACCCAGGCAGTGTTGCGTCGCCTGGTCCCACTTACTTTCCACAGGTTTTGAGGTGAGCCAGCACGGACTTCAAGGAACTTTAGAATCTTGCCACTGTTGGGGTTAAGTTCGCACATGCCGCGGACTGAGGTTTCTTTCACAGTATTCTGACCGTGGACGAGCATGGCTGCGACAAACTCTGCAAACTCGGCTCCCGACTGAGCCACGGGCATGGTGTACCAACTCTTCAGGTTGATGCTAAAACGGAATATGTAAGAATTCAATGAGCTTCGACAACTTTAATCGTACTCTAATCTTGCTAGCTGCACTGAGCTTAAGCTTTGCATACCTGTTTCTGAATGTGCTGGGAGTGGAAAATCCAAATGGCGATGTCTTATAGGCGCCAAAAGTAGTGCGGCCTCCAATCTTTTGTCCGAATACGTTCCTCGTCTTGGAAGCGTAGTTCAAATAGGGATAGTGCTGATGGTAAGCACCGCTGCCAGTATTGAACTTGCCCGAAGATCGCTTAGCGAAGAAACGCCCACGGCTGTAGAGCTTGTTCTCCTTGCCGGATGTCGACCAATCAGATCGTCCTAAGAACGAGCTCCGGTGGCCTGCTTTGCGTCCCCACATGGCAGGAAGATGCTTAACACCTGTGCGATATGCTTTGAATGGTGTAATGCCTTTATGAATCCTGATCTTTTTAGACTCCAGGGAAATGTCGGAGCTCTCAGAAGAACTGTCGAGTTCGGATGAGGAGGTGCTCGAGCTCTCAGAACTGGATTCACTCGAAGAGGATGAGACGGACGAAGATTCTGATGACGATACTGAGAAGTCCTGCTCACTTGACGTTTGCGAAGGTCTGAAGATGGTATTGGCCTTCCTGCCGTAAGCAGTATTCACATTCCATGCGCCACCAATGTGCTGTTTCTTATTGAGGCCGAACGGCCAGCCCTTCTGTTGTGTGCCCCTGGATACGCCGCTCTTCAGTGACTGACGGGGGTACACTTGTTTGGATGAGGTTGCATATTCGCTGGAGTCCAGCATTGAAGAGGTTCTTTGGGTTCGGAATTTCTTCCAGGACCGAGCAGCCCTCTTGGTCAGGCCGCGGTTGGACGTTGGCCACATTGCCTGTAGCTCCTCAGACGACTGTTCGGTGACGGGCGAGGTATACAAGGACTTTGAGCCAGCGAAGCTGTGATAAGCAGTCGGTGTCACGAAAACATCTCCGACCTTTTTGTAGCCGAGGACGAATTCGTAGTTTTGATTGGCAGGGCTGGCTGTAATGCATAGGACGTGGCATCAGCGAGCGACGCCAAGTGAGCAATACATCTATGCAGATGTAAATATGCACAGCGACCGACATCCACAGAGACCAATCGAAATGCGATAAGGAACTGTTGTCTAGGGCCTTGAGCACGCGACCTCTCACCTGGAATAAGTCGCAGCGACAGCTTCCTCTTGCCGAGCAGGAACAGAGGCTGCTTAGCGTACTCGACCTGAGGAGTGCCGTATTGAGGCACCGGTGTCTCGCCTCGAATAGCCAGCACAGCGCCGACAGACTGGCCGCCGTACGAGGTCTCGTACGGCTTGAGTGTGAACAGATCGCCGGAGATCTCCTTTCGGGCCTCCTTGTCGAGCGCGAAGTGCTTGAATTGTTCACGGGTCACTGGCACGGCGTAGGTTGACGGCGTGGTTTCCAGCTTCACGAAAGCAATGGCCTGCAAAACGAACGGAGATAACTTCGTGACTGATGGCACATTGGTGGCGACAAGATCACGGTAGGGTGTATTGCAGATGTATTCATGGGTACGGCGCAAAAAAGCGTTGTGGCATTGAGAGCAAGCACTGGACGAGAGACCGGCATATACATGCTTGACTCTTACGCCATTGGGCTGGATGAACTTGGCATTGAGCGCCATGTTGGCGGCGTCGAACGAGATGGCCGTCTGCTGGCTGTCGAGGACATTCGTTATTTTCGCGTTGATCATGACTCCTGACTTGAAGATTCCAGCGTTGACTTGCAGGTCACCAACCAGCTGCAAGTCAAGTCTGAAAAAGAATACTTATTTTTAGCTCAGCCTTTTCCGGCGTTACATTTTTGCCATTTCACTGGCTGCAGCACTAAGCGCCTGCTAGAAAGTGGCCGACATCATCAGCAGCATAGACTCTTCAGACCAACCTTATGGGCTTTGAAGTGATGAAGCTGAAGTTCGGAAGGATGGTTTTTGAAGCGGCGGTCGACGGCTGCACCTGTATGTGGCCCTTGATGTCGGCAAAAGCAAAAGCCTTCATTCGGAGGTTGATGGGGAAGCCCGAGAGAGTTGGAATCTTGTACGACACAGGTATAAGGCCAACCGTCTTGAACACGTCGACTTTCATCTCGGGTGCTGCTCCTGCATTCACTGAAAAAAACGAGCCGTGAGTCAGTCTCAGCTTGAGAAGGAGTCATTTCAAAATCAGTAGCACAATAAGTGTAAAGGCATGGAAGATATTTCACTGCAACTGAGTTGCTTACCAAACTGAATCAAATTGAGGATTTGATTCTCGTCCAGAGTCTTCAGAGATACAGTCTTGCCGAACAGGCTTACTGTGACGATGACTCTAGGACCATCGTTCAATGCCTTGTTGACAGCAGCCTTTATTGAATGACACAGGCGAGAGAGACAGAGACGAGAGTCAACGAACACTATTGCCCTACCTTGTGCCGGACGGCGCGAGCAGCAATGGCAGCTTCTGCTGTGTTATTCAGTCGTCGCGAACGATGCCCTGAGTAACAGCACGACAGCAGGCAAGGCACGCACCTGCTTAGGAGACAGAGGAGCCTGGGAGGCAGCGAAACCCTGGATCTTGCTGAGAATCTTATCCATGCCGTGAGCTTTGTAGCGAATCTAGACATAAAAGCTCATTCAATAGTACAAGGGTCAATCACAGACACTCGAGATTGGCCATTCGTCTGCCTCTACATGATGCTTTACGATGACACCGACTTACGCTCAAAAGGTGGGCGGAGGCGCCGGCTGTGTGTGCACTTAGCCTGACGGTAGCGGCCTTTGGCGTCCTGGTAGCAGCGTTTCCTATGTAAGCGACGTCGAGGAACGCCTGTTTGGGAGCGGCTACGCCTGAAAGCAGAAGCGTGGAGAATAGGAATTACGAAAACTTGGCAAATGGGGCTAGGAAATTGGATTGGTTAGAATATGAAGTAACTCAGTAGCCGCGGTGGCCACGACGAGCATTCTCTTCTCGGGCAGCAAAGCAAAGAAGAGTGGCATCAGCTTAGCAAGGTGCAAAATTTGGCAAGTGCCTAAAAATCGTGCTGGTACCTATTCCAGGCAAGAACTAAGCGCAAGTAACTAAGCGTGCAGATTGAGAGGGTAAAGGATCTTGCACGTAAGCGATTTGCCTGTACCGGTAGTAAAGATTGGCACTCGGTGGAAGTGGACGAAAGGAGACATCGCAATGGGCTTGGCCATCTTGAGTGCAATTATTACATTGCTCTTCCTAAAATAAAAAAGTGCTGAGTTCGCGAAACTGACATGGCAGGAGGTACACGCGATGACTTAATGTCAACTGTGCATGCCTCCTTCACTGACCGCCAATCTCTCTATGTGCTGGGCACATGGAACGAGTGCCACATGAGTCACTCGCGCTGCACTGCTGAGTAGCACACGAGGCGTCGGAACTGCTGCAGAAGACGCCCAAACTGAGCAAATCAGCTGTGACGCTGCAGGCGCGAGCTTACATCCTCTGCAGGTGCGGGTTGGACGTGGGAGCCATCGTGGCGATCGCTCTCATCTTGCGCAGCACCAGCGTGGCCGTCTCGATGTCGACGTTGGGCAAGGTACGAACGATGAACTCGAGCGTGCCGAGGCTGACCGACTTAGTCTTCAGAATAATGTGGCACGCCACCTGGCGAACGTGGCTCTCTTCTTGTTGAGCGGCGAAGATTGGTAGCAGAGCTTGCTGAATCTGCAGTCAGACATCGCACTGCTGGCCATGCGTTCTCGAAAGTCACAGACTGAGATCAGAGGAAACAATGCCCATAAATGTAATTCTATAATCCCACCAGTCGGTCGCCGTGCAACCGTGCACTACGGGAAGGATGAGTCGTGCACCAATTCGAGGTGCCTCGAGCTGCACCAGCATGGCCCCTTCGTCAACCGGGAAAGGATGCTTGCCATCGGCTGCAGCACTCGAATCAAGGCTACAGTCGTGGCGACTAGGCATTGAAGTAAGAGGCAACGCATGAGTACCCACCTTTGGATGCATGTTGGGAGAAAGGCGTCGCATGGCATAGATGGCCGTGGCTCTGATGTCGGCCGGGTAGCCCTGCTTGTCCTGAGCAATCTTGACGAGGTCGAGGAACAGCTCGTCGACGCCGGAGTTTCCGATGGCCTTGAGAACCATGATCATCTCTTTGGGGCAGGTTGTGGTCGAAAGTAGCGTCTGCAGTTTCTGCTCGGAGGAGAGATTTCACGGACGTGTACAGCTAGCGGGCGAGGGAAACGTTGCAAGGTGCGGTGCTTCTGAGCGATTAATTCACGACTTATGGTCGGGTGCCATCCGGCACGAATGTGGCTGCGGCCGGCCGTCGCTTAAGCATACCACTGACGGAACAGCAATGTTGCGCTCGTGTAACCTCATGTAACGGGGTCGCTTTGGAAGGCCTGCACTGTGAGGTGCTGTGGCAAGCATCGCCATCAATGAGCCAATGGGCGACACGCTCTCAAGCCAAGCACTCGCATTGCACCGAAGTGGGCGCTACCTTGGCGACCTTCAGCTTGAGACTATCGACGGCCTGCATGTCGCACTTGCCGACGGTCATGTTGACGTGAGCTTCTCGAATGTAGCGGTGAGTGAGCGAGCCGAGAGCGAACAGAGCGGCCTTTCGCTCAGCGCCATACTTGGCAAACTTGTCGACGAGCGCCTGTGCGAATCAACGAAAGCGTGCACAGCTCTGGCTAGCAGCTTCCACTCTGAGGCGTGCTCGCTTCCGCCTGCGAGCGAGCGTGCAGCCCGTTCCGTCTTACCGAGACTTTCTCGATCTTGGCAATGGTGGGACGCCCGTTTGCATTTGTCATAGTCAATATTTCCCACACGATGTTGGCGTCTTGAACTTCTCCGTTCTCGATCTTTTCCAGCAGGAAATAGTTTACCTTTTCTGATCCAGCGGCGATTAAGGCGTCGAGCAATGCTCTCCTGGAGAGAGTGCGCCTCGGGCTTTAGAGGCGCCGGCCGAGCGCGAAATCGCAATCGGCGCGAAAGCCTGCACCTGCTCAAGGCACTTCGGGATTCGTTGAGACTCCAAGTTCTCGGCACGGCCACCACAGCGAGTGGCCGCCCGCCCACATAGCTACCTCTCCCTCTGAGTCTCGCCCTGCTGGCCCAGGTTGTACTGGCGCCAGAGCGTCTCCAGCTCTGACACGCGGCACTTCTTCACGACGGTCATTAGTTGGAAGAAGAGCATCAGATGCTGGTCGTACAGCGGGACGTCTCGCGCCGCGTTCTCGATGGCGGTGACGATGGTGGTGACCTGTGGGGGTTATCCGCGCTCCATTTCAAGCATTCAGCCCGTTTATTGACCTCAGCGGTGCATTCAGCACTGCCAAGGCTGCTGCCGCATCGGCGGCCATAAAGGCTTGACGGATATAACACACGGCACCGACGGCTGCTGTGGAGTGACAGTGGCAGCGAGCCGCACCTTTTCAATCTTCTCCTGGCCCGTGAGCTCCAGCGTCTCGACGGCATCGGGCGTCAGGTGCAGCGTCAGCGGCTCCTCGACCGTCCTCCACTTGAGCGCCTCGTATGCGTTGCCCGCAGCGGACGGCCTCTCCTCGAGTAGTCTCAGCGTCTGACTGTAAGACAAGCGCGTTGCGGGCTGACGTTGAGCCTCGGGGAGCTCTCGTGCGGCCGGTGGCGACGCTGGTTTCGGAAAACAGGCTTTGCGATGCTCGCGAGAGCTGATGTGATGGCGTCGGACGCGTTTTGTCCTCAGGCGAGGAGCCGCGCTCACACACTTACTTGGTGTACACGGCTGCATAGTTCTGCATGTCCTTCAGGTCCTTGACGTACGGGTTGACAATGTACTGACCGCCGAAAGTGGCGTGCTTAATAATAAACTTGTTTCGGTCCTCTGATGCCATCAGGTCAAACTCGGCATGGCCAGTCATCGTCACTGGGTTCTGGAAGGTTCGAACGCAAGAGAGAGCGGATTAGCTCTCTGCGGCACGCCACATCAAGCTAGTCTGTGCAGACTTTCTCGATCTTGGTAATGGTGTGACGCCTTTCGCATTATCGTAGTCAGTGAGCGACGCACGCACCGCTCATTTGGTATCGACAGGATGGCGCACACACAGCGTCGCCAGGCTGGCGAGACGGCTTCTGAGGGGCGCTAGGCAGCCGTCCTTTGACCCTGACGGGCAGCTTGCGCCACCGTGTGGCAAAGGCGAGCGGGAGCTGGCGCTGCAAAGGCAGTCGACGAGCGTAGCGGTGCCTACCAGCATGCTGTCGCCTTGCACGTCCTTGGACCAGATGGTCGCCTCCAGAGCGTCTCCGGTGTAGTTCTTGCGGTCGATGCAGTTGGCATAGTCCATGACCTTGCTAACCTTCAGGTACTTGCTTCCCGGCTGAGGGCAGCGGATCTTGTAGATCGAAGCACACTTGCCATTGATGCCGTCCTAGATTTCCGGAAAGATCTGTATCTTTCGCTAGCGCCACGACTATCGTGCTGATTACCATGATGACGAAAAACGCCACGGCGCACGAGCAAAGACGAGGCCCTCGGGAGATCAAACGCTTAGCTCAGCCTCTCGTCGTGTGCGCACGCACCTCCATCAGCCTGTACACAGACTCGGCAGAGCTACCCGTGGCCTCGTCCACCGTCAGCGGAACAGAGTCGATGGGGAAGGTTCGCTTGCGGCCGACGGACACGTCGCTCTGGATGTTGATGTTAACCTAAATGCCGCAGAGCAGCGCTCTCGTGAGGAGGAGCAACAAAGGGCGCTCCGGCGAACGTGCGTTCGCAGGCGGAGAGTCACGCTCAGCGGTCGGCGCAAGCCAGCTTCCATCGACGCGGCGCCTCGCCATTCGCTGTAGGTGCGGCAGCTCGGTAGCGACGCCGCAGCAGCTTCACCTGCAGCAGGTTGAGCACGGCTTTCTTGACGTTGACCGACCACTGAGCGTCTCCGTCGAGAATCTCGAGGCCGCCGATTATGCCATTGTTGTAGCTACGAGACGACCAACGCTCGCGGTCAGCACACGCACAACTCCGAGCAGGCGCTGCCAGCGAACATGCGAGCCCCGGCCGACGGAGAGCTTGCAGCGACGGCACAGTTGGCGCTCACGTGAACTTGACGGGCAGCGCCAAAGCGGCGGTGGCGGCCTTCTCCTGCTCCAGGGTGAGGCTTCGGAAAACGTTGTCCGGAAGCTGCCACTTGGGAGGCATGACGGCGCTCGTGATTTGGCCGTTGACTTGCATGAAGCTTACTTTGTTCAGCTGCAAAGAAAGCGGTATGTTGCGGAAATGCTGATCGCCGTTTGAAGGAACGTAAGAGAAGTCAACGCGGCGGCGGCCACGCGGCTGTATGGATTCTTACTCCTTTAAGCGCTCGTCGCAGTTCCCTTGGCGCACTTCACCCGTCCTTTCTTATTTATTGCGTTGCTTTGAAACATAGCAATTTATGATCGGCGAAGTATCGTCGCTGTCGCTTTCGATGCCAATGTAATTTTCGAAAGCGGCTGATTTGACGATTAAGAAAAATCGGAGATATGAGCATAACTATTAATAAGCTTGCGTACTATAGAAAGGCGTCTTGCGTGGCGGTTAAGAATCGAAGAAATCCAGTGCAGGAGAAATCGTCTGCAGCTAAATAGCCGTCTGCTGCTAAATAGCGGATGAGAAATTAGCGGATGAGAAATAGCGAATAAAATAAAATAAAAATGCTAAATTAAATAAAATAAAATGCTAAATAGCGGATGAGAAATACCGTCTGCTACCGTCTGCTGCTAAATAGCGGATGAGAAAATAGCGGATGAGAAATAGCGGTTAAATAAAATAAAATTCTAAATAAAATAGAATAAAATGCTAAATAAAATAAAATGCTTAATAGCGGAGGAGAAATACCGTCTGCTACCGTCTGCTGCCATTGCTTTCGAGTGCCGCTCTTTTACCTCAGAGACTACTTCCGACTGACCGACTGACCGACTGACCGGGCAGTCTCCGCCTTACCCCTTGTTGCTGGTAGCTGGCGGGCGCAGGCTCTGAGTAAGTTAAACTAAGTGTCGGCGCGAAATAAATGGGTTGGAGTCGCGCAACAGCCGGCTCACCTGCAGAATGGCGTGCGTGTCGGTCAAGAATTCGATGACGCAGAGCGCCTTGACTTTCACACCGGCGTACTGGTTGCTGGCCTGAGGGATTCCGGTCAGGACCTGACTCTGGTACTGGTATATGTATTCAGTGTTCTTAGCGTAGCCTAGCAACGCGTCAGCAGCAGCGCGTGTACTACGTTCGCGCGGCGGCGCACGGCTGCGGCGGCGGCGCTAACTCTCTAGGGCCGTCGCGGACATAGCTGCGGCTGAGCTGAGCGCGCGACACTCCTTCACGCGCGAGCGGACGCGATCGTGCGCAGCGGCAGCGTGGCTCACCTTCCGCGTTGATTGTCGGGGTGTTGAGCGCCTTGAACGAGTGCCTGCCTTGCAGGCTCTCGTGCAGGGGACTGCGGCCGAATGCGGCACCATACTGGGGTACGCCGGCTGCAGAAAGAGAGCGAGCGTTCGGCACAGCGAGCCTTTGCACTTCGCCGCCTGGTGGCGACCGCAGCGCCGGTGCAGAGGCGCGGCAGCGGCGCAGCATGCGGGACCGCGGTCGGAGCGAGCGGGGCGGGGCGGGCGACCTACCGCCGAGGCACAGGCCGAATAGCGCTCCGGAGAGCAGCGCCGCTGCAATCGCCATTTCGATAGCTGAAGCTCCGAGGCTCGCTACGATTTGCTGTCGGAGCTCGAGCGCTTATATACTCGCTGGCTACCGAGCGCCGCACCCAGCGACGCTGCCGACCTTCCTTCGCTCGTACGTTGCCGCCTCCATGGTCCGCTCGCCCGGACGCCCGCCGGTCGTCGCCCGCGCTGGTTCTTCCGCGCGGAGGACGCCGGGCGTCGTGGGGGCGCCCGCGGCGGCCAGCGGCGGCAGGAACGCCCGCAGACACGACGAAGGAGCGAGGCGAAGCGAAGGAGCGGCGGCGGCCGGACTCGGCGCTCGGCGTCCGGCGGCGCGTCACCCGTGGTGACGACAGCTGCTGTGGCTAGGCTGTAGCTGCCGCTAGGCGAGAGCGACTCGCGCCCGCCTCGTGCGCCCTCTCTCTCTCTCTCTCTCTCTCTCTCTCTCTCTCTCTCTCTCTCTTCGCGTCTCTCTCCTTCTCTCACTCTCTCTCTCTCCCTCCCTCTCTCTCTCTCTCTCTCTCTCTCTCTCTCTCTCTCTCTCTCTCTCTCTCTCTCGAGCGCCGCCCTCGCCGCCTCTGATGGCAGCTGATGATCCGGCGATCGTGGTCCGAAAAACGGGCAAGTGCTGTGAAACCGAAGAGGGCGCGACGCAAAGGCGGCCACACCTTCGCTGTGCGACGGCCTGTCGGTTGGACGAAGGCGCCCTCTCTGGCCGGGCGCCGGCAGCATTCGCTAGCCAGCGAACAGGCGTAGCGTACAATGGCCTGTGCTCGACGGTCGGCCGCAGGACCGGCTTAACGCGAGGTACGACCCGCGGGAGCATCGATCTGTAAATCTGTAAATCTGTAGATCTGTAAAAAATATATGTAAATCTGTAAAAATATCTGTAAATCGGTTTGAGAAAAAAGAGCTGCAGCCGGCCCCGTTAGCGAGTGAGAACCCTTTTATTCGCGACAGCTAATTAGCGCGGACCGGCCTGGGGGACAGCCTTCACCTCACGTCCCTAGCTGGTTGGTCCAGCGGTTAAGGTGCTCGCCCCTACCAAAGTCTGGCTGAGGTCGTTGGCTCGAGCCCCGAGGCATATGTGAAGCGCCTGAATAGAGATTAAGTTTTCTTGGGGCGTTATACAAATGAATTATATTTATATTTTTATTTATTTATTTAGTCCCTCAGATTGGAGCTTGCAGACTATCGTGCTCGAAGTTCGAACTCGGAGCTAGAGCCTCCGTCGTACCTCCTCCTCCACAGCGAGGCTGACTTCCTGCTTTCTGTCAGATTCAGGTCGAATCCGCTGTCACTGGCCAGAGTGTATCCCACTCAGAGGATGAAAGCCGGGATGAAAACGACGTAGGACACTTTATAACCCACGGTTAAAATTTTCTGGGCCACTTTAAACTCGGGGTGCAAAATAGGCCAGGCCATACTGTAACCCGTCCATGCCGGAATATGCCCCGTCTGAAAGGTGATGCAGAGCACGCAATTTCTTTTTTAACTATAACTAACTTTTTGATTATTGGTTGTTCAGTGGTAGTTATCCAAACAAAGAACGTTCGCCACCAATTTTCTCAGATATTCGACAACTAACTTGCGCCGTTATCTAAAAAGCGTATACGTTAAAAAAGCGAGGTTTTCAATTTGAACAATTGAAGCAGTTTCCGCAAGCAGTTGGTGCTGTGGTCACGTGGTCTGCTTAGCGATGAAGCAAAAAAATTGAAAACATTTTGAGGTTTTGTGATTTTAGTGCTAAACATAAAACCCCGCAGCACCATGGCAGCACTCGCGGACGCCCTTACAACCGCAAAGTAAATCCTGGGTCTTCAAGTATCTTTATTAAATCGAAGTCCACTCAGAATTACGCAGGGTGCACGCGCTACGCCGCCTGTAATGACGCAGAGTAACAACGACTAGGCGCATTGCTACGCGGGAGAGATTTCTACAGCGCACGCCGAGCCCGCGGGCTTTCGGTAAGCATACGGCATTAACAACATTTCGACATTAGGAAACAGTTTGAAGAAAAGACGAAAGCCGAGAGAAAGAGGAGTCGCCACAAGAAGAACGTAAGAAGAACGGGGGAGAGCAGAGAATGAGGTGCCACCGGTCGGCGTCGGTGTGGATTTGCGAGCCGTCACTTACAGACTCGTGAGTGTATCGCTCAAAACTTTTGATACGATGGAGTATAATTTGATCTAGAGAAGCAGACACATGCCTAGGCCATATTTTAACTGCCGGGTATAAAGTGGTCTAGGCGGTTTAACCCCGGGCATACTTTGGCTTGGGGTATACTCTTACTTGTCACTCCGGTTTGCTCGACTGCGACAGCTCTGAGCGAGAAGAACCATGCAGCATCCAGAGAAGGGCGGAAACGGAAACCAAGCCCAGCATGCGCACGCGGCGCTCTGGGTCGCCGCGCTGCCCCCCCCCCCCCGCGCCCGCTCGTCCCGTTCCCCTCCCGTCGGAAACACTTCCGCTCGCAGCTCAGCTGGGCGCCTCTTGTCGCTCGCCGCCGCCGCAGCGCGTCGCCTCCATCGACGGCTTCCGGTGAGCTGCAATGGCTCACTAGGTAAGGCGGTTGCCTTGCACGACCTCGGCCCCGAGGTCGTGGGTTCGAATCCTGCGGTGGGCGATCCTTTATCGTCACTGCAAGCGGTGGTGATAGCCGTAAAGGCTCTTCTGTCGCTATACAAAAAGAGGCTGTTAAATCAGCTAGGATTTTTTTCCGGGCGACTCCGGAGTTACCTACTCGGTAACTTCGACTCAGGTGGCTCTAAAGTTGTCCTATAGTCGAGCTTAAAGCTCATGCCGGAAGAGCCGTTTCGCTGCGCTCGCACAGCGAAGCGGCGCTACGCCACTCACCGGGCAGCGGAAGCCGCTGCACTCGCTCGCCTCGACGTCTCGCCGCCACGACGCTCGCGCGCTCGCGCGCCATTGCAGCGCGCCCCGCTGCAAATGGGAGCGAGGCAGTGGCGTACGCGTCCGGACAGAATGATGCGGCAAGCGCAGCAAGCGGCGCTCGTCGTACCGGATGCGTGACGTCTCGGCCGACGCGAGACCAATACCGAGTCCGTTGGCTACCGGATGCTTGTACCGAAAGCCGCTCAGGCTGTGAGTGCGCTACACAAAACTTTCCTGCGTAGCACCCACTTAGTCTGCATGGCTTTGTGGAGTTGCAGACGGAGATACATTGCATTTCATTAGTTGCGAAACGCGGCAGCGCCAGGCAGGTCTCAGCAATACAAGTCCACGCGTACGTAGCGTAGAGTAGTCGATCCGAGAGAAACGGCGATTTGCAGTCAGCGCTCAGCGGCTCGTCGTGCCGCGACGTCGGACAACTCTCGTCAGTCTCAGTGACTAGTGCACGAGTCAGCTATAATGCTACGGCCGATCCACGGAGAACAACGGATACGCAGCTCTCAAGCTGCGGCCTTGGCCGTAGCTTGACTCCTAATCAGTTGCTGACCGATATAATTCTATAACCGAATATAACGAATGCCTCCCATAAGATCGCAGATTTAGCTTTAGCCGTTCCCATCATTTGTTTTCATGTTCATATGGAAGTGAACATAAACTCAGTGTAGGACCGTGAGCGAGGTTTCCTTTTTTTGAATGCCTTTGCGTGCCGACGTTAAATCTATATAAAAGCCTCGTTTATGCGGTCAATTGTTCCTTAGTTTTTAATCAGTTTTTCGCCGGTTTTCCGCCACTTCGGGTCCTGTACGTCAGCACTACGAGACAGTCATTGGTTTCCTGACAGGAAACATGTGCATGGAAACATGCCCTGTTTAGCTTCTTCAGAAAAAAACAACTGTAGCGTATACCTGACAACCGATCGGATTCGTGTTCGAGATACAGCACGCTTTTGATTGCAAGAAACCTCGAAGGAGCGATGCCCCCCTCAAGGCTGAGTTTCTTGCGGCCCTTCTTTCTAGATGACTCCCCGTTAATAGACACCTGTAGTGAAGAATAAAGAGATTAGAACATTAACATTATTAGAACATTTAGAATATTTATTATTAGAACAATTAGACCATTAATAACGAAGAAGGTGCTACGAGATAGAGCCGCTAAGCATGGACCAAACCGCTGAGCAAGCGAAGAAGCGTGCGCGGCAGTTGTGCGCATCGCGTGCATATAAATTTATTACGTGTGCGCATCGTGTGCACATTCGCGGGCGTGTATAGAAAGAAGCACAGTGCATAATAAATAAGCCATAACGTTGAAATTCTCACTCCTTCTTTGTTCTCTTTGTCGAGTGAATGAGCTAACATGTTTTTTATCGTCTGTGAAATGAGGTTTCGCCAGCGGTTGAAACTTTTATTTGGATCCATAAGCACCGATCCGTCGGTGCATCCAGTGCATTCTTGGTCCGTTATGGAACTATGGATAACGGACGTTATGGATAATTAATAACTATGGATAATTAATGATTAATAATTATTATCCATAATACACTTATGGAATTGTTGACGTCCGTTGCTCCGCATCGGTCCAGTGCATTCTTGGTGTCGGTGTCTATTTCCCGCTAAGCATCTGATCTCTGATTGCTAACTTTTCCTATCTAACGTTTCGTTTATGCATACCCCAGCGAATGACAGCGCCGCGCCTAAGTGTTGTTATCTGCCAGGTGAGCCGCGATGGCACACTAGGTAAGGCGGTTGCCTTGCACGACCTCGGTCCCGAGATCGTGGGTTCGATTCCTGCGGTGGGCGATCCTTTATCGCCACTGCAAGCGGTGGTGATAGCCGTAAAAGGCTCTTCTGTCGCTATACAAAAAAGAGGCTGTCAAATCAGCTAGGATTTATTTATTTACTAGGCTGGAGGACCCTCAGACCACCGACTAGCCTATCGGAGCGCAGCTAGGCGTCAGCAACCGCGCTAACGAATCAGAGCGCAGCGTTCCGGTACCGCAGACGACAGAAGCGGACGAACGTCTGCTGGTGGGCGGTGACGCTTCCCGCCGGCTCGGTGCGTGGTCGAATAAACTGGTGCTTTTGCTCGTCGGCTCGTGTTTTTGTGCAGTGCGCGAAGCAAACCAAACTACACGATCAGAATGAAACGCTCACTATGACATGGTCCGGATAGACATGGGACGACTTTAATTAAGATCGGCCGCTTAGATTGAGCTAATTCGCATCGCCAAAGTTACTGACCAACGGTCTGCCACGGGGGAGTCTGTACTGTAAAGTAACTACATCCGCTATCATCAGAACCAGTTTTTTTCAAGAACGGATCGCTGATCGTAAGTGATATTATAGAAAAAAGCGCTCGCCTGAGGCTGGCTGATTTAAGGTGCATTGAAACTGACGAAAGGCGGCGACGCATGTCGAAGTGGCTATATATAGTAAAGTACGTACTACGAGCGACAGGCTACGGTGTACTGAGTGCTGCCGACGACACATTATACTGCCATTCCGTAGTGCCACATGGATACTGTAACGGTATACGACGGTGCCGCTGAGGTACTCGCAACGCCATGTTCCGTTGCCAAGTGGTAGCGCTCAAGTGGAACGCCGCGAATCTGTCGCGTGGGCGTGAACGACAACCGAATGCCCGCTTGCCAGCGTGTCAAGATCGACCCACGTGATAGTCAAGACCAGCGTCGCGCGTGGCGCGTGGCGTTATTTCTCATATTCAGTACAGCTTCAGCCAATAGCCACAGTCAAATAATAAAAATTTGGTGGCATCATTTGCAGCGCTCGAATTCGCTAATTTTCGAATTCGCTATGCCTGCGTAGGGCCAGCATGGACCGGCAGATAACGCCTCCGTGGATTCGCTGCATTTCGGTCTCTGTTTGTAGAACTGTTTGTGTGTGAACCGCCACGTTTTCGTCTAAAGCTACAGCGAGCAAGTACTGGGAGCTTGAGCTAGCATTCTGTCATATTCCGAACTGAAGCTGAAGGCTAGGATAACTCTCACGTTTCATACGCACCAAGTACCACAGAATATACACTCGATGTAAAAGCAATTTTCGAAAGTCATCCTGAGCAGTAGGGAAACGGCTTGAAGACATGCAATGCAAAGCCTCGAGAACTGACGACTGACCCCATGATGTATAGCTATGTTGGATCGCAATGTTGTATCGCTATGTTGTATCGCCATCTTGCCATCGAAGGTGCCGAAAAAGCAGCGATTTTCTCCCGATTAGTAAGGATCCTGCAGGTAAGTAGCGCGGTGTCGCCGATGGGCCGTTCTCCAACAAGTACGTTCAAAGGCAAAGTCGTCGTTTGGACGAAGGTTTCTTCATTCAAGAGAGACCGCCACACGTGGACGTCGTCTCTATCCATCTGCAGTCAGAAGGCGTCTTACTTCAGCCGCGTCCTCACAAAACTTTCTGAGAAGGGACCGACTATCAACGTATTGTGGCCCACGTCGAAAAGGGCCAGTGCACTACACTCACAGGTGTTAGCTCAGTGCTACAGCGAGAGTACTTCGCCGGCGAAGTTATGGTTCGAGTCATGCAGCAAGAAATCCTCAATGGCGGTGCAGCGAATTACCTCTGGTCACTCTAATTACGCTAATGTCAACCGGAAATCGGTGACGCAAAGGTCCAATTTGTATTAAATGTTGTAGCACTGCTCCAAGCGCCAACTTGGATTGCATATTGCGCCGCGCTGTATCTCAACGGTACCCGCCGCAAAATGTCACATGGCATAGCTGGCGGAGCGCGGCTCTTACGAAATCCATAGCGAGTGATGGCAGCGGCATGGGCCAATACTACAGCCTCATAATATAATAATACATAAGAATAATAGTAATGCTTATAATGCAATGCAATCAACTACGATAATAATAATAATAATAACGCACTTGATAAAGCGCCCTCAGAGAACTCAATCTCTTTCTAGGCGCTTTACATTTGCTGCAAAGGGAAGCGCGATTGAATGGTGAGTAATATCACGCTTGATAAACAACATGAATAACATGGTTAGGGGTGATATGCACAGGGTCAGCATGCAAGTGTGGTTAGTGGCAGCATGCAGTGTCAGCACGCATAAGCACATGAAGGACGAATCACAGGTGCCCACTAAATGCTGTCCTAAATATGTGGGTTTTTAAGTTCTTTTTAAATGTGATCAAGTCAGGGATGTTCTGACACAAGTCGGGAGGGATTTCCAGCCTTTGGGAGCATACGAACTAAATTCTTGGACTCCAAAGGACGTGAGGTTTGTACGAGGTATTGGTAGACTGTTGGATTCCGAAAAGAGGGTGGTACGTTGCTTGGCCTGGCGGGAGAGTAGATCTGAGAGATAGGCTGGAGCCAAAGAATGAAGGGACCTAAAAGTGAGCGACAAAACCTTGAAGTCGATCCGTTGCTTGACTGGTAGCCAGTGCAGGTCGGCGAGAAGTGGTGTGATGTGGCAACTGCGACGTTCACGACAGACAAGCCTAAGCTGGTTTGGTCTAGCGGTTAAGGTGCTCGCCCCGACCAAGGTCTGACTGAGGTCATGGGCTCGAGCCCCGAGGCATATGTGAAGCGCCTGAATAGAGATTAAGTTCTCTTGGGGCGCTATACAAATGAATTATATTATAAGCTGCGGAGTTTTGCGCCAGCTGCAATCGCCTGATCGCACATGCCGGTGCGATGGCCAGTGCGATCCGCTGCAAATAGAAAGAGATGCGATGCGAAAAGTTCCCAGAAAAACTCCCAGAGTATTGCAGTCGGTTGCTATGTATTGCATAGCAACGCTTGAGGAAATCAGCAGTAAGACTGTGCGAGCAAACTGTGAGCGCATGGAAGAGTTATGTCGAATCAAAATTAGTGCTTTCGGTTCACAACTTCTGCCCATCTTGCAAAGGATTAGAGCTGTGGACTTTGGCAATGGACAAGGACATTGCAGTCGATTGCAAAGCATCGCTTGAGAATTTGCACATGCTAAGATACAAAATACCGAGACCGCACATTGAGCTGAGGTTAGGTTTTTCGCAGTCTAAATCGGAGCTTCGAGCAGCTGATTTCAGGTAGAATGGCGGTCGATTGGGGTATTGGGTATTGCTGTATTGGGGTCTCGGCCCACGGCATTGCCCGTTGACGTTGCTGGCGATTGCAGCGCCATGCCAGAGATCTCGAATGCGCGATGGCTTGAATTTACCTGCGCCTGCGCACTTAACGCAGATGCCTTAATATGCGATAAAATTTGGATCTTCATGCAGCCTCATCGTAGAGCTTTTTAGTAGGCTATAGCGGATTGCAGTACTAACGTGAGCTGCTGTAGTCAGTGGCTGCGAACATTACACGAGAAGGCCCGCGAGCATTCTCTTTAAATTTTGTGAGTACATTTCGCAGAGTGTACTGTAATGTGCAATCAAAACGGATACTTTTTTCATTGGATTTCTCTGATTTCTTTCGATGGGTTGCAGTATTGGCCCAGGCCACTGCAGTCGCTGCTGCTGTGGATTGCTCGAGCACGCACGAGCACCGTGGCTCGAAGAGCTTCTTGAGTATACATGAACGACATACATGTGGTGTAAAAAGAAGTCCACGTTGGAGCTCAGTCCAGCCAAGAAAGATCGAAAGGGAGATAGTGCAAGTTTTGGCTGGCTACAGCCGCAGATCCGTGATGGCACGCTCTTCTCGACCTCGTCACCGAGGTCGCGGGTTCGAAAACTGCCGTTGATGATCCTTAATCGCCGCTGCAAGCGATGGTGATAGCCGTGAAGGCTCTTCTGTCGCTATTCCAAAGAGGCTGTTGAATCAGCTAGTACTATTTTTTTCATATATTCCGAAATTCTTTTCTACAGCACAACTTGTCATTCATCCTGGGTGGCTTTGTTTGCTCAACTGCACATTACTCGGTGCTTGTTACTAAGTAAGTACAACCGGCACCCTCCTGAAATTCTTCTGCTGCACACTTGCTTACTTTCCTATTCGCGAAGCACTGCTTTTCGTAAGCTGTTTGTGTTTGTTAATTTTACGGAGAGTTTCTTAGGCCCTGATCAGAGAGACTCGGTTGCCTCAAGGCTCTATGCAAAAGACTTAATTTTAGCATTCTTATTATTAAGCACTGAACGCCCATAAAGTAACGCTTAGGCACCAATTACTGTGCTAAGACTGTTACAATGGTTAATAAAGGAATGTAGTTATTTATAATAGTCTAGCTCAGTGCCAGACTGGCTTAAAGGGGCCTGGCCAGCCAGGCGCACAAGAGCTGCTCGGATGGAAAACACTTTTGTCCTCGAGCAGTGAGCAAGAGGTGCTGCAGCAAGAGGTGCGATTGAAAGAAGCGCTTAACGCGAACCGGGAGGAGTCCCAGCTCACCGGCGGTATTTCTGTCTGTAATAGAATAATAAATAATAATTTAATAAATAAATAAATGTAAAATTTCTGCCTATAATAGAAGCGGCCTGCTCCGGCCTGCATGACCGGCTGATTGATGCTGGCTGATGCCTGTCAAATTGACTGGCCTGTCAAACCCAGTCTGCCCCGGCTAACTTGCTAAGAGTAGGGAACGCAGGCTGAAGGCCTGCGTCTTCGTTGCCCCTGCCGCCAGCCGTCCGACAGTTGAGGGACTCGCTTTTACTCTGAACGAGGGAGGTGGGCGGGCTGCTCACGCCTGCTATCGACGGCCACGAGACAGAGCGAGAGGCCATCTCGAGGAGAATTCGCTTGCTAGTAGTATATAAGTAAAGGGATATAACTGAGCCCGACGCGCAGCGACATCGTGCAACTTTCGGCATCGTAAAACTTGCGAATAAAGCTCAGTAAAATCAATTATTCGTGTGCGTATCTCAAACCAGTTCGCGCCACGAGCTCACGACCCCTTAGCAACGGTAAGTAAGTTGCCGCTGGAAACTTTGTTTGGTTAGCGACCTTATAGTGACGAGACGCATGCTGAACCGAATTCGTCAGTTGGCTGCTTGATGGAGCGACCTCCTCCTCCAAGCCTTCGGCGTTACAATATGCTTAAGCAACTACAATCGGGGTGCTGTAGAAACATGGTCGTTGGCTTTGTAATTAGAGATTAGTAGTTTGTAGCTAGAGATTGTAATTAGAGATTACTATTCGTAAAAGTCTTTAAAAGCTCCTTAATGGCTGAGGTTTGCACTCGTGTCCACGAAGCCCCATTGTTACTATTATATCATCTCGCCTACTCTGTTGCTCTATTGTGCATGCGATTTTGTCCAAATTTTTGGCCAAGACTCGCAATTACACTTTGAATCCTTTATTAAATAGCAAGTTACATGAAGAAGCAACTTGACTAGTAGCACTGTTCGGCCACAACGCACTTATCGTACACAAGCTGCGTTATGGCGTTCGCCGGCAGACTGTTGGTCTTCGTCAGCATCATGCGACCGTGACGCAAGACGATCAAATCATTGATGCTTTCTGGCTGGAAGCAGCGCAGAGTCTGCGATACGTGTCGGGTCACCATCTGCTTGCAGCTGTCGCTGCATTCAGGCAGCGGTTCGGAGGTTATGCATGTCAGGGTCTTGTCTCCAACCGTCATCTTGATAGCCTAAAATTGTTTTAGACGTGCAATGTTTCGGATTTCTCGGACTATTACCACAAAAAAGTATGAAATCAGAAACAGATTTAGACTGAATGAGTTTGAAGAGCAAACCGTGCTAACTAAACCCAAGAAATAGAACATCACCTCACCTTGTGCACAGTGTCAGCCATGCACGCCTTAGCTGAAGACACGCTCATCTTTTGCAGCAGGTTCACTTGCTGCTGGATGTTCACTTCGTTCGAAAAGCTGACGTCCGGCGAAAAGGCGCCACCCATTGTGTTACGAGTGAGTTCGAGCAGGGAATGAAGTGCTGGCTGCGAGCCGAGCAGTGATCCTTGCTCTCCGGCCATCTTGGCCAGCTCATTCTGAGCCTCGAGACGCGGCCAGCCAGCCGACGCCGGCACCACACTGTACCAGTGCAGCAGACGTGACAGCCACGGAGCCTCGATGTTCTTCAGCTGGTACTTGGCTGATGGCGTTTGCAGGAAAATGTCAATCTGTAAGCGCGAATACATAGATAGTCATCGGTCGAGTAGATATGGTAAATCGCGAAAAACGCGTTCCTGTACGAATAAGTCCGTCGTTTTTAGTTTCTCACCTTGTCCTCGTCCTTAAGCAAGTATGTCATTTTGATCGCACCTTGCAAAGACCTGCTGGGCGTTCTCTCAATGACGAACTCCTTGGCGACATTAGCGAGATAGCCGATTGCATTCTGAATCAGTCTCCTCGTAGCGTAAGGTACCTGGTGGGTGACATTTCAAGTCAGGCTACACAGTTCGTAAAGCTCTGGCGGAGCAATATCGGCGCATAGCCAACTACCAAGTGCATGCCACTAACCTTGTTGTTTCCAAACTGCATAACCTTTGTCCGCTTGATTGCTGGTACGACCTGGCGACCAGAAATGTCCTTGCAACCAAGAATATTTTCCTGAACGCATTCCGTGGCTGCAATAGTCGACGTCTCACTCTATAAAAATGATCATCTCTTTTGTCAGTTGGATCCTGTTTCTCGATAGATTTCACGCGAGAATGGGAGCTTGGGCCGGTGATTTTGTGATTTCGAGGAAAATTGTGCACACACGAGGAGTGTTCCGGTTACAACAACGACTGGGCATCACACGCATACCATCATGCTAGCCATCTGGGTCGGCCGGCTGGCGGAGCCCCACATTATGTTGACGTTATCGGTCTTGCCGAACCCAGCTGCTTGCGTCATTCCGATGAGTGGTGTCACTTGGGTGTTACCCACAATTTGCAGCTGAAAGCAGTAAAGTGGAGGTACCCAATTCGTGGACACAGCACAATAAAAAAATGTCGGCACCCAGGCAGTGTTGCGTCGCCTGGTCCCACTTACTTTCCACAGGTTTTGAGGTGAGCCAGCACGGACTTCAAGGAACTTTAGAATCTTGCCACTGTTGGGGTTAAGTTCGCACATGCCGCGGACTGAGGTTTCTTTCACAGTATTCTGACCGTGGACGAGCATGGCTGCGACAAACTCTGCGAATTCGGCTCCCGACTGAGCCACGGGCATGGTGTACCAACTCTTCAGGTTGATGCTAAAACGGAATATGTAAGAATTCAATGAGCTTCGACAACTTTAATCGTACTCTAATCTTGTTAGCTGCACTGAGCTTAAGCTTTGCATACCTGTCTCTGAATGTGCTGGGAGTGGAAAATCCAAATGGCGATGTCTTATAGGCGCCAAAAATAGTGCGGCCTCCAATCTTTTGTCCGAATACGTTCCTCGTCTTGGAAGCGTACTTCAAATAGGGATAGTGCTGATGGTAAGCACCGCTGCCAGTATTGAACTTGCCCGAAGATCGCTTAGCGAAGAAACGCCCACGGCTGTAGAGCTTGTTCTCCTTGCCGGATGTCGACCAATCAGATCGTCCTAAGAACGAGCTCCGGTGGCCTGCTTTGCGTCCCCACATGGCAGGAAGATGCTTAACACCTGTGCGATATGCTTTGAATGGTGTAATGCCTTTATGAATCCTGATCTTTTTAGACTCCAGGGAAATGTCGGAGCTCTCAGAAGAACTGTCGAGTTCGGATGAGGAGGTGCTCGAGCTCTCAGAACTGGATTCACTCGAAGAGGATGAGACGAACGAAGAAGATTCTGATGACGATACTGAGAAGTCCTGCTCACTTGACGTTTGCGAAGGTCTGAAGATGGTATTGGCCTTCCTGCCGTAAGCAGTATTCACATTCCATGCGCCACCAATGTGCTGTTTCTTATTGAGGCCGAACGGCCAGCCCTTCTGTTGTGTGCCCCTGGATACGCCGCTCTTCAGTGACTGACGGGGGTACACTTGTTCGGATGAGGTCGCATATTCGCTGGAGTCCAGCATTGAAGAGGTTCTTTGGGTTCGGAATTTCTTCCAGGACCGAGCAGCCCTCTTGGTCAGGCCGCGGTTGGACGTTGGCCACATTGCCTGTAGCTCCTCAGACGACTGTTCGGTGACGGGCGAGGTATACAAGGACTTTGAGCCAGCGAAGCTGTGATAAGCAGTCGGTGTCACGAAAACATCTCCGACCTTTTTGTAGCCGAGGACGAATTCGTAGTTTTGATTGGCAGGGCTGGCTGTAATGCATAGGACGTGGCATTAGCGAGTGACGCCAAGTGAGCAATGCATCTATGCAGATGTAAATATGCACAGCGACCGACGTCCACAGAAACCAATCGAAATGCGATAAGGAACTGTTGTCTAGGGCTTTGAGCACGCGACCTCTCACCTGGAATAAGTCGCAGCGACAGCTTCCTCTTGCCGAGCAGGAACAGAGGCTGCTTAGCGTACTCGACCTGAGGAGTGCCGTATTGAGGCACCGGTGTCTCGCCTCGAATAGCCAGCACAGCGCCGACAGACTGGCCGCCGTACGAGGTCTCGTACGGCTTGAGTGTGAACAGATCGCCGGAGATCTCCTTTCGGCCCTCCTTGTCGAGCGCGAAGTGCTTGAATTGTTCACGGGTCACTGGCATGGCGTAGGTTGACGGCGTGGTTTCCAGCTTCACGAAAGCAATGGCCTGCAAAACGAACGGAGATAATTTCGCGACTGATAGCACATTGGTGGCGACAAGATCACGGTAGGGTGTATTGCAGATGTATTCATGGGTACGGCGCAAAAAAGCGTTGTGGCATTGAGAGCAAGCACTGGACGAGAGACCGGCATATACATGCTGACTCTTACACCATTGGGCTGGATGAACTTGGCATTGAGCGCCATGTTGGCGGCGTCGAACGAGATGGCCGTCTGCTGGCTGTCGAGGACATTCGTTATCTTCGCGTTGATCATGACTCCTGACTTGATGATTCCAGCGTTGACCTGCAGGTCACCAATCAGCTGCAAGTCGAGTCTGAAATTAACACGTTCGTGGTAAATTAGTCCCGGTGGTGGTTTCATGTCATTCAATTCTGCATGCTTCAGCACTAGGCGACCGCTAGAAAGTGGCCGGCGTCTTTAACGACACAAACTCTTCAGACCAACCTTATGGGCTTTGAAGTGATGAAGTTAAAGTTTGGAATGATGACGTTGGAAACGGTGGTTGACGGCTTCACCTGAATGTGGCCCTTGATATCAGCAACAGCGAAAGCCTTTATTCTAAGGTTGATGGGGAAGCCCGAGAGAGTTGGAATGCTGTAGGTCACTGGCAGTAGGCCGACCGTCTTGAACACGTCGACTTTCATCTCGGGTGCTGCTCCTGCATTCACTGCAATAAAATTAGCTGTGAGTCGGTCTTCACTCTAGAATATGCCAATTAAAGTCAGTAGTACGATTAGCGTAAAGACACGTAAGACACTTCACTATAACCGAGCTGCTTACCAAACTTGATCAAATTCAACATTTGATTCTCGTCCAGAGTCTTCAGAGATACAGTCTTGCCGAACAGGCGTACGGTGACGATGACTCTAGGTTCGTCATTCAATGCCTTGTTAACAGCAGCCTTTTTTCATCATGATGGACAGAGAACAAAAGAGAGTGAGAGAAAGAGAGATAACGTATCTCAATCTAATCATAGTGCTGGATAGCTTGTGCAGCAGTGGCAGCTACCACTGTGTCAGAAGTCCTGAACGCGGCTATGAGAAGCAGCACGACAGCAGGCAAGGCACGCACCTGCTTAGGAGACAGAGGAGCCTGGGAGGCAGCGAAACCCTGGATCTTGCTGAGAATCTTATCCATGCCGTGAGCTTTGTAGTGAATCTAGACAAAGCGCAGTCAAATGTTCCCAAGTCAAAAGGCACGCATTCGACTTCGGTCACTTGTCCGCCGCAAGAAGGTGACGACAGCGACGGTGTCCGACGACAGTGACTTACGCTTAGAAGGTGAGCAGTAGCGCCGGTTGTGGCTGAGCTTAGCCTGATGGTGGCGGCTTTAGGCATCCTAGTAGCACTGTTTCCGATGTAAGCGACATCGAGGAAGGCCTGCTTCGGGGCGGCTTGGCCTGAAAGTAGAGGTGAAAGCAGTGAATACGAATGGAAGAAAAAAAGCGATACAAGGGCTGAATGAGCAGAACGGATAGAATAAGCCGCCCTGGGACATCCGATAAACACGAATGGAAGCGCAGTAAAATGCTGCCTGGAAATGCAGGACAGCGAGCACGATTCGGCTGGCTAGTGTTTTCTGCACAGAACGTTCGCTTTGCAGCTGCCCCCTGCCGCCAAAGACATACAGCCTGCATACGGAGCAGATGATGGATCTTGTTAAGCGGGCGGGCACAGGCGTACCGGCAGTGAAGACGGGCACTCGGTGGAAGTGGACGAAAGGAGACATCGCAATGGGCTTGGCCATCTTGAGTGCAATGACGACTTTCCTCTTCCTAAAATATACGATTGATTATTTTCTCATTCACCTACTCTACCTCATTCTTGCTCACTCTCTCTATCACTCTGGCATTATACAGTTAGCACCCTCGCGAAATACTGGCGCCACAGGAGGCACGTGCAACGATTTCATCTAGCCGGTGAGAGCCCACTTCAACGCCGTCCCGTCTGTCTCTGTGCCGGGCAGATGGAACGAGTGCCACAGGAGTCACACGAGCTGCACTGCTGAGTACCACACGAGGCGTCGGAACTGCTGCCGAAGGCGCCCAAACTGAGCGAATCAGCTGTGACGCTGCAGGCGCGAGCTTACATCCTCTGCAGGTGCGGGTTGGACGTGGGAGCCATCGTGGCGATCGCTCTCATCTTGCGCAGCACCAGCGTGGCCGTCTCGATGTCGACGTTGGGCAAGGTACGGACAATGAACTCGAGCGTGCCGAGGCTGACCGACTTAGTCTTCAGAATAATGTGGCACGCCACCTGGCGGACGTGGCTCTCTTCTTGTTGAGCGGCGAAGATTGGTAGCAGAGCTTGCTGAATCTGCAGTCAGACATCACACTGCTGGCCATGCGAACTCAAACGTCTCGTTAGGGAAGTAGGGAACTTTTGAAAGTCCGACTCAAATCCCACCCACCGCATACCCGCCTCGCCGTGCCTGGCCTCGGTAGGCAAGGCGAGGATGGGCGCCCGTTCCCATCTGTAGGCGCACCTGAAAAAGCCGTCGTTCCTCCGGCTGCACACCAATTGCGGCTGCGGTCGTCGTGGCGACTGGGAGACTTGGAAGTGTGAGCCGAAGCTTAAGTACCCACCTTTGGATGCATCTTAGGTGAAAGGCGTCCCATGGCATAGATGGCCATGGCTCTGATGTCGGCCGGGTAGCCCTGCTTGTCCTGAGCAATCTTGACGAGGTCGAGGAACAGCTCGTCGATGCCGGCGTTTCCAATGGCCTTGAGAACCATGATCATCTCCTTGGGGCAGGTCGTGGTCGAGAGTAGCGTCTGCAGTTTCTGCTCGGAGGAGAGATTTCACGGACGTGTACAGCTAGCGGACGAGGGAAACGTAGCCAGGTGCGGTGCTTCTGAGCGATTCATTCTCGACTTATGGTCGGGCGCCATCCGGCCCGAACATGGCTTCGGCCGGCCGTCGCTTAAGCGCGAGCCAAGCGCTCGCATCGCATCGCTGAGGGCGCTACCTTGGCGACCTTCAGCTTTAGACTATCGACGGCCTGCATGTCGCACTTGCCGACGGTCATGTTGACGTGAGCTTCTCGAATGTAGCGGTGAGTGAGCGAGCCGAGAGCGAACAGAGCGGCCTTTCGCTCAGCGCCATACTTGGAGAACTTGTCGACGAGCGCCTGAACGAATAGGCGCTTGCACGTGCCGTTCTTGCTCATAGCCGCTCCGCTCCCAGACGCGTCTGATTTGGGAGCGTGCTTCCGGTCGTGAGCCGCTGCGTAGCTCAACCGAGCCTTACCGAGACTTTCTCTATTTTCGTAATTGTGGGACGCTTGTTCACATTGATCTCGCTCAAGATGTCCCACACGGTGTTGGCATCTTGAACCTCCCCGCTCTCGATCTTCTCCAGCAGGAAGTTGCTGACCTTCTCCGATCCGGAGGCGATCATGGCGTCGAGCAGTGCTTTCCTAGAGAGAGCGCACGGTTGGGCTTGAGAGGCGCGTACGTCCGCACGGACGGACCCCGTACGCTAGCGATTGGTTGAAGCTCGGCATCGCAGCCTCCGAGCCACTGCAGCGACGATAGGCCGCTGCCGAGGTGGGCAAATGCCGGGGCAAGTGGCCGCCCGCGCACATAGCTACCTCTCTCGCTGAGTCTCGCCCTGCTGGCCCAGGTTGTACTGGCTCCAGAGCATCTCCAGCTCGGACACGCGGCACTTCTTCACGGCGGTCATCAGTTGGAAGAAGAGCGGCAGATGCTGGTCGAACAGCTGGACGTCTCGCGATGCTTGCTCGATGGCGGCGACTGTGGCTGCGACCTATCGGCGTTGGCCGCGCTCCGTATCAAGCATTCAGCCCGTTTATTGACCTCAGCGTCGCATTCACCTCTGCCAAGGCAGCTGCCGCTGCGGCGGCCACGAAGGCTCGACAGAAATAACACGGCGCCTACGGCTGCTGTGGAGTGACAGTGGCAGCGAGCCGCACCTTTTCAATCTTCTCCTGGCTGGTGAGCTCCAGCGTCTCGACGGCATCGGGCGTCAGGTGCAGCGTCAGCGGCTCCTCGACCGTCCTCCACTTGAGCGCCTCGTATGCGTTGCCCGCAGCGGACGGCCTCTCCTCGAGCAGCCTCAGCGTCTGACTGCAAGACGGGCGCACGATCGAGCACGGGTGCTGAGCCTCGGGGAGCGTGGGCTCGGGAGGTGGGAGAAAGCAGGCTCGGCGATGTGGGCGAGAGCGGACGGGATGGCGTCGGACGTCGCGTTTCATCGCCTGGCGTGCAGGAGCCTCGAGCGAACACTCACTTGGTGTACACGGCTGCGTAGTTTTGCATGTCCTTTAGGTCCTCGACGTACGGGTTGACCATTTGCTGACCGCCGAAAGTGGCGTGCCTAATAATAAACTTGTTCCGGTCCTCTGATGCCATCAGATCAAACTCGGCATGGCCAGTCATCGTCACGGGGTTCTGGAAGGTTCGAACGTAAGAGAGAGCAGATTAGCTTGCTGCCAGAGCACGGCGTCTAAACTCAGACTAGGCGCGCCGCTCTCTCCACGTCGCCACTCAGGTGCAAAGTTTTCGACCACCTGGCTGGCGCGGCTGCTTCTGGGGGTGGGCCTCTATGCAGACGGATGTGCGGCTGCAGGTGCCTTGCTTTGGTGATGCGGCCGCACAGCTCGGCAGCTGTTCGCCGCTCCCGATGCACAGCTAGTGCCGCCGTGGAGCTGGGCGGATGCAGTGGCAGCCAGCGTGTGGCCGAGCCGATCGAGATGCGTACCAGCATGCTGTCGCCTTGCAGGTCCTTTTGCCAAATCCTCGGCTCCAGAGCGTCTCTTGTGTAGTTCTTGCGGTCGATGCAGTTGGTATAGTCCCTGACCTTGCTAACCTTCAGGTACTTGCTTCCCGGCTGAGGGCAGCGGATCTTGTAGATCGAAGCGCACTTGCCGTCGATGCCGTCCTAGATTTTCGAAAAGACAGCCATCTTGAGCTGAAGCCACGACTACCTAGCTGGCTACCACGACACCGAAAAACTCCAGGGCGCACGCAAAATTAAGGCCCTCGGAAGATCAAACGCTTAGCTCAGCCTCTCGTCGTGTGCGCACGCACCTCCATCAGCCTGTACACAGACTCGGCAGAGCTGCCCGTGGCCTCGTCCACCGTCAGCGGAACAGAGTCGATGGGGAAGGTTCGCTTGCGGCCGACGGACACGTCGCTCTGGATGTTGATGTTAACCTAAATGCCGCAGAGCAGCGCTCTCGTGAGGAGGAGCAACAAAGGGCGCTCCGGCGAACGTGCGTTCGCAGGCGGAGAGTCACGCTCAGCGGTCGGCGCAAGCCAGCTTCCATCGACGCGGCGCCTCGCCATTCGCTGTAGGTGCGGCAGCTCGGTAGCGACGCCGCAGCAGCTTCACCTGCAGCAGGTTGAGCACGGCTTTCTTGACGTTGACCGACCATTGAGCGTCTCCGTCGAGAATCTCGAGGCCGCCGATTATGCCATTGTTGTAGCTACGAGACGACCAACGCTCGCGGTCAGCACACGCACAACTCCGAGCAGGCGCTGCCAGCGAACATGCGAGCCCCGGCCGACGGAGAGCTTGCAGCGACGGCACAGTTGGCGCTCACGTGAACTTGACGGGCAGCGCCAAAGCGGCGGTGGCGGCCTTCTCCTGCTCCAGGGTGAGGCTTCGGAAAACGTTGTCCGGAAGCTGCCACTTGGGAGGCATGACGGCGCTCGTGATTTGGCCGTTGACTTGCATGAAGCTTACTTTGTTCAGCTGCAAAGAAAGCGGTATGTTGCGGAAATGCTGATCGCCGTTCGAAGGAACGTAAGAGAAGTCAACGCGGCGGCGGCCACGCGGCTGTATGGATTCTTACTCCTTCAGGCACTTGACACATGTCACGACAATTCCGAGCAATCCATCTCGTATAAGAATGTGACTGACGGCAGAGCTATTAATAGATTCGTATTACGCGCTGCTATTCGCTCTGGTGCCCGCTCTTTTTTATCTCTTTTATATCGCTTTCTTTATAGCGTTGCTTTGAAGCGCAGCAATTTATTATCGGCGAAGCATCGCCGCTGTTGCTTTCAATGCTGGTATAATATAGGAAAACGTCTGACTTGACGATTTAGAAAATCGCACATATGAACGTAAATCCAAATAAGAGGAATTTCGCCGTCCACTTTGGGCTCGCAATTGCGTTCAAACGCCGGCTTTTTCCGAATTGCTACAGCACTCTGCGCGCCAGTTTCTTTCGCGGACGATCGTTGCTGAGAGTTTAGGCTCACGTTTCGCGTCATCGCTAAAGCCACGTCTCGGCGCAATGTTCGCGAGGAAGTCATCCAACCCAGGCTCCTCACCTGCAGAATGGCGTGCGTGTCGGTCAAGAATTCGATGACGCAGAGCGCCTTGACCTTCACACCGGCGTACTGGTTGCTGGCCTGAGGGATTCCGGTCAGGACCTGGCTCTGGTACTCGTATATGTATTCAGTGTTTTTCATGTAGCCTAGCAACGTTCCGCGTCGACTACGGTGCTACGAGCTGCATTCGCGACGCGGTGCGCGACTGCAGCGCAAGCTTGCGACGGCCGCCGCGGCTGAGCGCGCGACACTCCTTCACGCGGGAGCGGACGCGATCGTGCGCAGCGGCAGCGTGGCTCACCTTCCGCGTTGATTGTCGGCGTGTTGAGCGCCTTGAACGAGTGCCTGCCTTGCAGGCTCTCGTGCAGGGGACTGCGGCCGAATGCGGCACCATACTGGGGTACGCCGGCTGCAGAAGGAGAGCGAGCGTTCGGCACAGCGAGCCTTTGCACTTCGCCGCCTGGTGGCGACCGCAGCGCCGGTGCAGAGGCGCGGCAGCGGCGCAGCATGCGGGACCGCGGTCGGAGCGAGCGGGGCTGGGCGGGCGACCTACCGCCGAGGCACAGGCCGAATAGCGCTCCGGAGAGCAGCGCCGCTGCTATCGCCATTTCGATAGCTGAAGCTCCGAGGCTCGCTACGATTTGCTGTCGGAGCGCGAGCACTTATATACTCGCGCGCTGCCTAGCGCTACAGCGTTCGTGCGCCTGACCTTTCTAGCATGTTTGTTGACTCCGCCGCTACCATTCGCCCGGACACGCGCCCGCGTCGTCGCCAGCTGATCGTCGCGGAGGACGCGCCGGCATCGTGTGGGCGCCCGCGGTTGCCCTGCAGAACGCCCTCAGGTACGACGAAGGAGCAAGACGCTCAGCGACTTCTGTTGATCGCCGGCAGCGGCGGGGGCAGCGGCGGCGGCAGCAGACGAGGCGCGCCGTGTGCGCCGTGCGCGGGTGGTAGCGAGTCCGTCCGACAACGCCTCTCGCTGGGCGCCGGCGGCATACGTCCGCGTGCGAGCGCGCGTGCGTGCAGCGTAAAATAGCGGCTGCAGCGTTCGACCGCCGGAGCCGGAGGAGTGCGTAGTCAGAACGGCAGGTAACACACGCGCAGCTCAGTAAGCAAGGTACGACGCAGTGGAGCAGAACGTCGTAAGCGGGATCGGCGCAACTACGGCACGAACGGCAGGCAACACACGCGCAGCTGATTTGTTTCGTTCGTTCATTGCGACTGCGGCGGCGGCGTCGAGGAGCCGCGTCTGAGCCATTCCCAGCTGCCCGCGTAGCTAGCTAGCTAGGGCCGTCGTAGCGCGGACGCGCCGAGCGCGACAGCGAGAGGTAGCTTTTGTAGTACTACTCTCGCGAAAGCGGGAAAACTCGCTGGCCATAGCGGCATTTGCCCGGCTGCAAATGTCTGCCGATTTGTGTTTTAAATTCCGCTGCTAAATTCTCTTTTCCGCGTCAACCGAAGGGTCGTGTCAGCAGGGCTGTGACAGCCCTCCGCACGACCTGTCGTCAGGCTGGGTAGCGCGACCGAGCAACAAGTCTGCTGGCTCCAACACCAAAACCTTTATTTCACGTACGCCAGCCGAGCCAAGTCTACCCACACTAGACGGCTGCCGGCGTCGAGGGATCTCGCCCTCCCCTCCCCGGTGTACTCCTCCGGCAACCCTTATATTCCATGCATGCGTTGTTTTTTGCACTGTCGGGCCATTGTTCGTTCCGAACCTGCCCGACAGCTGGCGGCAGTTTGTGGTAGATTGATGTACCCACAGATGCCGCCAATGCATGGATTTTGTCAGGACTACCGAGTCATCGTCTGTTCCCTTCCACCGGTAGTGAGCTTGTGGCTGCGTAGGCAGCTCTGAGAGAGCCATCGCGAGGTCTCCGCCCAGTGCTCGCAGGCTGCAAGCCTCGTGTTCCTTCACAGGCTAAGGGCTCCGCTAAGGGCTGCCGCTGCAGTCAGATTGCCCGTCAGATTGAGGCAAGCAAAGAGCTGCGCTGCTTCCGCTTCGCTGCGCTGCTTCGCTGCTGCGCGGCGCAGCGAAGCTCTAGCAGCCGCCGCTGCGCTTGCCACCGCTCGACACCGCCACGGCAGGCTGCGCTTGCCACGCGGCACGTCCCGAAATGCTCGCTTCGAGCGGCAGCTGAATTGGGCGGCAACTAGCCCACGTTCATTGCATGCTTCGTTAGTCGTCGGCACTCGCGCGAACGAAAGCGCCCGCCAGCTAGGGAGTTAGTAGCCAGCCATTAGTAGCCAGCTACGAAATTAGAGAGCTAGCTAGGGAAGGGCTAGCGGAGTCCGAGGCCGCGACATGCGAACGCGCATCCAACGACTAGCACGCCGGAGAGAGCGTGCGTACGCAGCAGCGGCTGCTGCATTCCTTGCTGTGCCGCATGTCTGAACATGTCTGGACATGTCTGAACATGAAACGCACCATGGGCATTCCCTTCGCAAGCGGGCCGTAGTGAGCAAACATTTATTAAATAATAATAATAAGGATGATGATAATGACAATGATAATAATGAGACATTTGCATGGCATAGTCGGAAACCTCAATCTCTTTCTAGACACCATACATAAGGCTGTAAAGGAAGCGTGCTAACAGGGTTAAGGCATAGCGTGCACAGGATAATAATAATAATAATGCACCTGATAAAGCGCCCTCAGAGAACTGCATCTCTTTCTAGGCGCTTTAGATTTGCTGCAAAGGGAAATGCAATTGAATGGTAAGTAAAATCATGCTTGAAAAACAAAAACAATGATTAATATGGTTAGGGATGACATGCACAGGGTCAGCATGCAAATGTGGCTAGTGGCAGCATGCACAGTGTCAGCACGCATAAGCACGTCAAGGACGAATCACAGGGAACCACTAAATGCTGTCCTAAATAGGTGTGTTTTTAGGTTCCTTTTAAATGTGGTCAGGTCAGGGGATGTTCTGACGCAGGTCGGCAGGGAGTTCCGGGCTTTGGGAGCATATGAACTATATGCACGGTCTCCAAAGGATTTAAGGTTTGTACGAGGTATTTGTAGACTGTTGGATTCCGAAAAGCAGGTGGTACGATGCTTGGCCTGATGGGGTAGTATATCTGAAAGATAGGCTGGAGCCATAGAATGAAGGGACCTAAAAGTGAGCGACTAAACCTTGAAGTCAATCCGTTGCTTGACTGGTAGCCAGTGCAGGTCGGCGAGAAGTGGAGTAATGTGGCAACTGCGACGCTCACGACAGACAAGTCTAGCTGCCGAGTTTTGCACCAGCTGCAATCGCCTGATCGCACATGCTGGTAGGCCAGGATGCATGTCAATTGGATTAGTGCTGGAATTCACACGTCGGCAGGCGTCGAGCACGCGCGGACAATTTACAAAGAACCGAGCGCGTACTTGACGGACCCAGCACACGCTGTGAGGAGCAGGTGCGTTTCTAGTTTCTGCTTAAAAGTGAACAGGGAGATGTCGTCAGGTCCATGGATGCCGTTACGTCAGTCAGGAGAGAATTGCAGCCTTTGCAAGCATACGAATTGTACTCACGTTTGTAAAAGATTTGAGGTTGGTTCGAGCTGCAACTAACTGCCTTGAGCCAGAATAGCAGCCGGCGCGACACCTAGCCCGATAGGGAAGTAGTTCGGACAGTTATACTAGAGCATAAAAATTAAGAGACCTGAAAATGTGTGACTGGGGCTTAAAGTCAACTAGCTGCTTGATGCGAAGCTAGTGCAGGTACGTAAGAAGTTGTGTGGTGCGGCAACTGCGACGCTCACGAAAGACAAGCTTAGCTGTCGAATTTTGGACCAGCGCCTGATTAGGTAGGCGCGCAAGTAGAAGTTAAGACGGGACGCAATAAATGTGCGAAACAACTTGAATAGGGGGATATGCGTGTCTACGCAGGCCTGAATTTTCGCAATGTTAGGTAGGTGAAAGTAGGCAGACTTTACCGCGGTGGTGACGTCATCGTCTAGTGAAGGGTCACTTTGGAACTAGCCTCCTGGATTTTGCGAAAATGCTGCTGGGAATGTGCCGGCGGAGCCCATTTCGAAGGATAGGTCCTTCCACTATTTGGCTAACTGTAAATTCTCCCCGTAGCTAACATGCTTGTTCTGTCGTCTTTTTAGACTAAGAGATGCTAGGCAACGGTTTCGGTGGCCGAAATTGAGAACCGTTTTCCATGGCCTGCCGGGGTGTGCTGTGATTCACTTTTGCCCGCAGCCAACCTCGCTGCGGAATTTGCATTACATTTAACTGAGGTCGAAACTTCGACACCGTCTTAAGAACACTGACCCCGAACAACGAAATTCCATACACTTCCGCTTTCCCAGAATTCGGCCTTTTCTGGCTACTCTCGGTCTACTGTAGCCAGTATCACTAGTGTCAGGCACTCTGAATCGGTTATGATATGCGGTGTTAAAGCTTAGACAAATTTCATAGTGTGAAATAATACACATATTAAAGCTGACTTTTAACTGCATAATCATCAACATAAGCCAAGTTCTTCTCTAGCGCCAATCATCTCGCCTGGGTACCACTGGCGCTGCACTGCAGTGATTTAGGTTCTACCTCCGAGAGAGACTCTACAGTTTTGATATAGGACGGACAAAAAGATCGTCCGAGGAACAACTTAAAGTACGGGGTCAAGGTCAGGGCACAGCGCTTGATCCGCTTCTTTTCACAATTTATACGATTATACAATTTATATTATATATATATATTTATATATTTATATTATTATTTATATATATATAGATTTATACAATTTATACTATTTATAAAATGTATACACAATTTATACTCTCCCGGTTGTCGATTTTATCGGAGAGCACCATCCATCTACGGTTTCACTTCTACGAAGATGACACTCAGTTGTACCTATGCTTTGTTCCCTCACAGCACTCCCCTGATACTTCAAATTTCCTCAACTCTTTCACTGCTTGTATTGCTGAGATTCGCAATGGGTGGCAGCGAACAGTCTCAAATTTAATGATGATAAAACCAACTTACTATTTAAGCGCAAACCAAGTATGACTCAGAAACTGAAAAGCTCAATGGTCAAATATAATAACAACACGATAGGTCTCTGCCGCACTCAGCAAGTAGAGCGAGACTCAGGGCAGCAGGTAGGAAAGCTGCCTTGCAGCCTGGCCTCTCGGCGGCCTTGCATCGACGCTTGCACGCCGAGGCCTCGCGGCCGCAAGGAATCCCCCCCCCCCCGCGCTTCGAGGAGAGCGGCCGATTGAGGCCGCTCGTGAGCTGACCGGCCTCCGAACGAACAGCATACTTCATGCAGTATCTGCACGAAATCTAGGTGTCATGTTCCAAAGTGACCTTTCACTAGACGACCATCCTTGCTCCACGTTCAACACCGCTTGCTATCAGCTACGCCACATTGTAAAGTAAATCTAGCCTGCTTATACAGTGACATCCAAATTGTATTATGCATGTATGACATTCCGACTCGACATCTGAAACTTACCGTTTTCTAGTCATCCGGCCTGTGCAACCAAGCGTTTACAGTTGGTGCAAAACTCTGCGGCTAGACTTTAATATCGTGAGCACCGCCGTTTCCACAGGTACAGACTACAAAGTCACAAAGACTATATGGGTGTTGCGAGGAGGGTTTGTATAACCCACTAAAAGCCTAAGCGGCTTTCGGTACGCATGCGGTAGCTACCAGACTTCATTTCGCGCAACAACAAAAAATTTAAAAGCTTAACAGAGTCAGGAGAGCAGTTGAGGTAGTGAGTAGCATGAAAGTAGCAGCTCAAGACGAGGGAAATGGTATGCCACAACCGCCAGAAGGAAATTCTACGTCCTTGCGTTAGAATTATGGAAGTGAGTTTCACAGTCCTAGAATAGCAGAGAAAAAGCTTATTTCGCCAACGATCTTTATGTGGAGAAATGGCGAAGCTAGTTTATTGTCCATAGACGACCTGAGGGCACGAGAAGGCTGAAACTGTTGCATCGGTTTAGCTAGGTATAAAGGCGCCAAGCCGTGGCGGGCCTTGTGGGTCAGCGTAAAAACTTTACTCTGTATCCGTTGTGCAACCGGCAGAAATCTAAGCTCTTTCAGCAAAGGAAGTGCATGGTAAATCCTCTTGGATTTGAAAACTACTCATACAGCTATATTTGTCACCAACTACAGTGGCCTAGTGGCTTTTTTCGATAGATGACCTAAAATAGAAGTGCAGTACTCGATCCGAAACGGAACCAAGGAGCTAGTCAAATTTCTTGTAAGCCACATGGGAAGACAGTTCCTAGTCTTTGACATGTATCTGGCGTGACAGCTAGCTGTTGAAGCAATCATCTTGGTGAAGCTTTCAAAACTTTGGCAGCTGTTAAATACGACACCTAAATTTTGGGCACATAATGATGGTCGCACAACAGCATCACCTACAAGAAAAGCAGTCTTCTAGTCCAGTAACGTGCTTGGGGTGTCCTATTGGTAGAAGTTCCGTTTATCATCGTTAAGTTTAAGAAAGTTTGCTGACAGGATCCAGTTTCTGCTAGGCAAGCATTCAGTTGATCAGTCGCTGGGACAGTATCCGATGACTTAAATGACAAACTCAGCATAATATCGTCGGAATAAAGACAAGTGACAGCCTGCTCCATGGATACGAATTATTTTTTGCCAAAGGCTCGTTATAAATAGAGAACGTCATAGGACCGAGAAATGTCTGGCGGATGAGTTTACCACCACACGGCAAGGATTAAAAACGACCGGGAAAGTACGATTTCAACCACGCCAGTGCCTCGTCTTCTACGTCAATCGTCGTTCTCAATCGTTCAAGAAGGATACAAGCTAACAATAGTGTCTAAGGCAGCTGCTAGATCCAAGGCAGCTGCCTTAGATCTAGCAGCGCAGTAGGGTAATGGCGTTTCGATCGTCGTTGCTCTGCTTTTGATTTCATTGATTACACGGATGAATAAAATTGTTCGGACATTTCATTCTGTTCAATGTGTGCTACCAGCTGCTTAATGTTTTAAAGAATCTTCGATCGAATAGGAAGAAGAAAAAGTGGGCGATATTTTGTTTACAAAGACCTCCGTATCCAATCCAGGCTTTTTTTTAGTGTGGGTCTAACTATTGCCGATTTGAAGGACTTGGGTGCGACCCCTCTTTTCCAGAGAAGCATTAAAAATCTCGTTTGTGGCTGTGCTAAGTTGGTCTGCGAGTGAATACCAGACAGATAATAATAATAATATTAATATTAATAACAATGATAATAATGCACTTGATAAAGCGCCCTCAGATAACTAAATCTCTTCCTAGGCGCTTTACATTTGCTAAGATAATGGTGTAGGGTCTTCAGGAGGCGAACACTTTTTACCAGACTTTATTAAGGTAGCCACATCTCATGGAGAAACCTCGGAAAATCTTTTAAGGAAGGTCAAATGTTGCGATTCAGCAATTTCTTTAGTCTTAGGAGGCTGTACGGTGTCACGGATGTCCACAATTTCTTTAGTGAAGAATGAAAACCTGTCGGCTGAGCCGTTAATACTTAGGGAGTGAGACTTCTCAGTATTGGGCCAAAAAATTGGTACCGTCACATCACACTCCTTCTCGCTGACCAGTACTGGCTACAAATCACGTTGCGTATCACCTTTAAGGTTCTCTCATTCACTTTTAGGTCCCTTCAAAGAACGCCAATCATTATAATCCATCGAAAGGCTACTAATTACTTAATAATAATTATAACAGCACACTTGATAAAGCGATCTGAGAGAACTCAATCTCGGTCTAGGCTCTTTACATTTGCTGCAAAGGAAACACAATCAAATGGTGAGTTGGTATCATGCTTGATAAACAACATGAATAACACGGCTAGGGGTGACGTGCACAGGGTCAGCATGCAAATGTGGTTAGTGGCAGCATGCACAGTGTCAGCACGCATAAGCACATCAAGGACGAATCGCGGGGACCCACTAAACGCTGTGATAAATAGATGCACCGCCGGTCGCGAAGCATGAGGCCATTATCCATGGGCTACGGCTAGGGCATGGGCTACATTATCCGTGGGGATGGGCTACTGCTGAAGATTTAAATTTTCAAACGCAATGACGTGATCGGAGTAGCCCTGCACGTCGACCAGCCTCGCGCGATTAGGACAATACTTCCGTCTCTGAATTGGCATGTCGTAAAGAAAAATTGACTGAAATTCATGGCTCAATTCGCAGTTACTCGACTTTTCATTGCTTTCACAAGTCCGTCAGTGAGTGCCCGATTGGCTAAGTAATACGTTAGACGCTTTCCAAAGAAACGCGCGTACTGCTTGAGTGAATGTAATGCATCGGAGGATGAATGGGCGATGAAGTAGGGATGAATGCTGCAGATGTCGCGGTCTATAAAGTGACTTGTGCAAAGGTGCGTGGGCCGCTCCTTGTATTGTGTAGTAACGATCGTGGTGTACAAGCTAAAGGCAGCTACGGTGACAACGCCGAAGATTGTGCCTCTGAAAATCCTCGGCATTCGAGTACAGCGAAGTGGCGGAGCCGAATATTGTTGGTTGGTTTTTGGATGCTGATATCCTGTCATGTGTTAGCTTTCCTAATGTAAATAAGGAAAAGCAGAGGACGGTTTTCATTTAAATGAAGGGCAGTGAACGCTACCGTGCCGCATCATTCAGATTATGACTGCTATTTGCGGATCTTGAACTATCAGCTCCTATGGTAAGCTAGATTGATGGGTTGGTTAGTCCGCCGTAGTCACTGACGTACGTTATTATTCTCCATTATGGCCTTCGTGAAATTTATAGTACTACTGCGGCATTGCGGAACGATGGATACCGCGTCAAAAAGGGGGGGGGCTGATTTGATGATTTGTACATGTAGCTGCAACACGTACTCTCCTGGTTGAAACTGAGTACTCCTCGCCGCGCCTGCTGTTGCTAAGCCACCGATATGCATTCATAGAATCTACCCATACTTCTTTACGGGGTCTACTACAGATATATATTTAATGTAAATTTAAATATGGTCCTTACGTCTGTAAGCTCCTTACACGCAACTCAATGCCGATTCACTACCCGCATTGACGACGAAATTTCTTAGAACTAGTTTAATGTTCACTTTATAAGAAGATTATTAAATCAAATTTAAATTATAGATACATTGTAATTTTTGTCCTAAACGATGTATGCTCCGTTAGCTAAGAACTCTAAGCTCGGCCGGCAGTAAGGCGGGCTCACAAGCTAGGTCAGCAGGACAATCAGGCCTGCCTTCCAAAGCCAAGTTGGAGTTTTTCCGTGATTTTTCAGTGGTGCTGGCTAGTAATCAGTAGGAATGGCTACGAGATAATCTGAGATTAGTCAACATAAAACGCCCAAGTAATTCAATCGCTAGTCCGTCGTGCTCTGGGCGTCGTACTGGTCCGAGGTGCTGCAGGAGCTTCAAATGATTGGCCCGCCATGGCTGACAGTGGTCACTTGTAGCCCTCTGCGGCGGTCGAATGGATATCGGCAAGCTGAGGACTTGGACTTTGAATATTAGGTAAGGTATGGGCGCTCTTAGTTGCTGCCTTGCTGCTCAGCGATGCCTCGTAGCGATGCCTGCGCTCATTCAGCCGCTGTGACTCGCCGACCTTCACCGCTTCGGTAAGCCCTTTGAGCGCGCTCGTCACCTCGGTGTCACGCGGCCAAGGACTGGCGCGGATCCTGTGCACGCGCTGCGCCGCTGCGCTTTCGGCAGCGCAGCGGGACTTTAGTAAGGAAAAGCCGCCGCAGCGCGTCTGCAACAGTAGCGCACGCACTTGGTTTTATGACCTCCCACCACGCTAGATGGCACGCTTACAGTCTCGAGGAACCGTCTTGACGCGAAGAAGCGGCGCCCCTGCCCCGGTCGTCGTCACGTTGTGCCAGTTACTTATCTTCCAATGGGTGGGGGCTTGGTTGCAAGGGGGGTTCTCCGGTTCGCATGCTACCTGCAACGTTAAAGCCAAAGGCACCCTCGCAGACCAAGACGGAAATGATTGAAGCAGAACCTATTAAAGAAACCGATGAACGAAATGCTCCGACTTTCAGGATCAGAGTATTCGCTGAGCACGCCGTCGCGGATGTGCCGGAAGTCATTAAAAAGGGTTCGCTGCCTGGGCTCCGTCCTGGCTTGCTAGCGGCTCGCTCGCAGATACGTCGACGCGCTGGCAGCGTCTACGACGCTCGCTCGTACGCTCGCTCGCGCGGCTGCGTGGGAAGCGACGTTAGGCGACGTCGAGCGGCGATTATCGTCGCTCAACGCTCATCGATGAAAGAGGACGGTCTGAGCGAGCCGTCGGCAGGCTCGACCGCTCGCATCCAGCCGAGCACGTGCGCAACAAATACACCCGGAGCAATAATTCACGCCCGGTCTCCATCAGAGAATAAGAGGAAAAAGTAGAGCGAGCAAGAATTTCAAGCGGATCGAGTCTGAGACTTCTCGAATTTCTCGCCAAACTCGTCCGGTCGCGGCTCGAGCCGCATCGGATCGCGATCGGATTATCGCCGCCATTACCCACGTGGTCCACGATCACAAACGCACCGCTTCGAACTTTCACCTTCGAACTTGCACCGTCGTACGGGAACAATATGCAGCGCAAGTAATGGGCGCTAGTAGTGGGCGCGGCGACCTCGCGGCAGCGGACGTAGTCCACGACGGCTATCCTTAACCCCGCCAGCACATGGACATTAATTCCGCCAAGGTAGCCAACGGTATATTTGCCACGTCCGCGTCACTCTAGCTAGCTCAGGTGTTGGCACAACGCTGGCACAACGTGTGCGACCCAGACGCCCGCGCCAAACCGCGGAGACTGTGAACTGAGAATTTCTCGGACGCAGAATTCTGAATGCCGTAAAATCAGCTGCACCGCTCCCGCGTAAGCGTAGAATAAATTGCCCATGCATTGCAGCAGCCGGTGCTGCAAGCTGACCCGTCAAGCATATCTTTTACGTAAGCTTACGGCGAGATGCGTCGCGGACTGACAGAGTCTCACCAGGAGGAGAGAGTCGGCTTCTACGTGTATCTATCCGTTTCTCTCGTTATGTCACATCCACTGGTGGGAATCGCCGCACTGAGTCGCCAGTTACTAAATGCCTGTTTCTCCTGCTGCTATCTCATAAGCATGAGCGTCCTGCTGACGGTCAGTCTGTGACCTAAGAGGGGCTGAGACGTTTAAATCGCGGGACATTGTGCAATATCATTATTCTGCCGCTCGAGGGATATCAGGTCTTCCCGATTTGAAGTGGTCTTTGCCCGGGGGTTATAGTAATGATAATGATAATTATAATACGTTTATATAGCGCCCTCTGAGTACTTAATCTCTTTCTAGGCACTACGCATTTACTTTAGAGGAAGTATGATTGTAAGGCTAGTGGTAGCATGCACAGTGTCAGTTCGCATAGGAACGCGAACGACAAATCACAAGGACTTTCCACCAAATGCACATTTGAGGATTCGGTGAGTTTGTAGCTTCTTTTTGAATGTCATCAAGTCAAGTGATATCATGGCGTCATTCAGAAGTAGTTTCGGGCTTTGGGAGCGTGCAAACAAACTAAAGACGTGTATCCGTTCGATTTGACGTTCGTTCGAGGCGTAGCTAAATAATGTGTGTCGGATGACCTAATGGTACGATACCTAGCTTGGTTAGAGACTATTTCTCTTTTGGCAGGCTTGATATTCAGAATAATGGTACCTTCAAGTGAGCGACAAAACCTTAAGTTGATACAGTGCTCGATTGGGAGCTGGTACATGTCGGAGAGAAGTACTGTGATGTGACAACTCCGAAATTCACGACAGGCAAGTATGGATTCAGATTTTGGAATCAATTATTAAATCAATCAAATTCGAGCACATCTGATTCTCTCAACTCACTTGCTGCATGTATGGATGACATCCGTACATGGATGGCAGCAAATTTTCTAAAACTAAACGATGATAAAACTTCCCTTTGCAGCAAATGTGAAGCGCCTAGAAAGAGATTGAGTACTCTGAGGGCGCTTTATCAAGAGCATTATTATTATTATTATTAATTATAAGCACCCTATTGCGTAAAGTGGTAGACCTACCAAGAGCGAATTACAGAGACGAGACACGATGTTCACGAATGCATGGATCAGTTAGGATGTAATTGTAACAATTGATTAATTAATTAATTATAATTAATTCTAATTGTAACTAATTGTAATATCTCTTTCTAAGTAGGGCCAAATTAATAGCATAGCTACATAGGTGAAAGTAAACGGACTTGACTGTGGAGATGATGTAGTCTTCTGCTGCAAAGTCACATTGCAACGGGGCATCAAGATTTCGTGCACATTCTACTGGAGATTTTCTGGCAGAGCCCATTATTAGCGCTAAGCTTTCTAATTCCTGAGTCGTGCTTGGTTTGCGTATTACCAGTAAGTTGAATGTATACGTTATTCAATTTGAAAAAGTTTACAGCCATCCAAGTGTGGATGTGGGCAATAAGTATAGCAAGGAATTTTAGAGATTTTGACGAGCTAGAGGGCTGTAATATATCAAAGCACGGGCACAGTTGTGTGCCATCGACATAGAAGTGAAAACCTAGACTATGCTTGACGCTCACATCGACATGAGGGAAAGTATTGATGGTAAACAGATGGGGACCAAGCAGAGAGCCGAGAGAGCCTAGTCTCGTACTTTAGTGGGTGTCTCGGAGCTGAAACTTCACAAACCAGATCGTGGGTTTGTATCCTGCAGCATACAATGTTTAATTGCCCACGGGTCCAACAAAAAACTGCGATACAATTTGATACACCTGCCATTTGCACAATAAACCTCAGAACACTAAAGCTTTAATTAAAGGTTATAGAAAACGATGTTCCGGGTTTACCTACCAATTTAATGCGATTGTGCAGGCGCGTTCTCAGGCTATAGCCTTAAATTGCCTGGGTCAGCCAGTCTCATTTCACAATCGAACTGTGAAATGCTGCCATTTACACAATAGGTGTAGCCCAACTGTGTTTTGACCACTTTAAGGAAAAAGGTCGGGGTTAACCACCACATTCCGTGGAATTTGTCATGCGTGTTCTAATGCAATGGCCTCGAATGGCCCGGGCCATAAAAGACTACAGAATGTTAACGCTGCTGGACAATTGCATTAAATTTAGTAAATAAACCCGGTACACTGATGTATATGATGCGTAATCAAAAATGGTGTTTCGCGACATCTACTGCAGAAATAGTAGCCGTATTGCAGTTCAAAATGCAGAGTGGGCCGGGCCATTGGAGGGCACTCCGTAAGAATGGGCATTCGCTATAGCATGAAATGTAGCTGGACAACTCGGAACACTGTTCGATATAATATTGAATCAAAACTGCAGTTTCGCGACGGCTATTGTTGAAATGACAGCTGTATTGAAATTCGATTATTTTGGGAGGCCGGCTGGTCCGGGCCGTTTAAGGCTATAGCGCGAGAACAGCCGTGCGCAATCGCATTAAATTTGGTAGGTAAAACCGGCTCAATATTTTCTATCAGGAGAACCAACGCTGCAGTTTCGCGACGCAACCAAACGAGCCATTCTTATAGGCGAAGTATTCCCGCGTGCGGAGTGAGACTATAGCTAGAGGAAATCTGGGAAGAGGAACTTCTATTTTTATAAGCAGAGTATTCCTACATCACATGTTCTATTTCTTTTTAGGGTAGTAGTCGTAGTCGTCCGTGGTTTTTGTCTTGCACCGATGTGCCGAGCCTCCGCGGTGCACTCGTGGCTACAACGCACAAATATCCAATCCCACAGGGCGATTGCCCTGAACGAGTCGATAAACTCGAGCAGACTTTTGTAATGCCGAAGGCTCGGCGGAGTAGGCTTGACCTGCCGCTTACCTAGCGGCGTAACCTAACGCCTAATGCCGTTCGTTGCGCGCCTACGCGAAATAAGCTGGCCACCACGAAATGAGCTTTCTGGCGCTGACCGACTTACCGTTACTAAAGGGGGTCGTGAGTCCGCGGCGTGAATTGGAAAGCGAGACACACAAATTGGGGATTTTACTGAACTTATTTTATACAATTATTACGAGCTTATTTTATACTTATTTAATTTTTACTGAGCTTATTTTATACTTATTATATTGATATTAATGAGCTTTATTCGCAAGCGCACAAAGTCGCTGCGAGTCTAGCTCAGTTTTATCTCCACACTCCTCGAACGCTCTCGAAAGCGCAAGCACTCTTGCGGAGGAAACACGTCTCCACACTTAGGCTACCTAAGTCTATAGTGGGGAACGACCCAAATAGACGAAGCCTAAACCCTGACCGGAGAACTAGGGCTCCGCTTCCACCTTGCGGCATGAATACCCCACACACGCCACCTCAAGCACTCTTGCGGAGGAAACACGTCTCCACACTTAGGCTCCCTGCATCTCTAGGGGGAACGGCCCAAATAGACAAAGGAGCCCGAACAAGCGGAATATCTCACCCCGTACCCACTACGTCTAGCTCGCACCGGCAAATCCCTATGCCGAAACTACATGCTAGCGCGCACACGCACAACACAAAAGTAACACAAAATGCCAGCTGGGGCGCGATACGACCGTATTCCGTGGAGTCCACCGAATCCTCCTAGCACTGTCTCGTCCTGTCCCGTCGATCGCCGGCGAACAGCCCGCCCGCCCTCGCTTTCAGAGAAACGAGTCCGACGACGTCGAAGCGAAGCTAGACAAAAGACCAAGAGTGAGCGTCGCTCGACTCTTAAATACTTAGCTGAGACAATGGGGCAAGAGCTTAGTGGTATTGGGCCCGACACCGTGGCCCATTACGGTAAGGAATTATTACCGTCACTAGGCCACTGGAAGGGCACGCTTGTCCAGCTTGAATGCCGAATGGGTTCCAGACGATTCTTTTTGGACAGAGTTATGGCCGAGCTTGACAGGCCAGCCGACGTCAATCAACAGCTCCCGCGGGTATCCGACATGTTCTAAAGGCCGAATAGCCACCGCTGGTCCTAGAGCTTCCTGGCTTGCTCTTAAGCTCTTGCTCTCTAACCGCACTGGCGCTCCTCTCTGGCTCACTGCTCCAGGACAAAGGAGTTCTTGCCCGCCGCCGAACAGCTCTTGTTCACGCTAAAATTAAGCCAAGACCAGCAAGGCGCTACACTTTGTCGGCCGCTGTCATTTCTTCTGTCTGGCATCTATGTGCCGCGCCTTCTAAATATGTATGTGCCGCGCCTCCTCCGGGTTTTCATTGGTCGGCTGGTTTCGCGAGGAGGCTTTAACTGGATAGTCGGCCGATTTGGCTCCACTCCCTCCGCTCTCCTCCCCGAGATCTAGTGACGCAGAAGCTCAAAAGCAGGGAAATCGGTGCTGATTCAGTGCTGATTCGACACCGAGTCAGGAGGAAACTTGAAAGTGTAAAGGCAGCTTTAGAGTCCCGATCTGCACCTATCGGGTAAAATAATTAACTATAATAATAAATCTGTATGCTACTTGGACTCAGGTTATGCCCCTGCACCTTTCAAAATGGCTGTTGCTAGGCCACTCATTAAGACGGCAAAACTTAACTTACACAACTTGTGCACCTTCTACCCAGTCTCTAACCTAACCTTTATAATGAAGACCAACTAGAAGGAGCAGACAAGCTTAGCTCTTACTTCAAAACTTCAAGCGTAACAAATAAGTTCCAGTCAAGTTTTAGAGAGATATACAAATGAAATATATATATATATATATATATATATATATATATATATATATATATATATATGTATATATATATATATATATATATATATACATATATATATATATATATATATATATATATATATATATATATATATACATATATCGGCTCCACGCAATTTGCAAGTACTCTGCTTGACGGGAGCCGGTGCAGGTCGACGACAAATGATGGATATCACTGTTGCGACATTCATTTCGGACAAACCTAGCTGCAGACAATGTACCAATTTTAAGCCTCTTACTGCACTGGCAAGAAGACATTTGACTAGTGAATTATAGGCATCCGGAATTGGTTTGCTGAAGACATAGAATGAAAGGGGGGCAAAGGCGAGGAGTGAGTGGCTCGGCCTTGAAGTCGATAGGCTGTTTTCACGCGAGCACAATCACCGACGGTCGCCATTTTGAAGGCCATTGCAGGTCGGTGACAAATTTTTAGCTTGCGGCGCTTGTGGCGCACGTGCTGACGGAATGACAACCTGCACATTCTTTCACGAATCGTAGAAGTCTCATTTCACAGGCGATTTTACGAGCCGCGAAGAGTGAAATATAGAGATCCAGATTACATCACGCACGGGTCTTCGCTAAGTACGGTACGGTGCTCGCTCTTCCCGACTCAAGTCGCTGGTTTGAGTCCTGCAGTGGACGATTTTTTCTTGCCAACCGCAAGCGGTGGTGATAGCCATGAACGCTCTTCTGCCGATATATAAATGACGCAGTTAATTCAGCTAACCTCTTTTAATGTCAGAAATAGATCGACCTACTTGGCTGCTGTAATAGCGACCACCTCCCATAATATAGCTCAGGAGATAAGGTGCTCGCTCTTCAAGATCGAGGTCGTGGGTTCGAATCCTGTAGTGGACGATTTTTTCTTGCCAACTGCAAGTGGTGGCGATAGCCATTAAGGCTCTTCTGCCGTTATAAAAATGAGGCTTTTAAATCAGCTACTATTTATTTATTTATTATGAATGGTAGCGTCGCGTTTCTAATTTTCCTTGCCACTAGCAATCAGCAATTGAGAAGCTCATGTGGGTTTGGAAAATAACGACGGACTGAATGTCATGGCTTCCTGTAACGTACGTAGAGCAGCATAGAGCTCGCAGCAGCTCCAGATTAAGTCTTGCGAGCCTGCGGTGCGCGACGACATTGCAGGTGAATCTCCTCTATACTTCCGGCTTTTCCAATACGCTGGCGTGAGAGCTTTAAACAAGCGGCTCACCAAGCAGCGCTGATTCCCATGGCCTGACAGCTGTGCGGCAAATAGTCCCACTTCTTAGCTAGTTTCATGAATGTTATCGTTCGCGACCTCGCCGGCTTAAAAAATGTTTAATGCTTCATACTCTGTCTCTCTCTCTCTCTTTCTCTCTCTCTTTATATATATATATAAATATAAATATATATATATATATACATATATATATATTTTTTTTTTCAGTCGTCCCTCGCCACTTCTCGCTTCGACTGTCACGGCTTCACTCTATTGCGGTTTTATCAAATACAGTACACACATATTCATTAAGGAGCTGATCGAGATAGTAAACGTAATAAAGCGCGCCCTTTGTTGTCTGTGTCACTTATACGCCTCTGTATTACAAAAAAATTAAAACTGACATACGTACGGTGTCTGCAGGTCTGTGTATTCACGAACCCCCCCCCCACCTCCAGCATACCAGCCAGGTGCAGCCGCTCGACCACTCCTTGTGTGTGGGCAAGAACTTTTTTTCCAAAAAATATGATAATAAAAATAAATAATAAATAGAAAATAAATAATAATAATGTGGTGAAACCAAGCCAATCAAAACGTGCTGTTCACTGTTTTACCATCCTAGCGTAGGAACTTAGTGTGTGCGTGTAACTAAATGTACGATAATGATACTATAATACTTTTAACCTCTAATATGGCTTATTTTCTCCCATTCTGACTGATGTATTGGTAAATAAAAGTGTAATCGTGGCTATTATGGTGTTATTTTATATCCTGAGGGCTCAAATAGTGCCAAAAACCGTATCTAGAGGGTCGTGAACGGGTCTCCAATGCTCCAACTACGAAAATATTCGATTTATAAATATAATCCTACTTCGCGAAAATTGTCTTATCGCGGTAGAGTCTGGAACTAATTAACTGCAATAAACGAGGGACGACTGTATATATATATATATATATATATATATATATATATATATATATATATATACATATATATATATATATATATATATATATATATATATATGTATCTCTCTATCAAAGTAGTCCTGCGGGAGGTGAGGCTATCGTTACCCCTGTGACGCGTTTATGGAGTCGGTTTTTGCACCGTTTCAAAAAAGCACCTTCCACAGCTTGCTCACTGCTAGATGTAGATGATTGCCGGTGTCACTGGAAAAGATTTGGTCTACCGTCTGCATTTCGCTACACCGCAAATGGGTCGACAAAAGACTTTCCAGGGGCGACATACTTTTACCGCACTGTCACTGCATTTGCTACTCTGCTATCTTCAGCTTGCTTAACTTCTACGCAGGTTTAAGGCTGGCTAACAATGGGAGAGTGCAGTTGGTTTGCATTTTTAGGAGGAAATGGATGTGTCAATGCTTCGTTTTTTGTCTCGTTTTCTTTTTGTCAACGACCTCGCACTTTCATGAAACATAATGGTATAATGGTGGCCCACAAATATAGAGACTCAGACCGGTGCATTTACGAAACGCATTTCCGCGTCCGGACCGATTTTCGGTCGCACGCGTTATTTCTCCTCGCATGGGTGTCTCTCACTCCCACCCCTCTGCCTCGGTGTCTGTCTCTCCATGTGTCTCTATCTCTCTCCATAAGTCTCTGCCTCTGCCTAAGTCTGTCTCTGTCTCTCTCCTCGTGTCTCTGTCTGTCTCCGTCTCTCTCTCTCTCTCTCTCTCTCTCTCTCTCTTCATGCGCCTCTGTCTGTCTGTTTGTCTCTCTCTCCGAGTGTCTCTGTCTCTGTCTGTCTGTCTGTCTGTCTCTCTCTCTCTCTCTCTCTCTCTCTCTCTCTCTCTCTCTCTCTCTCTCTCTCTCTCCCTCTCTCTCTCTCTCTCTCTCTCTCTCTCTCCCTCTCCCTCTCTCTCTCTCTCTCTCTCTCTCTCTCTCTCTCTCTCTCTCTCTATCTCTCTCTTCTCTCTCTCTCTCTATCTCCTCTCTTTCTCTCTCTCTCTCTCTCTCTCTCTCTTCCTCTCTCTCTCTCTCTCTCTCTCTCTCTCTCTCTCTCTCTCTCTCTCTCTCTCTCTCTCTCTCTCTCTCTCTCTCTCTCTCTCTCTCTCTCTCTCTCTCTCTCGGCAGGACTCACGCATTGCTGTCAAACGACAGTTCAATGAGCCGCAATGCTTTGATTGTCAACACTAAAAACCCGTTGTCCAGCCATTGCTGTCGAAATAGGGGGACTGAGGACTGTTGCTACAGCAGAGCGTGCCCACAGAGTGACGTAGTCAGAGCGGCCGATAAGAACTCTCAAGCCACCCGTCGGGAATCTCACCAGGCAGTGGCTGCCTGCGGCCACAGCTTGGCAGCCGAGGAGTCTGGGAGTCTGGGAGCTGCTGACCGTCCTGTTTGGTTTGCCGCTTGGGCGTTGGCTCCCAATATTCCCCAGAGCGGTGAGTGGAGCCGTCGGCTCAGCCAATCGGAAGAGCCGGCGATTTACAATCGATGTGGTTACTGTGGCTTTAGGCGTCGGGCAGGTGTAACCTGTAGCCCGCCGGCTATTCCTTCCGGCGGTTTTCGGGCTTACGCTAGCGTTCTTGACTGTGGCGATCAGGTAGGCGTGGCCCGCAGTTGAGTTTACTCTCTCTCTCTCTCTCTCTCTCTCTCTCTCTCTCTCTCTCTCTCTCTCTCTCTCTCTCTCTCTCGCGGGTGTTATCTGCCGGCAGCGCAGCGCCGCGCCCCAACTCTACCGCCGGCTGTACTCGACCGGGCCACAGCGGTGAGGCGGCGTTGTATTTACCGAAAAAGCTCGCCTCCGGCAGCCGGCGAGGAGTTACTGCTTCCCTAGCGTACCGCTCACATCGGGCTGCCATTTTCTAAAACTCCGACTCTCATCAGCGTTCCAAGCACCGGGAGAGGAGGTACAACATTAGACACCGGTGGTGGCTGGCACAGCTTAGACATCTGCCGCTGGATAGCCGGCTAGTTCCGTTCGCGGTATCCCGTTGGCACAGCATCGATCGTTCGCGTTAAATGCCGGTTAAATTTTGTTTCGTGTTAAATGCCGCTGTGAGTGCTGAGGATGCAGCGAACGGCTGGCTCCGAACTCTGGCCACAGCTGCAGTACGATGCCGCGAGCAGTGGTCTACATGGTCCCACTGATGCAGTTTGCTCACCGCATGCAAGGAATGTCCGATCAAACTCCCGAGAGAGCTGCTGTACAAATCCTTCGACTTGCGTGGTTCTGGCCTGAGCATTAACAGCACGTTGACAGTGATCATTGATGTATTTTCTCCTGATTTTTAGCTAAGGGGTAAGGTACACCACGTACATACATCACGAACCAGGTACTTGGTTCTGAGTCCTGCAGCAGACATTCCTTTATTGTCTGCAGCAAATGGGGTTTTAACCACACAGACTCAGGATGTTGCATAAGCAGCACTTTAATGTTCAAGCAATCGGGCCACATGCAGACAGAGCATCAGTACCCTCCCACTAGCATCCCTCATTGATGACTTCTGGTATTTATTAATCACAACCTGTCACAGATGGGAAGCATTCCGATTTAGCAAGCTATTTACTTTCAAGATGTGATGTGCTTGCTTCATGGTGGTGTCAGGGGCAGCTTTTAGTCCTTGCACTTCGACCGTGCTGCCAGCCTACTGACCAGGCAGTTTGGCTTAGCAAACGGAGGCTAGTGGCAGCTGGCTGAGGTAGCTGCACTGCTGAAGTGTGTCCCTTCTCTCAGTTAGGACTGGCTGGGCATTGCAAGCTGGCTTGTCATATCTCCCAGGCAAGGCTCACCAAGGCATTTTGTTGAGTCTTTTTTATATCAGTGGGTACCCACAGCAAATTGGTCAGCTAGCTTGAGAAACTCGGGGAAATCCAATCTGTGCAATCCATGTCTCAAGACATGACTCTGCGAGTGTAACCCACGTGCCGATGATGAATTGGTATGATTCTTATTAGGTTGAATGACCTCTCATTGAACGATGGTTAGCATAGTTCACGAGTGGCTTAGCACAGTTTAAGGAGGAATGTCAAGAAAATACTTATACGATTGGTCCTGAATCGAGTATTTGTATAGGATGCCTTTCAAACTACAAGCATGTTGGAAACTGCATTAGAAATTCTGCCAACTTTCTTCCGCATATGAAAACATATGATTATGCGAACCACATCTTACCAAATGTAATGGGGGAAGCAAGATATGTACAAATGGCAAATCTACCGATCTCTGCATCGTATGCGACTTTCATCCCAACTTGTTGAACCTTGGTAGATCAAGGTGCATGTGCTTGTTGAGGTGCCTGCTTGTGACTTTTACTCGGCTTCATTTACAGATTAGATTCGTGCCTTGTAGTAAAATCCATAATTCGGCCAGTACCACACAGATCAGAGTTAAACTTGAATTTCTTATTCATCTCTACTAGGACCACGTTGCATTAGTTTATTTAGGATTTCTGTTGGATAAGTTTTGCTATACCTGTCGTTTCTGCTTTCTGTATGTTTCTTGTCTGGCAGGCAAAGAGCACTTTTTTTTATTATGAAATTATCGTTTGTAGAATTACCAGCCTGATCGTTTATTAGAGGCTTAGCTAACTTTCGGAGGAGGGTGACTGCATGTCCAGTTGGTGTAGGCAAGGTACCTCTGTTGCCGGCATGATGACCCATCATGCCAGCAACAAGGATGCCTTGTCAGCCTGCATGCACCCATCGAGGGAGCTGCCTCTCAGTGGGTGGAAGGGACCACCCTCTTAGTAGGTGGCAGGCAGCTAGTCACAGCAGTGGTGGCAGCTTATTAGTGACCTCACTTCCAGTTAGGCGGCTCACAGTGGTTGATAAGAGCCACTGGTTCAGGCTCAGCACTCAGCTGCAGGCTATCGCCCAGCAGAGGAGGGCATGCTTGAGGCGTGACCAGGCATTCCCACCCTGCTATCACTGCAGCTCTGTCTGCTTGATCTGCTTTGCTGAATGGTAGGGCACCATTGCTTCGCTGGACGCCACCAATGCTCTTGTGCCTGGTGGCTTCGGCAGGCCTGCTCACTCGTGGGAGCGTGCAGTCCTGAGCACCTAGCCTGCACTCCAGCAGTTAGCTAGAAAGGCCTCAGCATACTGTATAAGCTAGTGCAGAGGCAGCTCGTGTCAAAAATTTGAGCTGCCAAGTCTCTCGTGCCATCTTTCGAGTCCATTAAAATATTCCTTGTTTCACCTGTCATTGTGTAATAAGTTGACATCCACAACACCTTCGTATCGGTTGACTGTCAGATGTTTTTGTCAATTTCCACGACCTTGCAACACCAGCTGTGGCTGCAAGGCACCATTCGGCACCAGCGTCGGCCCCAGGGTACCATGGGACACCAGCAAAAATGGCAAGGCGTGCTGCAGTTGCAAACCACGTGGTGCCTTGAGTGCTGCCGTCATGCATGCTCTGGCCAACCCGAACCTGGGCCCAGCTAGCGCCAGCAGCAGCAGTGGTGGGTGGTCTGGCTGGTAAGAAATAAGCCCCTGCTAGCCGAGGCTGCAGAATCCTGCTGTGGTTCGTGTGCTGATAGGTGAGCTTAGTGCATCCATCTGATTGATGTAGCTATGCATTTTTAATGACGATCATTGGTTGGAATAGGCATGTGAAGCTGTGACTCACGAAATTGCTGAATTTCTAGCAGCAGAAGTAGCCAACGCTGTCGCCAGCGTTTGGCTGCAACCTCTCCATATGTTCACCATTATAGACCTGTGCACGGCTTCTGCTCATCCTGCCGTGTGCTGCAGCTGCCGCGTGCAATCACACACCTGTTGACATGCTTTCTGTCTAGTACATTCAAAGAGCCTAGAAGGAGATTTCGTTCTCTCTCTCAGTGCCGTAAAAATGTCTTGCTATTATTACTATTACTGTTACTAATATTGTTAGCTTGCTGCTGCTGAGCGTGGCCACCGAAGCCTCCCCATCACTCTCGGCGGTGCTTCGGTCGGCAGCTGCTGCTGTCAGTCCATTTGCCAACTGTAAGTTGCCCTTCAGGTCGCCGAGGCTGGTCGCGTGAGACGCTGGACCGGGCATGGCGCTGGACCGGAGCAGGGTGTGGGCTCCGCACCCACGCGACGGCTTCATTCTCGGCACCGTCGTTGACATCGGTCCGGACAGCGTGACCGTACAGCCGTACGACACGAAGGAGAAGGTAGGCTGGTCTGTGGTTGCTATAACAACGTGTCAGCTCGAGCTCTACCACTTACGTTGCAAATTGCTGCTGCTTAGCGTATCTCTCTCTATATATGTATATATATATATATATATATATATATATATATATATATATATATATATATATATATATATATATATTCTATTTGCTGACTTCCTACTTCCCATTTGTCAGCCTAAATCACCACGATGGGGTAGGAAACTTGTGGACAGCCTTCGAGCATGGCTCCACTACTTAGCTAAAACGTACAGACATGATAACCCCACTACTGATACTACTATCGTGATTACCCAAATAGCTATAGGAATTATGATGACGGCCCGGCTTCATTGTAATTTCATGTCATTTCAAAATAAAATAAAATATATCGTCAAAACATGAATATATATATATATAATTCATTTGTATAGCATCTCAGGAGAACTTAATCTCTATTCAGGCCCTTCAAATATGCCATGGGGTTCGAGCCCACGACCTCGGCCATTGAATACCTTGACGTTGGTTGGGATGAGCATCTTAACCCCTGGGTCAAACCATCTCGGCATGCCCTCGACCTCTTTGTTGAGACCTAACTTAGACTGCTGACTGACTGGCCATAACCGATGCCACCCATTCTGGCCTGTCTATTGTTGTCACCCCGAGGTCAGCACAAACTGGCATAACTGGTGTATAGCTATCATAGCTCACTCCTCCCTCAACTCCTAGCCGTTTGCAGTCCCTCGATGCAGTCTTAGGAATCTCTTGTATTGAGTCTCTCTTAACAGCAAGCTTCCAATGGTGGCAGGAATCTATCGCTTTCCCCTCACTTACGAAGTCCTGCTTTGTATGCAATTTACTTTTCTGGTCTAATTTTAATTCTGCATTCCAGAAATCGCCACCTTGTTCTTGATTATCGCAGAATTTCATTTGGTGGCTGGCTCATTTTCACTGCTGGCAAAGGTCCATGGCACCTCTTACGGCACAGGTGGCACAAGTGATTAACAGTGCTCCTGCAATTGTATGGTGTCAAATCCTACGATTGCTACATATTGCAAATCTGACCACAAGCAGATCTCATTCCGCCTGCATTTTTATCCGTTCTGGTATAAAAAAGTATCTACGAATCGAAAAACCTTATTGCTTTTGCATTTGATGTTGTCTGCAAAAATATCTTCACTGCTTCCTTGCTCAGTGCTCCGACTGATCTGTCCTCAGTGGTAGTGATTCTGTGATGAGAAATAACGCCATGTCCTGAATGATATCGATCTTCTGACTTAGCACATTGTACACCTTCGTCCAGATGGCCCAAGGGTTGCTGCAGACGCTCAACTAGATTCGGCTTCTCTGCTCTGACAATTGAAAATCGTGCAAAATATCAAGCCTATGTGTTCATCAACTGGCATTTGTGAACTAAAATAGATCATACCAATTCGCCGTAACAAGGGCCAAGTGAAACTTCTAGATGAACACACTGAACTAATATGCCTCCATTTCAATGATGCTGTGCAATTCAATGTTATTTAATGTTACTCAGTGTGTAACTGTGCCAAGACTATGTGGGTGTTATTCAGGAGAGTTGTATATATCGCACTCACAGTCTAATGTAGGCAGCTTTCGGTATGCATTCGGTAGCCAGCAGACTTCATCCCAGGCAACAAACTGAAAGTGGAAAGCGTAGCTGAGTCACGAGAGCAGTTGATGTAGTGCATAGCAGCTCATGACGGCGGCTCGAAAGGATATAAAGGAATATAAATAAAAGGATATAAATGGAAAGGCCATAGTCGGCAGGAGGACAGTGGTTGTTGTTGCATAAGAATGGTAGAAGTGAGTTCCACAGTCTAGGACCTGCACAGCAAAAGCTTCTGTTGCCATCGGTCTTTAAGCAGAGGAATGGAACAGCTTATTGATTGTCCATACAGGACGTAAGTGCAGAGGAGGCTGAAACCGGTGCAGCAGTTCAGCTAGGTATGAAGGAGCCAAGCTGCTGCTGCCTTGTCGATGTCGACAGTCAATCATCTCTTTAATAGCAACCAAGTGTGCTAATTTCCTGGCAATAACTGCATTTTAACTAGTGATCCTTGTAGCTGTCTACTCTAGCATGTCATTTTTCTAGCTTCTTTGTCATCAAAATAGATACGATCAGATTGTCTATTACCAAGGTAACTACTCCACTTGACTACCCATTGCCCATTCCTTGCTGTACCTCAATGCCCAACTTCAAGGCTGCCACAAGTGACCTCTCAAAGTTAATCTCCCAATCTAAGAAGACTAGTAGCCCTCCAGTGCCCATATCCTCTGCTGTCTTTCGGATATATGTTGACTTGCTTCTGGCAAGCTTAGCTAACGTATTAAATATGTCCTTAAGCCTCAGGTCTTGTTAGGTATCATCAAAAAAAGGCTGTTAGTAGTCCACACATTAAGAAGGCTGCATAAATCACATCAGTTCATAGGTCAAGTCTGCTTGCTTTTGGCTATTACCATTCGAATGTATTAGGCTTGCTCACATAAAGGTATCTTAGCCAAGCTGGTCCACGAATGTATGACATCTTGGTTGGAATTTTTAGAATTTACTACTCTTGGGTCTTCCTGCCTATCCAATAATATTCTAACAATTGTTTCAAAGCTATACCGCTAGGCTGATCTGTTATGAAAAGCTGAGCCTTCACTTTACACCACTTCCCATCGACCTGCAATGGCTTCCCCATCAAGCTGTGCATCGACTTCGAGGTTCTGTCACTCACTTGTATGTCCCTTCATTCTATTGTTCTGGCCAACCAAGCAGAAATACTTCCTCATCGGGCTTTGCATCGTACCCATCGTATTCTTTTGGCTGATGCTTACCGATTACAAAGTAATTGAAGACCGTGCTGTCAGTTCGAAATGCATCCAGAGCCTGAACCTCACGACCGGCTGCCGTCACAGCATCCCCTGACTTGATGGCATTTAAAAGGAAGCTAAAAATCCACGTGGTCCTCACAGAATTTGCTCTGTCTGTGTGAATTGTCCTTTGTGTGCTTAAGGGTGTTGGCACTGTACATGTTATCATTAGTCAATATGGACTTGGTTCCTTCCCTGCATTTGTAAAGTGCATAAAGAAACAGTTAGTTCTCTCGGCATGCTATGGGCTTGTCGGCAGACAGTTTGATTGCTGAACTCAATCTGCTTTCCACGCCCAGCTCATGTCGAGTGTTTAGTTGATAGTGGCTGCCATGTTCCTGTCGTCAGTTTGAGCTGCAGAAGATGCAAGTGTCAGCTCCTTGCCGATTAAGTTTTCTGTGAGGAGCTGTTCCAGCAGGAAGGCCTTGGCCTGTTAAGTGCTGTTTTGTTGAGAGTGGGTCCCTCAGCACATGTAAATGTAAAGCGCCTAGAAAGAGATTGAGTTCTATGAGGGCGCTTTATCAAGTGCATTATTATTATTATTATTATGTTCTGGGTCAAACGCGATGATTTGGGCCGAGGAGGGCAGAGCACCTGCCTTGTGGCTGACTCGTCATCCTGCCTTTACTGCTGCTTTGGAATCGCCAAAGATAATCTCCGGTGACCTATCTCCACTCAGTAGACAATAGGCTCATGTAGGGATACCCTTTTATAGGCTTCACAGTTGAGATCTCAGCACAGATCCAGAACAAAAAAGAGAGGACTTTGCTGCTGCTGCATTGGTGGGGGTGAGGCACTTAAGCTTACAAAATGGTAAAAGCAAAGGTTAGCTGATTGAGCAGCCTCATGTACATAGCAGCAGAAGCTGCTATCGCCCGGCTTGCAACAGTGGCAACAAACGATGGCCTGCTGTAGGACTCGAACCCATGACCTGTGTCGTGAAGAGCTAGCACCTTACTCCTGGGCTAAGACCCAGGGTTAGAAGGCAGAGAGGCACATCCTTGGTTCAGTCCTAGTAGTAGGGCTTGTGCTTCATGCTGGTTCTTTTGATAAAAACTGCTTTCGGCCACTCGAGATAACAAGTTTCATCGGGAAAGGATGCCTCTGCTCGGTTGCTGTATTCTGGTTATGCTTCTGTTTTGGTGGCAGGGGCAGCCTTTGAAAGCCCAGCTATGAGTCTAGCGTTGGGCTAACCTTTCACCGATGGCCCACCTCAGGGCTCATTTTCTGTCGGTAATGGCTTCCGGTGTGAAAAGAACAGCATGCGCTGCTGAACGAAGAGCCAAGCATACCTGTCCTGCAAACTACCGCATGACTGACCTTCACCTTGGCACGACTGACATTCATACCAAGGCTTCTTTCTTCTGCATTGGCTGAATTTCTGTCGGCTCCCCTTATTCTAGCAGTGTTTAGCAAATAAGTGCGAATTAAAGGATGCGACTTGAAATGCTGCATGAGCTCTATGGACCGGTGAGGGAAAGCTTAAACGGTTTGATTTTACTGTCATGTGCGGCAATATGGTCAGTCAGTCTATACTAAATAGCCATCAGGCCACTCCTTCACGGATGGTAAGCCTCCCTCATGGTAAGCTTAACGTCATCTGATTCAACAGCCTCATTTATATGGCTGCCGGAAATCTTCGGCAGCCATCACCCCTGATTCCTGCAATGAGTAGCAAAGAAATGAGAACTGTGGGACTTGAAACCCGTAACCTCAAAACCTGGGTCGTGCACCTGTCAAGCACCTTGTCCGTAGTCGGCGACCCAGTGGCATTAAGCCACTGAATACATCGCTTAGCAGATATCTCGGTGTCCCTTGGCCGAAAATCTTTGGTATTCCTGTATTTTTATCAGTATGCCTGGATGGCTTCCGAGTCCGCACGTGACCTGCTTGCAACGTCGGCGTACCGCAGCAGCATTTCCTTGTTGCAACTGTTCCTTCGATGTCTGCCAAGCCGATGCCTGTCCTCCCAGTCCTCTCATCGCGCAGGCGTTTGCACATTCCTGCGCCTGCTTTTGGCACTTTGTCTTGCTCCTCGACGAGTCGTGGGCGCGTAGTTTCATTGTGAACTGTGTGGCGCGTTCAAACTGTGCTAGCCTTTTGTTTTGCCTTCCCTCGTCCAACTCACTTAATTTCTAGGAGGTCTCCATTCTAGCTGTGTTCACTCTGGTCTAACCAAGCTACCCCAGACTAAATTTTCGGATGCAGCCGTGATGCCTTCGGCTGACCTATCGGCCATGAAGAGAGTTCTACGTGAAGTAGCAATTAGTTCCAGAGCTCCTATGTGAGAAAGAGAGACAGAGAGAAAGAGAGAGACCAAGTGAGCAAGTGAGAGGGAGAGAAGAATGAAAGACCCAGAGAGAGAGAGAGAGAGAGAGAGAGAGAGAGAGAGAGAGAGAGAGAGAGAGAGAGAGAGAGAGAGAGAGAGAGAGAGAGAGAGAGAGAGAGACAGACAGACAGACAGACAGACAGACAGACAGACAGACAGACAGACAGACAGACAGACAGAGAGAGAGAGACAGAGAGAGAGAGACAGACAGACAGAGAGAGACAGAGAGAGACAGAGACAGAGACAAGGAGAGATAGAGAGAGACAGAGACAGACAGGCAGAGACATACAGACAGAGAGACAGACTGAGACAGAAACAGAGAGAGACAGAAACAGAGAGAGAAGAGACAGAGAAAGAGAGGGAGAGACAGACAGATGCAGAGAGATGGAGGGAGAGAGACAGACAAGAGACAGGAATGGATGGAGGTAGACAAAATGCAGACAGACTATTGGTGAGGCCCAGCACTCAGGGTGTAGCAGTCATACCAGTCACGTGGCAATGCCACGTGTGGCAGTGAGGGCTTATTATTTGCATTGCTTATCAGTTTTGGTACTGCCCAGCATTCGTTGCTCTGCAGCCAAGTACCGTCGTTGAGGAGGGTCATGCGCAACCAAAAAAGGCCTGCAGCCATATTTAAACAAAATATCTATTGCACCATTTGCTCGGCTGCTGTGACCAGACACGTGATCATTCAGCAGAGGCAGCGTGAATTGTTCTCGATTGAATTCACAGCTCGGCTGGAGCCCTATTCACTGTTCGCCGTGGCCCGCATCCCCCCTGACCCCCCCTCCCTCCCGGCACAGAGCACAGGGTCGTGGGGAGAGCAAGTGGGCAGAATCTATCGGAACCGGAAGCTGCCTTGCTCGTAGGCTTGCTTGAAGCTCATCCCTTACTGCCCGTCAGCCGTTTAATTCAGTGGCTCTTACGGTGCAAACTCTCTTACGGTGCAAACTTCCGAGTCGCTGGACTTACTTATCGAGTAGAAGCTGCAGGACGAGGGAAATTAGGCTGCACGAGCAGGGTGGATGGGAGCTGTGGGGGATGTCTCCTGGTGTCATTGTCCCATGTCATGTGGAAAGCCAAGGGTCAAGGTCGTTGCACGTGACCTAGCCGTGGAGTAGTGTGACATCTCGTTCAAAACGAGGGTCTGTCTATCTCGGCAGCAGCTGCTGGGCACGGCCAGTGAGTGAGCTCTGGGTAGCGAGTGCATTACACGGTGCAGCTTGTGTGCTTTCTTTTTGAACACTCGATTGTCGTGGCCAGGATTGAACCATAAGCATAGCTAATAATAATAGTAATAATAATACACTTGATAAAGTGCCCTCTGAGAAGTCAGTCTCTTCCTAAGCGCTTTACATTTGCTGCAAAGGAAAAACGATCGAGCGGTGAGTGGTATCATGCTTGATAAACACATGAATAGCATGGTTAGGGTGACATGCACAGGGTCGGCATGCGTGTCAGCACGCGTAAGCACGCAAAATACGAATCACAGCGAACCACTAAATGCTGTCATTGGTGCGTTTTTAATTTCTTTTTAAATGTGGTCAATTCATGGGATGTCGTGATGTCGTGACGCAAGTCGGAAGTGAGTTGGGAGCATACGAACTAAATGCACGGTCTCCGAAAGATTTGAGGTTTGTATGAGGTATAGGTAAACAGTTGGATTCCGAAAAGCAGGGGGTACGATGCTTGGCCTGGTGGGGCAATAGATCTGATAGGTAGGCTGGAGCCAAAAAATGAAGGGACCTTAAAGTGAGTGACGAAACTTTGAAGTCGATGTGTTGCTTGACTAGTAGCCAGTCCATGTCGGCAAGAAGTGGTATGTGATGTGGCCACTGCGAGGCTCAAGCCTTGCTGCAGAGTTTTGCACCAGCTGTAAACGCCTGATTGCAAATGCCGGTAGACAGGCTAGCAGTGAGTTACAGAAGTCAAGATGGGATATCACAAATGCATGGACCAACTTAGATGTGGTATCCCTATCTAAACAAGCCCGAATTTTAGCAATGTTATGTACCTGAAAGTAGGCAGACTTGATTGTTGTGGAGCTAACGTGGTCGTCTTACGAAATGTCACTTATGGAACATGACACCTAGATTTCGTGCAGTTTCAACAGAGGATTTGCTGGAAGAGTCGATTTTGAGCGTCAGCCTTTTCGATTTCTGAATCACAATTGGTTTACCCATAAGTAGTAAGTCAGTTTTATCATCATTTAATTTAAGAAAATTTGCTGCCATCAATGTGCAGATGTCATCAATACATGCAGCAAGGGAGTTGAGAGAATTCGAGGCACTCGAAGGCTGGGAGGGATCAAATCAAGTACATCATCATTATTATCATTATTATTATTAAAGCAAAGGTACAACGGAGTGCCATCCACATAGCAGTGAAAGCCTAGAGGTACCTCAGATGTCGGATGATCTTTGTCCATTCACATCAATACTCTGGAGTCTCCCACTGAGATTGGACTGAACCTTTGCAGAACAGTGATGCCCAGGTGAGACGAGAGGCTCTCAAGAAGGACTTGGTGATCGATAGTATTAAAAGCTGCCAAAAGATCGAGCAAAACAAGCAGAGATACTGTACTCATGTCTGCATTCCTAAGTAGGTCGTTGTACACCCGAAGCAATGCTGACTCTGTGGAGTGATTAGCTCTAAAGCCAGACTGGAACTTACTAGTAAGCTAGACCTTGACCTAGGCAGCCAATCAGAGCAGTGCTGAAGAAGTGGGCCAGCCATAACCACTCACCATCAGGTCGGTGCAGTGGTGTGGGCTAGGGGCTGGGCAATTGGCTAGATCTCCCAAAGCCTGTGCCCTTGGGTCCATGGCCATTCCTCTGTGTGTGTGTGTGTGTGTGTGTGTGTGTGTGTGCGCGCGTGTGCGCGCGCATGCGTGGGTGTGTGCGTGCGCGTGTGTGGTGCTCGGCTTTCGGCTCCATTTCGGCAAAGTCCCCTCTCCTTAGTGTTGTGTTGGATCTATTTGTGGTCTTGATTGATCGGCTACCACCGGAAATAGCTGTCCTGCTAAGGGGGGCAAGATCTGCAAGTTTTTTTGGGGGGATTTTTTCCTGTGGCAGTTAGGCTGGCTGATGGAGAATGGCTTGGAGAGCATTAGGGTTGCTGTCCTGCTATCGTGTGCATGCCTGCTTAGTGTGTGTATTAATACAGGCAGTTGTTTTCCAGATTCTGCTCAAATCGGCTAGAACTCTTTTGGGTCTCTTCCAGTTATCTTTATCTTTTATCAGTACCTGACTTGTGGTCTTATCGATGCAGCTGTCTGCTCGATCTCATCGATGCATCGATCTGCTAGTCTGCCACGAAAAGCCTTAGCAAAGATAACCGTAGGGATCTCAGGCTAAAAGTTGGGGATGGGGTGAGATGTTCTTATAAGGTCGTGCATATTGCCTGCTTTTAACCGCAGCTCTCGTCTGGGCGTTTTGGCAGCTCTTTTCTGTGTGTTTGTGTTTGCTTGCAATTTAAAAAAGCTGCTATGGTGATTCTCTTACCGGCTGGTTGTCAGGTGACCTGAAATCTCGGCTCTACCGAGTCTCGAAATCCAGTGGCTGTATAGCCACCAGATCGCTGGCCGAGTGCCATCGCCTACCAAGCGTGTGCACTTTTTCCTTGAAAAAACTGTCAAGATGGCCGACTAGTCAGGCTGGTCTGCCGTGTGCGATTGCTGACCCCTGCTGCTTGTTTAGTCAGTGCAGCCATGGACCGCTGCTCGATTGCGACGATGCCTTCTTCCAAGGCATGATTGCAGCAGGCCATGCTGCTGGATTGCTTGCTTCTGAGGCAAGGCATCAGAAAAAGACCGCGTGCATGCAGCAGCGTCAGCTCTTGTGTTGCCTTTCCTTGTAGGCTGTCTCAGCATCGTTTGACAGAGTCTTCCCAGCCGAGGATGGTGACAAGCTGGTGGAGGATAACTGTAAGAAGAGCTGCCGGCTCCTGAGGAGCGTGCGGCAGCCCCAGCAGCAGCGTTAGCTGCGAGCCCCCAACGAGACCGAGGCTATGTCGATAGCGAGGCTCTACCGAGCGCCGCCTCGCGGTTGGGGCTGCTCGGACAATTTTAGCGTGCATTTTTTCAGCTAGCCGTAACGCCGTTTTTCTGTAAGGCTACTTTTTCCTGACCGAAGCTTGCCTCCCCGTTTGCAGGCGCACTGATGCACCTCAGCGAGGCCACCCTCCTTCATAACATTAAGCAGCGCTACCTGAAAGACCGGATCTATGTAAGTAGGCCGCCATGACCATCAGTGCGCCGGGCCAGTCTTGTGCTGCCACTTGCTGCTGGCTTGCTCTTGATATGCCTTCCGTCAAGACACTCGCCGGCTAGTGGTCACGCGCTGCCCGCTTACCATTTGATTCTGCAATGTATATAGCTGATGGTATTAGCTGCTGTGTGAAGGGAGTTCGTCGGATGTGGCGTTTGGCTTGATTCCCCATCGTGTCAGATCGCGTTACAGTGTTGTAATCTTTGCGTTCACCCGCTGGCCACAGCGGCGCTCCGCCAAGTGCCTCTGCAGTATCTTCTTTGCTGGCGCCTGCGAAAGAATAGCTCTCGGCTGCATCGGCGCTCTGCATGCGATTAGCTCTGTGTGCTACTTTTCTGGACTTGCATCGCTCGCTAATCCTCATGCCGCTCTGTTGCCGCACTGCATGGCCTCCCACTCGTGATGCTGTAGACGTACGTCGCCAACATCCTCATTGCCGTCAACCCTTACTTCGAGATGCCAGCGCTGTACTCGAAGGAAGCCATAAAGTCGTACAACGGAAAGTCGCTGGGCACGATGCCGCCTCACGTTTTTGCCGTCGGTTAGTCGTTTCCCTGGTGACTGTGGCTGCCTCGGGTCAAGGACGCTCGTGCATGTGCTCTCGCATGGGCACGTGCGCTCGAAGCTCGCGAGTCGACCCTCTTGCGGCGGCAATAGCGCTGCCGCTTCTTGGCGGCCTCTTCCGGTGTGCTTTTCTGTGGTTCATTGAGCCATCGCAGATTTGCCCCCTTCTCCCCAGCAAATCTTTGTCGGCTTCTGGCTGCTCTGCGAAGAGTAGCAGGTAGCTTGCTCTGTTTCTGCTGCTAGCTAATACAGTTAGTTTTATTTGAGAAAGTGAGCCGGCATAATCATCTTCAAAACGACCGGTCGCGGCCACCTTTCGCCTCAAATTATCTGCCAGCCCCACTGCTCATGCGCCTGCTGACCTCCCCACCTTTGTTCGTCGTCATGCAAGGCAGCTGTCGGTGCACGTCAGCTGTCACTTGCACCAGTGACTTTCTGTCGTAGAACGATCAGCTTCGAGCACCCATCTGCCGTATAAGGAACAATACCTGTGGCCTGCTAGCCACCTCAGGTTCCTATAAAAAAAAAACACTGTCGTAGAGACATTCGCTGAAGCAGCATTCCCCACTACCATTCGTGCATTATGTGCTCAGCAAGGTGGCGAGTTAGTGCCTGACCATTGTGTTCTGTCATAGATAGGCTGGCATGCTACTCTGACTGGCCTCATCTTGATGTGGAGCGTTTGTTGGGATTGAGGTCAGACGGTTAAGTCGATGCACGGGATGAAGAGGTCATAAAATGTTAACGACTGGGTTAAGCGAGAGATAGAGAGGGGGAGAGAGAGAGAGACAGAGAGAGAGACAGAGAAAGACAGAGGAAAGAGGTGTGTCTGTCCAGCCCGGACAGGGGGAGAGAAGTGAGTGTAAGCAAGCAATCGGCAGTCATGCGATCAGCCAGACAGACAACGTCTAAACTCAGAGTGGCAGAGCTGAGGCTGACAACCACTTGAGTCAGTTCAGCCTGCTAGTTGATTGATTAACTGCATGCGCATCCAATTGCAGGCTGAGAGCTGGAATGCCGTGGCAGTTTTGACTGTTTAGAGACTCGTGTTAAGTTGAGCAGCCGATGACCCCTATAAGGTGGCATAGGTTTCACGCAGCATTTTTAGTTCCGATTGCCCCGCCCAAACCTCCAAAGCTGCCTTCAAATTCGCCGAGACGATGTGCACATAGTATGTCAGCCGCACGGTCTCGATGCGTGAAAGCAAGCGGTAGGTCGGAGCTGTGTCCTATTTGTCCCTGCCTTTGGCAGAGTGGCGCTCGCTCCTGCAGGCCGGGCCGAGCCGCGCTTGACTGTCTGTCATCCTCTTTGGCTGTCAGGTGACAAGGCTTACCGCGAGATGATGTCGCAGCGCCTCAGCCAATCCGTCATTGTCAGCGGAGAATCCGGTTCCGGTAAGACAGAGTCAACGAAATACCTCATCAAATACATCACGGAATCGTGGGGGCCGCATGTCGGCTCCATCGAAGGTCGCATACAGGACTGTAAGTGTACAAGCTAAGTCGTCGTGGCCTCGGCGTCAGCAGCAGCGCCGCGACACCTACGCGATCGGGAGATCTTTGGCTGCGACGACTTGACACGAGCGACTTGACACTATCAGAGTGCTCTTCCTAAGCTATCGCAAGAGTGCACATGCGACGTGCACTCGGGCGTTAACATGCGTGCTGCATGCTGCAGTGTGGTTGCACTCACACTCGGGCTGTTTTGCCTACGAGTTCATGCATGCATCTGTGTGCGCACGTCTATGCGTGTGTGTTGGGTGGATGTGTCTCCGCATTGGCTGACCAGTTGGGAAGCACCCGTTACTCAGGTGAGCATCGTTTTGTTGCTGCCGCTGTACCTTCCTTTGCAGCATTTGTAACATGCCTAGAAAGAGATTTGCAGCAGAGTTCGGGGTTACTGACCTAATGATAAATATAATAATAATAGTAATACATATGTATAGTGCTCTCAGAGAACTTAATATCTTTCTAGGCACTTTGCATATGCTGCAAAGGAAGCATGATGGAATGGTTAATGGTTGCATGCTCAATGACAACAAGCATAACATGGTTAGAGGTTACCTGCACACGGTCAGCATGCAAATACTGTTATGACAGCATGCATAGTGTCAGCATGCATTAGCACGTAGTAAAGGATGAATCGCGTGGACCCACTAAATGCTGTGATAAATAACCTAATCCGTTCATGGACTGGATTCATAAACCGGGTCGTGATTTCACATAAGGTACTGTGGCGGAAAATGTTGCTTACTCCCGGCTTCGCAAAAATCCTTTCTGCATTAAAAAATAAAAGTAAACACCAATGTTTAAAGGCCTTTTCCTCATTTTGGAGGTATTACCCTATCTAAATCTCAAGCTTTCGGTCTAATGATACCTCCGAGGCTTTATTAAGAGGTTTATGTGAATTATTTTTGTCTTCCGGTGATTCTTAGGAAACCTGTGACAGCTGATCAATTCAAGGGCTTGATTATGCCCAAGATCCCCTACGACCCGATCGGGCTCTGTTTGTAACCTGTAGCCGGGTTCGTAACCCGAGTCATTTTTCTGCCTACCTGGGTGTTCCTAACCCGGATTGCTCGTAACCCGAGCCCGTAGTTACGCGAGACGTCACTGTAGGTCTCTCTGGGTGCTATGCTAATGACTTCATTTGTTTCTTCTTCTCATTATTATTATTATTATTATTATAACGGTTAGGAGTGATATCTTCGGCAGCTCGCTTTGGGGGACAGAGGCTCTGGTGTGTCACAGCCAGGTGGCAGCAGGGACAGCAGCAGCACGTGTAAGCGGCTACAGTTTCGGCAGTAGGCAGCAGCTACGGGAAGCAGCAGCAGAGCCACCTGTTAGCTCCTGTGCCCAAGCATTGGCAGCTGTTCTTAAGTTTCCAATTGTCCCACTATTCAGAGGCTTGATTGTGTGCAACGGGTCTCCTTTGGCTGGTCAGCACAGAGCTGCTGCCTGTGCTGCCGGCATGTGGTCCTGCTCCGAAACACAGACTCTGCTCGGCCGTAGCTGAACAAAGCACTCCCACACAATTTCTACTCTTCCTTCTGCCGATGCAATTGCGAAGCACAATCTAGGCTTTCATTTCCATGCAGACGTCACGGCTGTACATGTGCTTCGATCCCTGCGACTGATTTCCTGCACTTCAAACTCTCTTAGCTCCCTTGCTGCACGTATTGCTGACATCCACTCTTAAATGCCAGCAAACATTTTCATATTGCATGGCAATAAGACCAAGTTAATAACTGCTGTGGGCAGACTTTGCGCGACTCAGAAATTGGAAGGTCTCTTCCACAAAATGGAGAGCTACCAGCAGAGCTCCTCAAGCATATGCCTGCCATTTAGGTGTCTTGTCCGTGTAGGTGTCTTGCCATTTAGATGTCTTGTTCATCCTGTTAGGTGTCATGTCGTGTTCACAAGCTACCATTCACTAGACGAGTACATCAGCTCCACAGTCATGTCTGCCTGCTTTCAACTGAGTAACGTTGGAAAATTCGGGTCTGCATTTACATGGATACTACATCCAAGTTGATCCATGAATTTGTGACATCCCGTTTCTGCCTCTGCAACTCATAAGTTTCAGGTTTTCTCACCTACGTAATCAGGTGCTTACAGTTGGTGAAAACTCTGCAGCTAGGCATGTATGCCGTGAGCATCATAGTTGCCACATCATACCACTTCTTGCAGACCTGCACTGACCCCCATTAAGCAGCAGATTGACTTCAGGGTGTTGTTACTCACTTGTAGGTCCATTGATTCTCTGGCTCCAGCCTACCAAGCAGAACTATTTCCCAATCAAATCGTTTAGCTTTCCTCAAAGCAACCTCAGAGCCTTTGGAGACCGTGCCTTTAGTTCGTATGCTCTCAAAGTCTGGAACTCACTCCCGACTAACGTCACGACATCCTCCGACTTGATGGCACTTGAAAAGTGGCTAAGAATGCCCCTGCTTCTCGAAGCATTTGCTGGGTCCTTGTGAAGTCTCCTTTGTGAGCTTATGCAAGCTGAAACTTTGCAGATTATTACTAATCTTAATGACACGCTTCCCTTACTGCATTTGTAAAATGCCTAGAAAGAGATTTAGTTTTCTTCTGGTGCTGTGCAAATATAATAATAATAATTTTAGTATTAGTACTATTAGTCTTAACTGGGACAGCTCTTGGGCCATGCTGGTTAGCTAGCCAGTGGGTGCTGCTTGTGCAGCTAGTGTTGCTGTGAGCTGTTGAAAGAGCAAGCTCCAATGCTTAGATGAGGCAGCCCTTCGCAGTATTTAGCTTGAGCCGTCTGTGCATGGCATGCTCCCTTGCAGCTAACCCATTGCTGGAGGCTTTCGGAAATGCCAAGACTGTGCGCAACAACAACAGCAGCCGCTTCGGCAAGTTTGTGGAGATACATTTCGATGCGAAGGTAAGTCGACCGGTGGCTGCTGCTTCTTCGGAGAACAAAACACCCGAGATCAATGAACAAAAGGTGGCCGAGTAACCGAGCCGTCGTGTGCTCCTTCCACAATTTCAGGCCACTTTCAGTCCTTTGAAAGTCATCTTTCGAATCTTTTGTGCCAAGTCCCTCCAAAAGCAAGCAGCCAATGCTGGCAGTAATCTGGCCTCCAAGACTTACTTTATTTCATCGTTTTCCGATCTCTTTTCTGTTCTGTTTTTCAGAAATCGTTACGTTTTCTTAGTAAGTAATCATAGCATCCATTTTTTAACCTGACTTACCCCGAGTGTCTCAAATTTGTGGTTCACGTGCATTGCCCCACTCACAATAAAGCTCACACACTCAAGCAAATATCTCTAACGACTGCTTATGTTAATTCCAACGATTGACCACTTCTACACAACTGATCACATGCATATCTCACTCAGCATGAAATTTGTGTCCACTTCAATATGAAAAATCGTCTGTGAGCAGTTCCTAGAAACCCAAATAGGCAAAGTAGGCACTGATCTATGGGCATCACACCTTTTAGGTGCTCTCGACAACGGATCAAAATCATGTAGACTTTTTTAAGAAAATTTCAATCAGGCATCCCTAAATTTCTTTCTAAAGATGTAAAAATTCATCAATTCAAATAATTAACAAAGAAATTTAAGCTTTACATTGCAGATTATGTAGAGAGAAAAATAATAATAATGCATTCGATATAGCGCCCTAAGAGAACCCAATCTCTTTCTAGGCACTTTAAATTTGCTACAAAGAAAGCGCGATCAAATGATTAGTGGTAGCATGCTCAATAAACAACAGGAATAACATGGTTAGGGGTGACAGGCTTAGCATGCAAGTTTGGTTAGTGGCAGCATGCATAATGTAATGTACCAATTCACTACTTGAAGCGCATAAACCAGATGCATCAGATTCGCTTGACAGTTTGTCGCTAAAAAGGCTTATCGTTCGGTAGCTGTTGGTTTTTAAAAGAAAATTCCGTTTAAACCATATGCCTGCTAAGTACAGTAGTTATGATCATCTCCATCTAGCGGCCGATGTGCACACCACTCAATTCAATCTTATCCGGCTGGAGCGTTTGCTTGAGAGACCCCCAGAGCTTTTTTGGCTATCGCCACCACCATCACCCCCCCTTGCTTTCAGATGGCAATAAACGATCGCCCACTGTAGGGCTCGAACCCACGATCTGCTTTGTTATGAGTGAGCACCTTACCCCTGGGCTGTGACTCATGGTCTAACAAAGAAACACAAAGCTTCTTGTGAATTGGTGTGTTCTGAGTTCCGGCCAAGCTTCAGATCCAGTTATTAAAGCGTAAAAATGTATAGCTGTCTCATAATCACTAACGCTAGTGGTGAACTGACTTTTTTTTAAGTTAAAACTGCTGAAGTATAGTCATCGATCTTCAGTGATCCAAGATCAACTCATTTTGTTATCCGTCATGGCTGCTGAATATGACTTTTTGAAAACGTAGCCTGCCAAAATATCCTGAAAGATTTCACCTCAGACTAATTCCAGAAAGTGAACCTTAATTTTTTTCAATGATAGTATTAATGCATTTTAATTGTTATTGTTGATTAATACAACTGGTTTTTTAACTTATGGGTTGGTAAAATTAAAAACCTATTACAAGATAATTTGTGCTAGAGGCTCCAACATTTTAATGCTTCCACAGAGTTTAATCTAGCACAGTCTAAGAATCACGAAATTTTAGAACCCTTGAAGTTGATGCAGTCCTCACAAAAATTTCCTCCTCACCCCTTTTCTCAATCTGCCGTTTGACTCACTGGTGAAGTGCTACCATGCGACACTAGGTGATGCTCCGGGTGAATTTGCTTCTCTGACTAAGCACTGTGTGCACCTTTGTCCTGATGGTCCATGCTCTACCGCAGACTTTAAACTAGCTAAGATTATTAGCCGAAAGCTTACACAAGATGAGGTCTGGTGGTCTGTCAACTAGTTTCGAGGACTATTGTAAGTCGTACCAATCCATCATAGCAAAGGCCAATTCTAGCTACCGTAAGAACATGGTGGCATCACGGGTGACCAATCCAAAAATGCTAATGTTGACCATTTACTATCTCCTTAGCTTTCCTGTCAACACCTTCTGGCATGCTTCCTTTGCTGCATGCATTAAGTGCCTAGAAAGAAATTTACTTCTCTTGGCGTGCTAAATAAAATGTCTTGCTATTATCATTATTACTTAGCGATCCTTGTGGTGATCTAGCTGATCTTTTTTTCTAGCTGCTCTGTCAGTTAGATAGATAAGATACATGAGTCTAGCCCTAAGGAAATATTCTCACTGGACCCGTATTCCTTGTTCTACCTCAATGTCCAGCTTAAAGCCGGCCTTTGCCGACCTCATCTCCAAGTTCATATCCAGTTTAAGAAGACTCGCAGCCCTTTAGACTCCATGCGTATAGTTCACCATCCGAGATTCCTAGATATCCTGCTGCCCTACATAGCTAGCATAGTAAATGTATCCTTTGCCTCTCAGATCGTTTCCCTATATCTTTCAAAAGGCCTGTTGTTAGTTGACCCATTAAGATGTCGACACCAGACTGGCCGACCTTCTACCCTGTCTTTCTATTGCTGTTCCTATCAGAGCAACTGGAACAAGTTGTTGCAGACTAGCCCAACTGTTTTATCAAAAGTTCTAACCCGACAGGTAAGTTCCTGTCAGCTTTTAAAGGTATCAGTCCGCAGAGTTAGCACTGGTGCAAGTGTAGACCGATCCTCTCAAGAATGCTAGCATAGAATTGCTCTGCTAGCTCTGGTGGATCTTTTGACTGAGTTTGATGCCATTGATCGCAAAGTCTTTCTGAGACTCCATTATCTTGCCAGGGTTGCGCTGACGCTATACTGCAATATGAACCCCCTTCCCTAGTGGATGGGCTTCAGGGGGTGCGTGTTAGCAAAACTCAAATTTGACACATTATTTAGGATTTTACTTTGCTGAGGTCTTGTTCTGTCAAAAATATACCAGAAGCAATACATGTATTTTTGGTTACTTAAGAAAACCGATAAACATGAAGGTTGGAAGGATTGCTAGTGCATGCGATCAGATACCTAAAATTGTCATTAGGTTTGACTTCCAGAATACTTTTCGATTGATTAAAATTACGTGGAAGTGTATTAAGAATTTTATACCATTTAGCTTGCACTTTCTCTCGCAAATGAAGTTCAAGGACGATGGCCACTACTGCAGTCCACCGTAAATCCACCAGAAATCGGCAGTGCAAGGCTCGAACTTTGTGTTGTTATGCTATCGTTTAAGTGTTCCCTACAATGTTCTTGTGTATATGTATGTATCTCCTGTTACTCCACAAAGCGACAGAGACTAGTGTTACTCAGGAGAACTTTCTATGGTGCACTCAAAGCCAAGGCAGTTTTCGGTACGCAGCAACAAGAGAGAGTGGGAAGCATAGCCGAGTCAGGAGAGCAGTTGAGGTAGTGAGTAGCATGGCAGTAGCAGCTCAGCACCACTGACTAGGATGAGCCATAGTCGGTAGCAGGAGAGTAGATGTCGTTTCTCAAAAATTGGGGAAGCGAGTTCCACATTCTAGAGCGTGCATAGCAAAAGCTTCCGTTACCAAAGGTGTTTAAGTAGAGGAAATAGTAAATAGGGAGAGCAGACGAATATTTCGAGCCGCCACAGAAAGAAGAAGCTTTACTGTCCACGAGGCGACCTGGATGCGGAAACAGGTCGATGGTGCTGTGCCGGCCCACCGTTATGACAGGTGTGACAGGGAGCTGGCATCCGGTAAGCCTTGCATGTCAGGTCGGCCATTTTTGCTTGTCTCCGCCGTTCGGTCTGCTGCGCCCGGAAGTTCCCTGAGCAGAGCAGACGCTGCAGTGGCTGATGATATAGCTCGCTTTTCTGGCCCTATTGAATGCCGGAAGCTCCAGCCTGAGTGGGCGTGCCGGCACGTGTTCGAATCCCGGCTGCATGCAGGTCGGCGGCGGCTTCGGCACGCTGCCCGCCGCCGCCGCGTGGCACTGGCTCGCTGCGACAGCAAAGACGCGGAAGGACGTTCCAACAGCGCCATAGGCAGCCAATGCAGACCCGAGACTTGAACTCGAGACCCGAGGAAAACTGGATGACGTTCTGCTGCGAGCCAAGAGCAGAGGGGCGAGTCGAGCTTGCGGCTGAATGATGACGAGGTGATCGAGTGCCCCGCTCTTAGAAGCAGGAGGAGGAGAACGTTCTCGGTGGAGCATGCACTTCGTGAGGTCACTGGTCACGTGACTTTGGCACGAGTAAAAGCGGCAATCTACCAAGCGAAACAGCGACTCCTCGTTTGTCGGAGAGTGGCAATGCAAGCGTGCGATCTTGGCTTCTCATACTAGCCGTCCAAGGAGAATGTTGTGGCCGTTATCATCCTATATATAGCCTATATGAGTGCTGGAGCCACTCGTGCAGGGTGTTCAAATTGAAGTCACTGCTAATTAGCTAGCCGACGCTGACCATTAAGAAGAGACCTCGCGAATATAAATGCGTACGACAAAATGTACTCCCAGAGTTTACAGCTAATGTATTCGAAATGAAGTTATAAGTAAAAATTAACAAACGTGAGAATTGAGCTTTGATAGCTCAATTGACACGTCGTGACACTGCAGGAAATTCAGCGATTTTTCAGGCGTATGAGCTCGTAGCAGTAATAGCTATCGAGCATTCTTGTAGCATCCCAGTAGACGTAAATTTAATTTCTGTGCACTTCACTTGTGCTAAAAATAGAGCATATCGATACAATAGTGTAAATAATAGGCACTATAGTGAAACAAAGGTTGATTCTCCCGGATGAAGCACGTACTCAGAGGAGGAGCAGGTAGGTTTTTAGTTTAGCTTTAAATGTTTATGGCTTTCGTTGGCTATAATGCATCATCATTGACTGCTTGTGCTTATAACAGCCTCGCTCTCGCTTGCTGTCACCTCTCTTTTTCTCTCTCTCTCTCTCTCTCTCTCTCTCTCTCTCTCTCTCTCTCTCTCTCTCTCTCTCTCTCGATGATCGTTCAGCCCTTCTCTGTGCCGGCGGCAACTCTGCCGCGCTCTCCCCCACTTGGCGTTTGCTTGTGCGTTTGCAGAACAGCGTGTGCGGCGGCTACGTGTCGCACTATCTGCTGGAGAAGTCACGTGTGTGCATTCAAGCACCGCTCGAAAGGAATTACCACATATTCTATCAGCTGTGCGCCGGTGCTCCTGAGCCTCTGCGTCAGCAGCTGGCCCTGCTGCCGCCGGACCAGTATCACGTAAGCTCCTGGCTGCTGCTGCTGCTGCAGCAGAGGTTGATGCTGCAGCAGAGGTTGCTGCTGCTGCCGCTGGGCGTGGCTCGCTGCTGACAATGCTCACGGTTGTTTGGCTTACTCCCTCACGCCACCCCTCCCTCCCTCCCCTTCTCCTCCCCCCCCCGTGAGTGATCCCTCAGAGTCGTAGGAGAAGAGGCCAATGCCAGTTGCTGGAGCTGGAGTCGTCTGGTCATGCTACTTTCGAAACTCGACAGGCGGCAGCAATCTGGCTAAACTTAATCCGGCTGATTGTCCACTGATTGTCCTCCTCAGGTTTTACCCTTCGAATTCGATCCTTGGCTCCCTTCATAATCTTAAAGGAAAAAAACTGCCTCGCTGTCTGCCTTTCTTGGCCATTTGGACTGGTCTGACCGAAGGCCTCGCGCTCTGTCCCAGTTGGATGCCTCCTGAAAGTAAACTGAAGTGAAGTAAAGATTGGCTGATCCAACAGCATCATTTATATAGCGGCCGGATATTCTGTATGTGCTCACCGCCCCTCCCCTCTCCAAGCTTGCCGCTGGCAATGAAGGTCGACCTTCCGGTGCTGATCTCGAACCCGCTGCCTGGGTCGTGCAAAGTGCTAGCACCTTGCCACTAGGCTAAGGCATGGCTGGGCCAAGAAAGCTTTCGTTCATCTATCATGTTTAACCCTCAAATGCAGTGGGGTGTGGGAAACCAGAACATTTCCGGAACGAATAGTCAGCTCTGCGTGGCCCACATTAGGCCGAGTGAAGCAAGGATCTCGGATGAAAAATGCTCCTAACATCCACCTTTTTTTTGCAGTATCTCAACAGGGGTTGCACGCAGTTCTTTCTATCTGCCGAATCGGAAAAGGTCATTGCTGCGAACAGGAGGAGCGCCGAGGTATGGAGCCCCTGTGCCTAAGATGACTCCTGGTCACGTGCTCGGCTCGTGGTCACGTGCTCCCGATCGATTGGATGCAGCCATTCGTGTTACCACTCATATCATGCTGGCTTATCAGTCTGCCTTGGCTGCATGCGACAACACCAGTCTCAGCCTCAGTGTGCTTTCCGCCTGCTGAGCCGGCGGCGAGTGCCTGAACTGCCACCAGGGACGGGCAAGAGAGGCCACCACCGCAGGTGCCATCTCGCGCCATACGGTGCAGTTGTGACATGGATCGAGAGTCTTGCCAAAAGTGACTGAATGCTGGTAAAATTCGAATGTTGACCTGGTAATTCTGCAGTCCTCGGCACATCTGTCAATAAGTTTATATTAGCCATTGGAGAAAAGTTGCACTTCTATGTTTACCGCATGCCTGCACACGTACTGTCAAATGTGCCACCACTCACATGAATACTTATGCATAAATATCCACCCTTATCTAGATGTATTAATGATGTGTATAAGCAGTAATGTGCATACACACACACACACACACACACACACACACACACACACACACACACACACACACACAGAGAGACGCAGACACACACATATATATATCATATGTATGTACTCTGTGTTTGTACAGTGTGTATATATATATATATATATATATATGTACATGCACAGTATATATGTGCCTGCTTGGCCTAATGTGGGCCACGCTATACATGTACATATATATATGTGCATGTGTATGTATATGTTTGAGTGTATATACATGTGTGTGTGTGTGTGTGTGTGTGTGTGTACATGTATAATGTCTTTGTGTGTCTCCGTGTGCGCGTATGTGCGTGTGTACATTTATGGGCCCAAGCGCAAAAGTTTTTGGTGGGCTGGGGCAACCACCCTAACGGCTACTGCGTGAAGTTGATATGACATTGCACCTCCTTTATTTGCAACGACCTGTCGGACTTGCCTAGACATGGGGATGATCACAAGCTTGCAAACTTTGGTCGTTATGCTAGCGAGGCTTGCAGAAGCCATAAAGCCTTCAATTAGGTATTTATCTTGTGCCTCTCCGTTGCATAAATTGGAGGCTTCACTGACTTGATGACTCTGCATCGTGGCACAAACAAAGCAGGCTTGTTGCCATAGCTGCACAGTCTGGTTTCACAGCAGCAGCAGCAGTCTGGTGCTGCTGGATCTGGCAGATCGCCACTTCTTTGCTTCTTGACAAGACAGTCATTCTTATACACTGCACTAATAAAATAACTTTTAATATTGGGCGAAGACCTTAATTTCTTGCAGAAAGTTATGAATCCCAGAACGAGATGATGTCGTTTACAAAATCTGGCCTACTCTAAATGGCCCAACGAGCCTTCAGAAGCCATTTAGTCAAAGTCGGGAACCCAAACAGTGATTCGTAGCTTTTGCAAGGAAAGCTGGAGAAGAGGCACAGTACGAGCTGTAATCGACTTGACTGTCGAGAAGAGGACGTCATAAGTGAGAGCCAAAGGGCAGTGAAGCAGCATCAGAAGGACGGTGCTGCAGCAGCGACACTTGCTCGAAGCAAGCCCTTGTGGCAGCTCCTCTGAGCGACAGACGTCGAAGCCAAGTCCGACCAAATGTTGCATGGGCTACAGATGCCACTGCTCTCGCTGCTCTGGCAAAGATCGCTTCTTTGATCGATTGCACAAGCTACGCTTGTTGGCAACATCAGGGCCTTGCCGCCAAGTCGCCATTGCCGCCGCTTGCTCCTCCGTGTGCCCAAACGTCCGGATTCGCTCATTTGCTTTAGATGGCCAAGAAACCATCGCTGCGCGACGTACAGATAGACGACATCAGAAATTTCCAGAACACACTGGCCGCCATGAGCCTGATGGGCTTCAGCGATGCCGACCGCACCGCCCTCTTCTCGGTCGTTGCCGGCCTTCTGCATCTCGGCAACGTCACTTTCGAGGACGATCCAGATGATCAGAAAGGTGAAAAGCAGCGGCAAAAGCAGGAAGACAGAGAGACTGCCTCGAGGCAGTCTCTCTCTGTCTGTCTCTCTCTGTCTGTCTGTCTGTCTCTCTCTGTCTGTCTGTCTCTGTCTGTCTGTCTCTCTCTCTCTCTCTCTCTCTCTCTCTCTCTCTCTCTCTCTCTCTCTCTCTCTCTCTCTCTCTCTCTCTCTCTCTCTCTCTCTCTCTCTCTCTCTCTCTCTCTCTCTGGCAGTTCCTGCTTTCGCCGAGCCGCAGGGCCCACCCACGCCCCGCTCACGCCGAGCCTGCAGCACAAACAGCTGTGCGAGTTTAGAAAACTCGCGCTCGTACGAACGTGCTTGCGCGTCGGCAGAGAGTGTAAGTAGGCAGAACGCGACGCAGCCCTGTGCAATCTCGCGAGCGTGAGGGCCTTCGCACGTACGTAGGCGCACACTCGAGCGCACGCGAGGACGAGTGCCCGAACGAACACTGAGCCGACGAGGAACAGCCCAGAACGACTGCTGCTGCTCTGGCAGCCATTTTCTAAGGCTGCGCCATTTTCTTTGGTGGCATGCGCAGCAGGGGGAGGGCTTTTGGCTGAGATCTGGGCGCTTTCGGCACGCTCGATGCGTCCTCTGTGTGCCGCATGCGATAGTCGCGCTACGGTGACGGCGCCGGGTCTTTCCAGGTGGCTGTCGGCTGAGGCAGACGAGCGCTGCGAGCCTGAACCAGGCGGCCTCGCTGCTCGGCCTAGACAAGGACGACCTTCATCAGTCGCTCAAGAGCCGAGTTATGCAGGCCATCAGGTCCGGCGTCAAGGGCACTGCCATTATGTAAGACAGACCGGTTGGCGCTGCTGCGCCGAGACACAGCAGCAGCAGCAGCAGCGCTCCCTCTCGCTACCTCTACCTCTCACCCTGCCCTGCCTCCCAAGGATGTGATGCATCGCAGCCCTTGCCCAGCAAGGCTCTGCTTTATTGCGTATGGAATGCATGCACTTCTGCGTTGTTAGCTGCTGCTGCTGCTGCCAGGTTGCTGCTGCTGCTGCCTGGCTGCTGCTGCCATCCGCGGTCCCCGATACCTTGTGGCGAAGGTGAGGTGCACATGGCCTGGCCGCCAGGCTACGTGCAGCAGCAGTCAGTGACGCTAGTCGGAAACTTAAGCTTTAGTCGGAAGTCAGCCCGAAGCCCAGCCTTTTTTGCCTCACCCGAAGTTAGGAGTCTGCAGCAAGCTGGGGGGGGGTGGCCAGGCTGCTCACCTGCTGATCTCGTGGTCGCGGGTCGAAGCATTCGCCGAATGAGACTCGCGATGGTTGGATGTGGCTCTTTATTGATTTAGTATTTTTCCATGTAAATTTTGCTGGCCTGGGAGTTGCCTGTGATTATTCTGAGAAAGTTCTTGCCAGCAGTGGTAAAAAGCATCAAGCAAGACATACCCTGAAGGGATGTAAGCAATTAATGATTGATAGTTCCTCGGTCCAGGGCATGTAAAGGCTTTCGATGGGATTCAGGCAGGTGCTGATGCTTGTACAGCTATGCATGCTAGTGCTGCTAAAAGGTGGATGCCAGCAATCCGGCCGTTGCCAGCCAAAGGTTTGCTTGCCGATTGTATGGCGTGCTTTGGATAGTTGACCGGTTGCCGGATACCAATTCAATTTTCTCAGAGCCTTGGTGCTCGTGACTCAAACATTTTTATGATGTCCAACTATCGGTATCCAGTTTAGTAATACCGTCGTCACGACAGAAAGTCCGGTTACCAGCTGGTGTGTAAAAACTCAGCTATTCCTCTACCGTCGACCGTTGCCATCTTCTTAAAGCAGCCATCAATGAAAGCTATTCGGTGACTTTTGTGATAAGCTCGCTTTGCTACTGAAAATGCTGGAAACTCGGATTCTTTACCGCCGAACAAGCCATTGTGGCTTTCAGCCATCGTCAACCGGCTGCCGACCTGTTTCGTGGGAGAAATTCTGTTTTTTTCAATTGCTGCCCTTGTGAGAGCGCTCTTGCCCCGATCGCCTGGAGGCTGAAAGTAGCGCAGGAGCTCGGCTAGGTACGAAGCTGTCGAGCCACGGTCGACCTTGAGGTGCCTTGCAATCGATTCTATGCTCGACGGGGTGCCTGTGAAGCTCGGACAGAAGCGGTGCGATGATGCAGCTGATGCTGCGCAATCGATGACAGGCCAGGTGTAGCCACCGAGTTTTGCGCCAGTGGCAGATGATTAAGGGGCACAGGCCAGGAATGGTGAACGAAGTGAATTGCACTAAATCAGACGCAATGTCGTAAAATCACGAATTAAATTTAATTATAGCTGATTGAATGACCTCTTTTTGTATAGCAACAGAAGAGCCTTAAAGGCTATCACCGCCGCTTGCAGCTGCAATAAAGTATCTCTCACTGCAGGATTCGAGCCACGGCCTCGGGACCGAGATCGTGAAAAACAACCGCCTGGCCCAGTGTACCATCACGGCTCGCCCAAACTAGCTGGGCTCTTGCACTCTCGTCTCAGCAGGAGATCTCGTCTAAGACGAGATCTCTTGTCTCTCGTGATCTCTTGATCTCTCGTCGAAGATCTCGCCTAAGCAGGCCCTGATTTCGACAGCGTTTTGCTGCAGAAAGTACTCTGACTGGATGCTGTAGGTATTGCGCTCATTCAGCCAAGATTTGCTAGCTGCTTGCCGGCGGGCAAATGCTGCCGGAGTGGTGCCAGATGAACTAATCGTGAGGTCAACCGTTTTCCGAATTGAAATTTACGCCACCGGCAGTCCCTATATTTCGGTCGGTGTTACGCTGCATCGGTTTTAGCAACAGGTCGGCTGCTGGCTGGCGCTCGTGGGCCCGAGCGTTGGGCGATGGCCGGCTTTGCCACTGCTAGGCGATGGCTTCTGGAGCCTCCAGAAGTGCATGATGGAGATTCAGTTCACTCAGTGACTTCAACCTCCAGAAGTCACTGAGTGAGTGACTTCTGACCTTCAATCCTTCAACCTCCAGAAGTCACTCTGGAGGCTCCAGAACCTCCAGAAGTGCATTCTCCAGCAGTGCATCGAGCTTCTGGAGCTGGTGCATGCTGGTGCATCTGCAGCAGTCGCCCTGTGCAACAGACGCATGGCTTCGGGATGAAGCGCGCGACCAGGCTCCAGAAGACTCGTTTGATCGGAGACTACTGGGGGGGGGGTGCGGTGCTGGCTAGCATAGTTGAGCTCAACTTTGGGAGAGCATTGGAACACTCCTTTCGCTGTCAGCGTTTTCAAGCTAATGCCACACACGGGCACATGTGGCCCGGAAGAGCAGACCGTTGACGGACGACCTGCTACTGCATCTGCCGACTCGTTGTCTGCGCATAGTTTAAATGGCCGCTGTGATATGAGGCCATGACTCGGCGGTGGCTCGTTAGCCCGGGCCCGCCGCTGAATGCTTGGTGCGCTCACGCATGCCCGCAGGGTGCCGCTGAAGGTCGGCGAGGCCCACTCGGCCCGCGATGCGCTCGCCAAAGCGATCTACAAGCGGCTGTTCGATCACGTGGTCACTCGCGTCAACCAAGCGCTGCCGTTTGCTGCGTCGAAGAGCTTTATCGGCGTCCTCGACATTGCCGGCTTTGAATACTTCGAGGACAACAGTTTCGAGCAGTTCTGCATCAACTACTGCAACGAGAAGCTGCAGCAGTTTTTCAACATGCGCATTCTGAAAGAGGTATGCGCGCAGCAATCTCGAGGCTACGATATCTACGGGCTGCTGCTGCTGCTTGACGCTTGAGATTGCTGAGCTTCGAAGTGATCACTGCACTCGCCTTGTCCTGCGACTCTGGAAGACCTGGAAGGAATGTGTGTGTGTGTGTGTGTGTGTGTGTGTGTGTGTGTGTGTGTGTGTGTGTGAGTGTGTGTGTGTGTGTGTGTGTGTGTGTGTGTGTGTGTGTGTGTGTGAGTGTGTGTGTGTGTGTGTGTGTGTGTGTGTGTGTGTGTGTGTGTGTGTGTGTGTGTGTGTGTGTGTGTGTGTGTGTGTGTGTGTGTGTGTGTGTGTGTGCAATGGCATGGCTCTCTCTCGCCTGCTGGTCTCAAGTACTTAGCTGTTTGGCTGAAAGGATCGAATCGACTCTTGTAGACTCTTAGGAGAGCGAGAGAGAGAGAGAGAGAGAGAGAGAGAGACAGAGACAGAGACAGAGAGAGAGAGAGAGAGAGAGAGAGAGAGAGAGAGAGAGAGAGAGAGAGAGAGAGAGAGAGAGAGAGAGAGAGACAGAGAGAGAGAGAGAGACAGAGACAGACAGAGACAGACAGAGACAGGGACAGACAGAGACAGACAGACAGACAGAGACAGAGAGAGACACACAGAGAGACAGAGAGTTAGGTACAATGTTCCTTACCATGTGAAATAGCAGAAAGGCTGCTGCTGTGTTGCAGTTGCTGCAGCTGCTGCTTCTCCAAAGCAAACATTAGTTGAACTGATGTCTTTCTGTGGGAGCAGTTTGCCCTAAACGCACACTGTAAGGTCACAAGAAGGCACGGGTAACACTAGAGCTAGATTAGCACTCTCCTCTTTATTTTCATCCTACTCTGGGCAGCCACGAAGCAGCAAAGTACTGCACATGCTGGTGCTGCTGCTGCCGCAGCTGTTCTTCTCATTTTCCTGTGCCCTTTTTGTCCTTAGATTTGTGTTATAAAAAATCAAAACGGACCTCGAGGCTGTGGAGAGACTTTTTAGCCGGGAGCTTAGCTCTGTGATTCGTTCCCCCATGATGCATCAATTTGCCTGCCGGCTCTGTGGCAAATTTGTTCCCCGTTGTGCGTCATCGGCCTCTGGCTCCCTGGGACCTCGCCGCTCGTTCGTCATGCATTCACGCACACAGCACGTGCCAACGAAGGGACCGCACGAGACCCTGCCGCGTCAGCGCCGTCTGTCTCAGCTGCCGTTTGAAAGCCAGAGAACAGCGATGGGAATGAGCAGGAGGAGAAAGAGGAGGGCTGGAGTGCTGGACATACTCAGCCTCTCTCTCTCTCTCTCTCTCTCTCTCTCTCTCTCTCTCTGGCATCGTGTGAGCCGCTGCTGACGCGAAACCTGCTTCCAGTTTCGCCCCGGCTCTAAAAAGAAGACCAGCTGATTCAACTCAGCCTCTTTTTGTATAGGGCTAGAAGAGCCTTAAAGGCTCACCACCGCTTGCAGCGGCAATAAAGGATCGCACACGGCAGGATTCGAACTCGTGACATCGGGACAGAGGCCGTGAAGAGCAACCGCCCGATGGTGCTGTGCAAATGTATTAATAATAGCATTATTATAATTCTCTGCATAGGCCGTGAGAGACACAGAGAGAGACAGACAGACAGGCAGAGACAGAGAGACAGACAGACAGGGAAAGCTGCCCAGGGGGAGAGGAGAGAGCGTGAGACGATCGAGTGGCCGTCGTTGGGCAGTCCTTGGTTGGTTGCACACTGCCGGCGATGAAGAGGTGATGGCAGTTTGCAGACATAGTTAGTCTTCAGTACTTTGTAAATGAGGTCACTGAATCGGCTTGCCCGATTGGCATTTGCTTCGCTGGCTTCTGGCCGGGCAGGTGTGCTGCCACCGTCTGCGGGTAAAGGGCGGCCCTTCTAGGGAAATCTTCCCTCACCTGGCAATTCGAGCTTTGGCCTATCGAATCATTTATCGAGGAAAGGCTCGAGGTCACTCGCTCACTCTGTAAATTCTGTTGGGTGTGCTGGCCTCCTGCCAGTGCTCGTGCAGTGCTCGTGCACTATCGTGCCCGTGCTCGTGCATTGTGTGACGCAGTTCGGCTGCCGGTGCATCTCCTGCAGTGTGCGGCTGTGTGTCACGTCCTGTCATGCGCGCTGTGCACGCTTCCTTTCCTTTGCTTTCCTCAGAAGTCAGTTGATGAGTTCTCCCACCGTACTACCTTTGCATGTCAGCTCGCTTTAGAGCCTCTGCCGTGCCTCGGTGCCACCCTATGCCCGACCCTCCGCAGCCGCTCACCCACTGGTTGTAACCGTTACAGGAGCAGCTTCTGTACGAGAAGGAAGGACTCGGCGTAAAGAAGACCGAGTACATCGACAACGCTGACTGCATTGGTGAGCTTGCCGTGCGGCAGTCCCTGCGCACAGTCGCCTCGGTGCTCCGTCGTGTCGGCGCCGGCAGCAGGCAGCACCCCGCCGAATGAATGCCGTCTAGCATGGTCAACGTCACTGCAGCAGTCGACAAGCTGCCAGAGGGCGCCCTGAGCTTTGAGACAGAGAGCCTTTTATTTCCGACATCTATGGACAGGCACTGCTTACTGTGTCAACAGCGAGACACACTCTTGGCAAACACCGGCAATCGATACCAAATCGAAACTGCATAAATAAGCGTGACCATGGCAACTGCTATTGCGGGCGTGAAAATATAACTAGTTCCCGAATGCACAGTCCCAGTCCCTATATCCTAGTCCCAGTGGCACGACTGAACGTGAATTAAAATCCAGCACATCCGTGGAAGCCGCCGTATGTGTCTTGGCCTCAGCTTTCAAGTCCTCTAGCCGTTAGGTGCTGCAATGCAATGCAGAGCTAGGTGTAACGAATTCTTACAGTCTAGGGACGCGTGAATTTCCCGTTTTTTAAATGACCCGCCACTGGATGTGGCTTTGCAGAATCGCCAGTCCTGTCACACATCGTGTAGTCTGTCACAGCACAGAGCAGACAGCGGCCCCCATCGGGAGTTGGCAAGCCTGCGTCAAGTTTCCTCCAACCTCGTCTGTAAATGTCAGCTGGGGCGGGGACGCATGAGGGTGGTTTACATGGACCATTCTGTATGGCGCCTCCTGCACGGGAGCGGCCTGAGCTCTCGTAGCGCCCGTGGCTATAGTTTACTTCCCTGAACAGACGCGCAAAGAGCCGCTTCCTACAGGCAGCAGGGGCTCGGCCGAGGTGGATGCTGCAGTGTCAAGGCGGCCATCTGCAAGCACTTCCACCTTAACGAGCACCTGCTTGCCCCACGCTCCCTCGCCACCCACCCTCGCCCCCTCTGCACTCCCCTCACCACTACCTGTTTGGTCCCTCCCCACCGCGTACTTGCAGACACACAAAATCGATGAGTTTGAGTTTAATAGTCTCCATTGCTACGCTCGTGCGCTTGCGAGCACTCGCTAGTGCTAAGCCTAAGGCGTCTGTCGAGCCCAGCTGCCGACTTGTCTAGCCCGCCGTTGGTCGTGTGCTGCTGCTGCCGCCACTGTCGCTGCTGCTGCCGCCACCACTAGTATCAGCACCGTGTCACGTCATGCACTGCAGAGCTGATCGAGGGCAAGGGCTGCGGCGTGTTCGACCTGCTGGACGAGGAGAGTCGTCTGCCGCGACCCATGTATGACCACTTCACGCTGGAGGTGCAGGCCAAGAACAAAGGACACTTCCGGCTGGCCGTAAGTAGTATAATGTAATGTATCTCATCTGTATAACCACGAAGCCACAAAGACTCTATGTGGGTGTCATGCAGGAGAGTTGGCCACCGGACGTCATCTGATTTGGTCAGCTTGTGGGATGTCTGTGGGTGTCAGTAGAAGGTCCCTTGGTTTTGCTATCTGTACTCTCTTATCATTGCTCCTGCTCGTCGCATCACAAAATACGAATTTGCCATCGATTGCTGCATTTTAGGCGACACGCGCACACACACACACACACACACACACACACACACACACACACACACACACACACACCGATGACACTGCATGCACACACAAAGATGACACACCCACATACGCAGAGCTCGGGCTCGGGCTTTGATTCCTCCTCCTTGCACCAGCAGCAGCTATAGCAGCTCAGACTCTACTTCCTAACTTTCTTGCAGCTAGCATTGCCGACTTTTGCATTCGCATGACCGTAACTTTCCTATATAGAATGACTAAAACCAAGCTAATATTTATGGGCAGCCAGCCTAGTATCTCTCAGAAACTTGAAAGCTTTGCACTCAAAAGCTTGGCTCTTATCCCACATACGTGGCCTCAGCTCCGAGTCATGCTACGGTATGACCTATCAAAGAATGACCGCTCCAGAGTCCAAGTAACGTTGCAAAAACTTTTCTTTAAATAAGGACACCGTAGCCAAATGAGTCCATACATGTATGACATTCTATCTAGGCTGCTCTGTATATATGTTCTCTTGCAGGTCTTTCTGCCTGCGATAAAGATGCTTACAGGTGGTGCAAAATCTCACGACAAGCTAGGCTTGTTGTCTGTCAGGAACATGGCAACTGCTACAGTGCACCACTCTCTCACAATTGCTAACTCCCCACCAAGCAGCACACTGACTTCAAGGTTCCTACTCTCACTTGGTCCCTTAATTTTTTCTGCATAATCATAGCTATCCAAAATACTTCCCCACCAGGCTTTGCATTGTAACACCTGCTCTTCTGACTCAATTCGTGCTGCTGGGCCATTCCCTTCAAATGCTTGTGAGAGTCTTTCACTTGCAGTGCATCATCAGCCTGGAACTTTGTCTCACTCTCTCTTTCACTTGCTGTCTGTCTCTCTCTGTCTCTGCCTCTCTCTCTCTCTCTCTCTCTGTCTCTCTCTGTGTCTCTCTCTGTCTCTGCCTCTCTCTCTCTCTCTCTCTCTCTCTCTCTCTCTCTCTCTCTCTCTCTCTCTCTCTCTCTCTCTCTCTCTCTCTCTCTCTCTCTCTCTCTCTCTCTCTCTCTCTCTCTCTCTCTCTCTCTCTCTCTCTCTCTCTCTCTCTCTCTCTCCCTCCCTCCCTCCCTCCCTCCCTCCCTCCCTCCCTCCCTCCCTCCCTCCCTCCCTCCCTCCCTCCCCCCCTCCCTCCCTCCCCCCCTCCCCCCCTCCTCTCTCTCTCTCTCTCTCTCTCGACAGACATCGTATACCCCTGACAATGAGAAAGATAATAGAACAATCTGATTCATTTAAAATTTTTAAGGTGTATGTAACATTCTCAAGTTTGTATTTTATAATAAGTTTTTGCACCACTCAGTAATGTTCTTCAGCTCCCGTGCCAGTGGGAGGGGCAGTGACCGACCGATTGAAGCACCAACAGCTCTAAACTCATCCGATGGGTGGCCGACCCCTCTGAACCGAAGGTCGTCAAGGCTGATGCTAGCCTTTACTTAACAGCTGAAACAATTGTCTGGCAGCTACATGCAGATCACAGCTTTTACGTTGACACTGTTCTTGTCCATGTTATAACCATGTTATGCTTGGCGACATTGTGTGCATGTTACCACTAACCATTTGATCATGCTTCCTTTACAACATATGTAACGTGCCTAGACATACATCAAGTTCTCCGATGGTGCTATGCAAATCTATTAGTAGTGGTAGTAGCAGTAGCTGCAGAAGTAGTAAGCAATCTTGAGCATCATCTTGGGCTTCAGTACTGGCGATTTGTTTGTTGTGTTACTGCTATTGCAGAGTAACCACGTCGGCTGTAAACAAGTTTCTAAAGCGATTGTGCCCTTTGGCATGGCCAAATTGTGTCGGGTATGGTTGGGCAGATCTGCGACCGTGCTCGTGCTTGTGCACGTGTGTGCATGTGCTTTGCGAAATGCAGTCCTGTTTCTCCCATATCGGTCTGAGGTGTTAGCCTGTAGCTGTTCTTCAGGCACCAACAGTAGATGGTACCATTGCAAAGGTGTGCTATCGACAACCCCTCTGCTCCAGAGCCGTCTGAACAGTGTATAGTCAGCTATGGCTATCGTCCAAAGTTTACAGAGAGATAGCCAGAATGTCGAAGCTGCACTGAAAGTAGCTGGCCATTTACTTTTGTCAACACCCAGCCCTCGCGCCGCCGGTTTTCCTGGTGGAAGTGTCAATGGAACTCAACAGCATTCTCTGACTTTTCACAGATGACCTATTGGAACAATGTTGCATGCAACGCTATCTGAATGTACCATCGATGGCAGATGACATGCCGGGCAGACACTAGCTCGGACCTCTCTACCATTTCTCGGCAGATCTTTCACTGCTGCCTTGTGCACACTGCAACGCCCACACACTCAATGCACACTCAGTGCACACGCAAGTGCACGCACACATGTGCGCATACACGGACATACCCATGCATGTGCTTGCACAATCATACGCAGGTACATGCATTTGCAGACGTTCGCGTACACACAAGCAAATGCACTGATACACGCACATACAAGGACACGTGCATGCGCACGCACGTACGTGCTCACTCACATAAGCTCACACATATGAAGCTGCATGCATACAGCTATGTGCATGCACTAGTGCACTCATATGCCCGTCAATACCTCGTGCTGACCTGGCCTGTCGAGTTGCTGCTCGACCCTGATGAATTGCTGCTTGATGCAGCGACTGAACCGATTTTGTACATAAGCTCACTATTGACACTGGAATCAGTTTGCTCGCTACTCGCTTATCGGCTGATGTGAGAAATGCTTGCAATTTTGAGCTACATCATATTATTATTGCTCTGTGGCTCAATTTTTTTCTCAGTGCTTTTGGTGTCTTATGCAGAAGGCTCTTCTGACAGATGCTGCCGTGAGTTTCGTCAGCACACGCCGGCTCACCGTGACAGCCTGCATCTGCCGATGAATGCTGATGTAATTGTTTTGTATAGTGCCCTAAGAGAGCTTTGTCTCGTGAGCTTAGTCTCGATCCAGGCCTTTTACAAATGCCACAGAGCTCGCGCCCGAAAACTTGGTCGTGGGTGGTTTTGGACACCGGAAAAACTCAGCATCTAGGCTTGTCTGTCGTGAGCGTAGCAGCTGCCACATCATGCCACTTCTCACCGACCTGCACTGGGTACCAGACGAGCAACGCATCGACTTCAAGGTTTTGTCACTCACATTTAGGTCCCTTCATCCTTTGGCTCCGGCCTACCTATAAGATCTACTCCGCCAAAGAACTTAGAACTAGAACGTAGAACTTGCTTTTCGGAATTTAATCGTTTACCTATACCTCGTAGGACCTTCAAATTATTTGGAGACTGTGCCTTTACTTCGTATGCTCCCATAGCCTGGAACTCACCCCCGACTTGCCTCATGACATCCCCTGACTTGACCAAATTTAAAAAAAAAACTTAAAAACGCACCTATTTACCAATTCATTTAGCGGATCCCTGTGATTCGACGTTTATATGCTTATGCGTGCTGACACTGGCCGAGCTGGTTTGGTCTAGCGGTTAAGGTGCTCGCTCCGACCAAGGTCTGACTGAGGTCGTGGGCTCGAGCCCGGAGGCATATGTGAAGCGCCTGAATTGAGATTAAGTTCTCTTGGGGCGCTATATAAATGAATTATATATTTTTTTACACGCTGCTACTAAACACACTTGCATGCTGACCCTGTGCATGTCACTCCTAACCATGTTATTCATGTTGTTTATCATGCATGATACCACTCACCATTCGATCGTATTTCCTTTGCAGCAAATGTAAAGCACCTAGAAAGAGATTGAGTTCTTTGATGGTGCTTTATCAATTGTATTATTATTATTACTGTTGTCCTTGATGATTTCTTTGCAGTAGGTGCCATTGCCTATGCGGGCGATTGCTTGTGTGGGCTCGATTTCCTGCTCCTAGCTGTTCTCAGCCCTTGTCGAACACGTGTTCACAAAGAGAACAGTAACTTCTTAAGCCCCCCCCCCCTGCAGTTGCACAGTACCCGCAGTTCGAATTTTTGCCTTCGTTCGCTGTCGGTCAGCAGCGCTTCGACTGGGCTGCATTTCCATAATCTGTAGCTGCCTCGCAAATCGAAGCTGAAGGCTCACCGCGACATCCGAGATGACGCAGGCTTCGTCGTACGCCACTACGCGGGAGCCGTGTGCTACCAGACGGTGAGAGAGTCGCTGCTGCAGCTGCGTCAGTGACGTGCTTCTCCCACGTGCTGCCGCCGAACCGCCCCACCCCCAAACTACCCACCCACTGTGCAGAGTTAGAAACTTTGTCACGGGCCTCTGTCGCTAGTTTGTTCTCTGCAAAACCGGAGGGAGCGCTTCCAGTGGCGCATCTCATCAAGGCCAGACCCGCGCACGAACTTGCGGTCCTTTTTTTAGTGCCTGGCCTCGAATGCTGTGCAAGCTTGTCGTTAGTCTAGCAGCCGCCTTTGGCTCTGTCTCGAGAACGATTGCAGACCGTCGGGCAGCAGGCTTCTGCTCGCCAGCCGAACCCCCCCCCCACCCCAATCACTCACCTCCCCACTGTCTCACGAACCCACGTGACGGCCGACACGTGCTCGGCCGATCGCTGTGGGGCGGGCAGTATACGGTAGACAACCGATTGGACCGACTGTGATACGAGGTTATTTAGAATTCCATTCCATCGTGAACCGGTCTGGCTACCAGGAAGGTCACTGCTTTGAGCTGTTGGGTTGTAAACGTTGTCGATGGCCAGGCTGCAAATTTTGCAAAGTGCAGAAGAGACCGGCCATGCCTCGGCTGGAAGGCTGTGAGGAGGTGGGTCCCCCCCATCCCAATGAGGCAGCTTCAGCGACCAAACTCTTAGCTGCGCTGCTCTAAATGCGCATCGGCTGGCTGCAGGAGGTTTGTGTCGTGCACGCCATTCGTGTTTTGTAGTGTCGAGGTCGAACGAAGTTCTTTCTAAGCAGTCAGCAATCGAGCTTTCCTATTTACTGCAATGATTGATAATTATAAGAATAATATCAGGCAGCAGCCAGTCGTCCGGAACTGGATGCCGATTTCGTATGACTAGGCATCAGGCTCCTCGCAGGGTGCATATACAGGCAGCCTGGGCCTCTCGTTCGGTACTCGGAGGATGTAAATATCCCATTCGGCTAGCCAGTGGGTGTAGGCGTGATGCGACGCTGCCATATGCTGGTGTGCAAGTATTATTGAATTGAAACCTAGAAATGAAGACAGTGTGAATGCACAGCAGCGGCTCTGGCAATGGAACCATTCGGAGACCCGGAGTTGCTGTCACCCTAATGAGCCCCTTAGTGGCATGCCTGCACTTGACCTTCGTTAACCTGTAGCTCCGAGCTCGGCTATTCAGTGACTCTGTGACTTCTGATGTGGGCCTTGAACGTGGTTATTAAACACTCAACGTCGGATACTCGCTAAGCATTCTTTGGAACCAGCTTGGGACCCCCAGACCAGTCCGAGGCAGCCTGCGAGTTAGAAGCCCACGGTGAAAGCCTAAAGTGAGCGGTCTGCTACAGCACCACCCCATGATAATGTGCTTGGAGTCTCTGGATCCGACCGACCAAGATCCGAAAGTGGATACTCACCGTCTGAGTTGACCCATTATCGATCAACGGATCTCGTGGAGTGGGCGCTGTAGGTGCCGCTCGGAAAGCCTTCCTGCAGCGTTCCTGTCGCATCACGGGGTGCAGATTGAGATTGGTAGCAGTCTGTGACAGGTTCGGCACACAGCCTGACCTTGCTGTCAGGCAATGGGCTGGCCAAGTGTCGACAGTAGCGATTTCGTTTAGATGAACGGTGCTGTGCTACTGCTGCCGCCGCCGCCGCTGTCTCCGGGAATTTCGGCCGATGAAGAGTCGTCAGACTGTTTGGTGGTCATGCCGAAAGCGTGAAAGCCACTTCGAATGTGCTACAATCAGTACCGTTTGGCCGAAAATGCACAGAGCTATAGATCGGCAGAGCTAATGAAGAACCATGGTTGGTAGACGACTCGCCAAGGTGTGCCGTATGCTAGAGGCTGGGCAGTGTCTAAGGACTGTATGGCCCATCCAGGCTGAAAGGCTGCGACCCGGTAGGCAGAGTGGAGAAGCACATGCACCGCATGCGATGGCAAACGCTCAGCTTGTTGAAAGTTTGCTGAGGGGAAAGAAGTGCATGTATACCTTTGAGGGGCACTGGCTGGGCACTTCGTTTGACAACGAGTGAAGGAGATGCTAAGGTGGTGGTGCAGCAGGAGGTCTTGCCCCGAAATTGATACGGTTAGAATACCTCTCCACCTCGGCTTTCATCGTATAGTTTACACGCTCCGGCCGATTGAAGTGTCAGTTCCTGGGTTCCACCGGCTACCAATGCTGTGCCATCGGGTATTAAAATAGGTAATCAGCTTTGTATTTCCCGTCGTCTATGTAGGTTCATCAAAATTTGTCTGGTTGGTATTCTAGTGCATACACCAACCGAGTTATAACCCGAATGTGGTGTTGTCGTTCCTCTTATAATATAATAATAATAATAATTCACTTGATAAAGCGCCCTCAGAGAACTTAATCTCTCTAGGCGCTTTACATTTGCTGTAAAGTGAAATGCAATTGAATGGTAAGTAAAATCATGCTTGAAAAAACAAACGAAATGAATAATATGGTTAGGGGTAACATGCACAGAGTCAGCATGCAAATGTGGTTAGTGGCAGCATGCACAGTGTCAGCACGCATAAGCACATCAAGGACGAATCACATGGACCCACTAAATGCTGTCCTAAATAGGTGTGTTTTCAAGTTCCTTTTAAATGTGGTCAGGTCATGGGATGTTCTGACGCAGGTCGGGAGGGAGTTCCAGGCTTTGGGAGCATACGAGCTAAATGCTTGGTCTCCAAAGGATTTAAGGTTTGTACGAGGTATTTCTAGACTGTTGGATTCCGAAAAGCGGGTGGTACGATGCTTGGCCTGATGGGGTAGTATATCTGACAGATAGGCTGGAGCCATAGAATGAAGGGACCTAAAAGTGAGCGACTAAACCTTGAAGTCAATCCGTTGCTTGACTGGTAGCCAGTGCAGGTCGGCGAGAAGTGGAGTAACGTGGCAACTGCGACGCTCACGACAGACAAGCCTAGCTGCATAGTTTTGCACCAGCTGCAATCGCCTGATCGCACATGCTGGTAGGCCAGTAAGCAGCATGCTGACCTTGCGCATGTCACCCCTAACCATATTATTCATTTTGTTTGTTTTTCAAGCATGATTTTACTTACTATTCTATTGCATATCACTTTGCAGCAAATGTAAAGCGCCTAGAAAGAGATTAAGTTATCTGAGGGCGCTTTATCAAGTGCAATATTATTATATGTCTGCAGTATAGGGAAGGCATAGGCACATAGAAGAGAAGAGAAGATTGAAGAATTTCCTCCCTCATCGCATTAATTCAACTCAGTCTCCTCATCGCCTTCACTCGGCCAGGACTGTAGATTTGATGCCGAAAGTAATCTATTGGTTCGTCGTTGATCTAACATTTGCTCTTTAGGAAATAAAAAAAAATTTTAAAAATTAAGGCATGTTGTAGGAGTACCGGCGAGTCTGCCTTGTTAGTCTGGCTGAGACCTGTGCAAATAATGCTCGTTAACCACGTTGGCGCCTGCGGCCTGTTGCTTGTTGGGGGGGGTCAATGATGCATGATGCTTGATGCATAATGCTTGATGCATGATGCTTGCGCATGAATGAAGCCATGCTCCTGTCGCCCACGCACTTAAATGCAGGGGCTGCTGATGCTGTCAACAGCCTGCAGCTACACCCTGTGTTTAATTAGCCATTTGTACTTAGAAATTTGCTGAATAACCGAGGTCGAGGAATGCTACTCATGCGAGGCCTAAGCCAGTCTTGTGAGTGCTAGCGTTGCTCCTCCTTCCTCCCTCCTCCTCCTCCTCCTCCTCCTCCTCCTCCACACAGGCAGGCATGCTGCATGCATGCAGGCGGGCGGAATGCGCTTGCCTGCATCGAGCTCCTTCGTCTGCGTGCTGCTTCCTCTTCGAGCTCCTTCGTCTGCGTGCTGCTTCCTCTTTGCTGCTTCCAAACCTCTTAACTCGTCGATAAAGTTGAGATCAAGATAAAGTTCACTTAGTCCTTCCAGTCTCTCTTTCCTTATCGGTTTTTCGAGTTCCTTAAACATGGCAATAACAACAAAATGATGAGCAAGAGTCTTCCGTTTTTTATTGTGCTTTCGAAGACCGTTAGCGAATGCACCGCCTGACCCGGAGAAGTAGGAGAGTTATAACTTCTGCCGCGAAGGTGCTGCTGCTGCTGGAAGTCACACGCTGAGAGCCTGTGCAGGCTGTTCATCCGTGACTGGCAGTCACGTGACTGGCAGTAGGAACTTGGCGTCCGGGTGGGGGCCTGGACGACTGGCCACTTCCGATAATTCTCATACATTGTTTAGTAGCCAACGACACTGGCATTCATGCGTTCAGACATGGCGCTGACGTGTCGGTGGCAGCAATGGT